>JAVIAB010000051.1:41096475-41462389 GCA_032433765.1 Megaustenia siamemsis | reverse complement strand
TTTGTCTTTTGTTATATCAGTTCTTAAATATTTTAAACAGCCAAGAAACGAAACGAGTGGGTGCAAACACTGACATGCGCACTCAATAATAAAGTTTCTTGACCAATCGTTGGGCGTTCCCTGGACTTGTCTTCAGCGTCTACTTTTGCTTTGTAACCTGCATGCATGTAATATTTCCACCAAATGTCAACATTTTAGTTTGTGTTCACCCGTTTCTTTTCTAAAAGGTAATGTTAAAAGGTATACTTTTGTTTATGAAACTGTACGTGTCCCACTCAGTTGTCACTGACAACACCAAGCACAACCATGTAATACACGTCCTTATCGTGTCCTAACGGGCGCAAACTGATGCAGTCAAAACTCTCCTACGAGTGAGTGTACTATTTCATAACTAGTTCAGCTTCTTTTTTTTTTATCAAGAAAAGTATTATTATTGGTTTTCAGCTTTTAGTGTAGTTTTAAGATTTGACTTTTGTTGAAAATGCCATCTTAAACTTCTAAATTTGTGAAACTGAATAAAGAAAACGTCTATTTTCTGGCATGTTGAAGGAAAGTATCTATACCTTAAAGATTGTCGTAATAAAAGTGAGTTGAATGTGCGACATTTGGGGTCTGTTGTGTGATGGATGGAGATAACTGCACCAACAATTTGAAGAACATTTAACAGTGAAGAATATAGAAAATCTATTAGAGGCAGCTCTTCATTGGCCCTAATATTCAACCATATTTCTCTGCTAGATATTCTACACTTTGTTTTTTTTTCTTCTTAAATGTACAGACAGCTGAAGCAAAGTTAGCCTTTCATATATTTCTCGTCACCCGTCCTGTATCGATCTGTGACGCTTGTACATCAACATTAATTAAAAGTTTGGTTTTAATTTTCAATTTCAAGTAGAAATGAAACTATTCGAAACGTGTTTTCCTAATTAATGTCCAGTGGACGAAAGTAAGAAATCAGATTCAGTTAAAGGGATTAAGTTGTCAAAAATAAATTTTATCCAGGGTTTGTGACGAATTTTGCACATAACGCTGCAAGAAACCAATTTATCTCACTTTCTTTTTAAAGTACGATCGACCACACATATCAGTATAAAATGGCAGCTTCTTCACATGTTCATACACACTATAAGGTAATAAAAAATGATATTTGTGCTTAATACTTTATCCTCCGTATGCATATTATATTATATATATATGTATAATAATATATATATATATATATATATATATATATATATACACATCTATATGTGCCCTTTCGCTTGTCAGACGGTCTAGCGGAGCGGAGGCTATTGCGTAATTTTTTGAGGTTTTGTTTTTGTCTTTTGTCGAACAGCTTCTCTCGTGGCTAATTCTACCAATGTTTGACAAACACAACGGCCACAGAATGAACAAGTCAGGCCCATTGATCCACAGCGTTTTCCATCCTTTTTTCATGAGTCTTTTCACTTCTAAGTTTTGGCTTAGCACAGTCTCAAATGATTTTATACCAATCCTTATACATGCTCTCCGTGATGTGCGATCATTTGCCAGATCAGTTTCACTCATGGAGAGAGTCATTCAGAGATGATTTACAGATATCTTTATATCGTAGTTTAGGTCTATCGATTTGGCCTTTTCCGTTTATTAGTTCACTGTATAGTATTTGCCTGGGGATACGTTTTTCTTTTATTCACTGGATGTGCCCCAGCCATCTTAGTCTTCGACATCTGAGCATCGACATGATTGTTGGGGGTCTTAGCACGTTGCAGACATTAAGTTGCTTATTTTGTCCTGCCATTTGATGTGCATTATTCTGTGGAGACATCGCATGTGGAAGACATTTAGTCTTTTTTCGTGATTTGAGTATGTTGTTCAGGTTTACGTCCCCCTCGACGCTGAAAGGCAGATGAGGAAGGAAGAAGAAGAAGAGAAGTTCAGGTTTCAGATCAATATAATAGTTATAAATAAATTATATATATATGTATAAACTCACACATCCACACATATTGTACAAACATACATACATAGTCTCACACAAACACACACATTCACTGGTGTCACTCAATAAAGAACCCGCATTTCCTCAATAATTGTCAAACCATGAGGATATTGCACCAAAATTTGAACAGGAGCACGTCCAGTGCGTAAGAAACTAAAATGTGTATGCAATGTGTGTATATATATGCGTGTGTGTTGTATACATAATTGACTGATATGTCTGCCTACTGCGCCTATCTTCTGATCTTTGTCTTTTGGCCAAGGGTGTCTTCACAATACACTTGTAGTTCGTGAGTGTTAGTGGACATTATTTGTGAGTTCACAAGGTATAACTGGAAAGTGTTGGTATCCTCTGGAGGAGCGAGTATTAAGTGGTAAATCCATTAAAGAAAATCCGGTTTGGGTAGCAAGTGAGACATCCTATATAAGCGACACTTTAAACAAACACATTGTATTGCAAACAGTAATGGTATATAAAATAATAAAGCAATAGAGTATATAAAAGCGAACAACGTTTATCGAAATACGAGTTTACGTTAATTACCATACATTTGAAAATAAACTCACTTATATTTACCATTTACAGTAGAAATATGACTCAATTAACAGCATCTAAAAACCGTATTAAAAGTTGATTGTCTCTGATAAAATGTACACCAAACCAGCATATTTTTATTTCGTAAAGTGGAAACCAAATTTAACATCTCTGTAGATATTAACGTAGTGGAAATGTGTTGGTGTCATCAAAAATTGTTGCCGCATTTTGCTTGCACATTTATAACAAATTAATTGATTAATGGTGGTATCAAATTATCGTACTCGGGACAGATAATAGCTTGCTATATCCTTCAGCATGAAGCGAAGTGTGTACACTTGGATGACCGCATTAGCAAAACTGGGTCAGGATAGCTGTTTCTGTTGATGGTGTTTAATGACTCATTGAGTCACTGAGTTAGACAAAGAGGTATTAGCACTGTATACTCAAAGTCAACTTGTAAGAGCACTCACAGCTGTACGTGAGCCGATTTAACCTACAACTTTTCAGTGTTGGCGTGGACAGTCTTCATGGCGACTTCAATATAGTATAGTTCGTTCACAAATTCGTGTCCATAGAGTTTATCAATTATCTCGGAAACTGATGAATTTCTGTAATTTTTTTTCATGAAATCTTATTTTTTTCACCGACCTTAAGATTTTATAACATTTAAGTACATGGGTAGTTTTGAATTTTGCACAAATCGTTTTTTGTTATATAAATTTAGGAAAGAATCAAACTGTGTGCACTGAACATTAGATTTTACTGTAAATTATGTTAATTTTCTAACAAACTTCTCAGTGGTTTCGTCTTACAAGCTACGGTTCAGTGAGTGTGAGATTGTGCTAAGATTGTGAGGAGAGCACGTGAAATTTGCCATTTTAAACGGTGAGTTGATTACAACAAATGTGGGTATTGTAAACTCCTAAAAATTAGGACAACCAAAAAAAAAATCATATTTTTATATACCTCAAAGAAGCAAAAATCGTTCATAAACGCATGTCAGTTGGGGAAAAAATCAGACTTAGGTCGGTGAAAAATAAGATTTCATTTTAAAAAATTACATAAATTCATCAAACAGTTTCCGAGACAATTAATAAACTCTGTGGGCACGAATTTCTGAACGAACTATAGTTAAGTTACCCACACCATACTATTATAATAATATATATATATATATATATATATATATATATATATATACATGTATATGTATATATATATCAATATTGAGGTCAAACCAAAAAAGAGAGATAATTTCCAATATTAGGAAGAAACAATCATCATTTTTTGGCCATGTAATGAGAAGAGAACAACTGGAATATATTGTAACAACTGAAAAATTGAGGGACGAAGAGATAGAGAGAAGAAGAGAAACATAACAGACAGCTTAAGAGAATGGCTTGGCAGAAGGTCAACAACAGAAATGATAAATAGCTGCCGAAATCGAAAGTTGTGGAGAGACATGATCACCTACGCCAGTAGGCCCGGTACTTGATGATGTTGATGATGATGATGATGATGATATAAGTATGTACTGGCAACAAATAGCAGCCATAAGAATTAGCAATCAAACAGGACTGTTCCAATATAAAACAAGGAGTCAGACAAGACTGTGTTCTGTCGCCGGATTTTTTTTTTCACTTTACGGCGAAAATATTAATAGATCAACAGTAGATATAAAAGGAATTTAAATCAACGGTCGCAACGTAAACAAGTTACGATATGCGAATGACACAGTCTTAATAGCAGAGACAGAATCAATTACAAGAATTGGTAGACATAATAGTGAAAGAAAGCTACAACAAAGGTCTCGGTCTGAATAATAAGAAAACAGAATTAATGGTCATATCGAAGAAACAATCATCACAATCAAGCAGCATAACAATAAACAGGACAAATCGGTAAACACGTGCAACGAGTCAAGTACTTGGGCACAATAATAACACCAGATGGAAAATTCACCACATAAATTAAAAGCAGAATAGTTCAGGTCAAAATATCATTTCAGAAAATGAAAAAATGACGTACGCAACAAATCTATGTTAATAGAAGTAAGAAAGAGATTTCATCGGTGCTATGCAATGACAGTTATGACCTATGGAAGAGAATCATGGACAAGAGATAAAAGGTAAAAGACGATACAGAGATGAGATTTCTAAGAAGATTGTTGAAAGTTCTCTTGATAGCTTTTAAGAGCACCAAGAAATTCTCGAAGAGGCAAGTACAGAAGAGATCATAAAAACATCATAAAGAAACAGTCAACATTTTTGTCGACGACAACGACGACTATTGGTTCTTTGTCACAACGGAGACCTTTTTTTTTTAACTTCTATTGAAGCAGAAAGGTTGCACAAAATGTTTATCCAGGATATCGTCATTTATTCAGTTTGTTGTTGTTTGATTGTTGTAATATTAGTTGTTTTATTAACTTGTTTTAGCATCCTCAACACTAAGCAGGTCGACCCCAAAGCATCAGTATTGATACTACAGTGTTTTAGTCATCTCTTTAGTGTGTCTTCATGAATATGTTTATTTGAACATCACGCGATATTCAGTGACCTTTGCAGTTCAGCATAAATTAATTTCTTCGGCATACTTGAGTGACACTTGTCCGACACATCTCGCTTTCACCTGCATAGCACGAAGTTTAGGCTTATGTTTATCACAACGAATTATGCTAGACACATATTTCTGCCACATTAGCCTGTCACATTGTCTGCAGCTGTTTTCACAGTCAGTGAATGCGAGGGCGGTTAATTTTCCTGGCATTGTGACTGTAGACTTCTGAGGCACAAAGTTAGGTCGAACAACTAGGTGGTAAACCTTCAGTTTGGTTTGAAGCATTACTCCACGCCCATCCCAGCCTTTAGTTCGAGACTACTAAACATAATCTTTTACGATTGATTTAAAAGGGAGTGCAAGTTCCACTTTCTTACTGTGGGAGTCCAAGTTTCACTTTCTTGCTGTGGGAGTCCAATTTCACTTTTTTTTGCTTTGGGGAGTGCAAGTTCCACTTTCTTACTGTGGGACTTCAAATTCCACTTTCTTACTGTGGGAGTGCAAGTTCCACTTTCTTACTGTGGTAGTGCAAGCTCCACTTTCTTACTGTGGGAGTGCAAGTTCCACTTTCTTACTGTGGTAGTGCAAGTTTCACTTTCTTACTGTGGGAGTGCAAGTTCCACTTTCTTACTGTGGGAGTGTAAGTTCCACTTTCTTACTGTGGGAGTGCAAGTTCCACTTTCTTACTGTGGGAGTGTAAGTTCCACTTTCTTACTGTGTGAGTGTAAGTTCCACTTTCTTACTGTGGGAGTGCAAGTTCCACTTTCTTACTGTGGTAGTGCAAGTTCCACTTTCTTACTGTGGGAGTGCAAGTTCCACTTTCTTACTGTGGGAGTTCAAATGCACTTTCTTACTGTGGGAGTGCAAGTTCCACTTTCTTACTGTGGGAGTCCAAGTTTCACTTTCTTGCTGTGGGAGTTCAAATTGCACTTTCTTACTGTGGGAGTGCAAGTTCCACTTTCTTACTGTGGGAGTGCAAGTTCCACTTTCTTACTGTGGGAATGCAAGTTCCACTTTCTTACTGTGGGAGTGCAAGTTCCACTTTCTTACTGTGGGAGTGCAAGTTCCACTTTCTTACTGTGGGAATGCAAGTTCCACTTTTTTACTGTGGGAGTTTAAATTCCACTTTCTTACTGTGGGAGTCCAAGTTTCACTTTCTTGCTGTGGGAGTCCAATTTCCACTTTTTTTTGCTTTGGGGAGTGCAAGTTCCACTTTCTTACTGTGGGACTTCAAATTCCACTATCTTACTGTGGGAGTGCAAGTTCCACTTTCTTACTGTGGTAGTGCAAGCTCCACTTTCTTACTGTGGGAGTGCAAGTTCCACTTTCTTACTGTGGTAGTGCAAGTTTCACTTTCTTACTGTGGGAGTGCAAGTTCCACTTTCTTACTGTTGGAGTGTAAGTTCCACTTTCTTACTGTGGGAGTGCAAGTTCCACTTTCTTACTGTGGGAGTGTAAGTTCCACTTTCTTACTGTGGGAGTGTAAGTTCCACTTTCTTACTGTGGGAGTGCAAGTTCCACTTTCTTACTGTGGTAGTGCAAGTTCCACTTTCTTACTGTGGGAGTGCAAGTTCCACTTTCTTACTGTGGGAGTGTAAGTTCCACTTTCTTACTGTGGGAGTGCAAGTTCCACTTTCTTACTGTGGGAGTTCAAATTGCACTTTCTTACTGTGGGAATGCAAGTTCCACTTTTTTACTGTGGGAGTTCAAATTCCACTTTCTTACTGTGGGAGTCCAAGTTTCACTTTCTTGCTGTGGGAGTCCAATTTCCACTTTTTTTGCTTTGGGGAGTGCAAGTTCCACTTTCTTACTGTGGGACTTCAAATTCCACTATCTTACTGTGGGAGTGCAAGTTCCACTTTCTTACTGTGGGAATGCAAGTTCCACTTTCTTACTGTGGGAGTGCAAGTTCCACTTTCTTACTGTGGTAGTGCAAGTTTCACTTTCTTACTGTGGGAGTGCAAGTTCCACTTTCTTACTGTTGGAGTGTAAGTTCCACTTTCTTACTGTGGGAGTGCAAGTTCCACTTTCTTACTGTGGGAGTGTAGTTCCACTTTCTTACTGTGGGAGTGTAAGTTCCACTTTCTACTGTGGGAGTGCAAGTTCCACTTTCTTACTGTGGTAGTGCAAGTTCCACTTTCTTACTGTGGGAGTGCAAGTTCCACTTTCTTACTGTGGGAGTGTAAGTTCCACTTTCTTACTGTGGGAGTGCAAGTTCCACTTTCTTACTGTGGGAGTTCAAATTGCACTTTCTTACTGTGGGAATGCAAGTTCCACTTTTTTACTGTGGGAGTTCAAATTCCACTTTCTCACTGTGGGAGTGCAAGTTCCCCTTTTTACTGTGGTAGTGCAAGTTCCACTTTCTTACTGTGGGAGTGCAAGTTCCACTTTTTTACTGTGGGAATGCAAGTTCCACTTTTTTACTGTGGGAGTGCAAGTTCCACTTTTTTACTGTGGGAGTGCAAGTTCCACTTTTTTTACTGTGGTAGTGCAAGTTCCACTTTCTTACTGTGGGAGTGCAAGTTCCACTTTTTTACTGTGGGAGTGCAAGTTCCACTTTCTTACTGTGGTAGTGCAAGTTCCACTTTCTTACTGTGGGAGTGCAAGTTCCACTTTCTTACTGTGGGAGTGCAAGTTCCACTTTTTTACTGTGGGAGTTTAAATTCCACTTTCTTACTGTGGGAATGCAAGTTCCACTTTCTTACTGTGGGAGTGCAAGTTCCACTTTCTTACTGTGGGAGTGCCAGTTCCACTTTTTTACTGTGGGAGTGCAAGTTCCACTTTCTTACACACGCAAGCCATAACATACACACAACTGTTTGTTGCTCATAGAAAAAAAAAGTATTGCTTCATGGCGTATATGAAACATTCTTTTTGCTGCCCATCTGTGTTTAAACATCGACAAATTGTTGGGCAGTATGGTAGACTATACGTGTTTCACCCTTTTTCAACTCTTGTCCCCCACCAAAAAAAAATCTACATCCTAGATTATACATGCTGCATGGACCTACAAACTGCTGATCTACCCTGACTCCTTGTCCGCAGTAGACTAGTCCACAGTCCGCTGAGAGAATCTATCACTTCTTGCACACATCACCGTCTTTATTATTTCGGACATATCCACTAACGCAACTACCTATTGTCTGGACTACACAGAAAGACGTCAGCCCAGTGGACATCTTTATTTAAAAAAAAAAAAAAAAAAAAAAAAACTAATGGATTTATGTTTTTAATACAGGGAACATGATGCTGTGTGATGTGTAAAGGGTTGTTTTTCTATTGGTTTAATATTGAGCAGATCAAGGATGTCTTTCATTAATTATCAGAACGATTAGGAAATTTAAAGGCGCGGATAGGAAATTAATGGCGCGTATAGAAAATGAATTAATCAGACAGGAAATTAATGGCGTGGATATGAAATTATGGCGCGGATAAGAAATTAATGGCGCGGATAAGAAATTAATGGCGCGGATAGGAAATCAATGAAGCGGATATGAAATTATTGATACGGACAGAAAAACATGGACACGGATACGAAATTAACGAAGCGGATAGGAAATTAATCGCTTGTATACAAAATTATTCATGTGGATAGGAAAATTAAGGACGCGAAAACGAAATTAATGAAGCTGATATGAAATTAACGAAGCTGATGTGAAATTAACGAAGCTGATATGAAATTAACAAAGTGCGTAAGGAATTAACAAATTGGATAGAAAATTAAGGGCTGGGATAGGAAATTAAGGACGCGGGTAAGAAATTAAGGGCGAGTATAGAAATTTAATGTAGTGGATATGAAATTAATGGTGGGGATTGGAATTTAAGAACGAGGTTAGGAATTAACGAAACGGATAGAAAATTAAAGATGGTGATAAAATATTACGATCGCGGATATGAAATTAAGGACGCGGATAGAAAATTAACAAAGCTAATAGGAAATTAATGGCGCGTATACTAATTAACGAAGCGATAATTAATTAACGAAGCGGATAGGGAATTAATGAAATAGCAAATTGGCGATGAGGATAAGATATTAACAAGGCGAATAGGAAATTAACGAAGAGGATATGAATTTAATGACGCGTATACGAATTAACGAAATGGATAAGAAAAATAACGAAGCGGATAGGAAATTTGCGAAGTGGATAGGAAATTAACAAACTGGATCAGAAAATTAACGAACTGGATAGGAAATTAACAAACTGGATCAGAAAATTAACGAACTGGATAGGAAATTAACGAATCGGATAGGAAATTTGCGAAGTGGATAGGAAATTAACGAATCGGATAGGAAATTTGCGAAGTGGATAGGAAATTAACATAGCACATAAGAAAATAACGAAGCGGATAGGAATTAATGAATGGTGTAGGAAATTAAAGAAAGAGGATTGGAAATTAAGGACTCAGTTAAGATATTAATGATGCAATTAATTAGATAGGAAATAAAGTTCATTAACCTGCACACTGCGCGGCGAAGGCATTTTGAATTGGAACTTTTTTCCTGAGTTCCTCATTAAAATCTATCACCCACGTAGACACAAGAAATGGAATAACGTAGGGATAATTACATTTTGGGAACCGCGATAGCTCAGTGGTTAGTGAACTGGACTACAAAGGTAGGGTTCGATCCAACCGACGGCTTCCGGGTTCATACAGTCTTAAATGGGTACCGGATTTTTTTCTGGGAAAGTAAAGCGGCACGGGCGTAATACCGACCACATTACCCAAAAAAATCATGTGCTGAAGGTCTGTAAAATTTATGGTCACTAACACCATATTCCCTTTACGCCACTTGGAGTGACGGGGACTCTTTATTACTTTCTACTTTCTGTAATTACATTTTGTTGAGTTCTTCTTCTGTCCTTCCTCGCTTGCCTTTCAGCGTCGAGGGGAAATAATTTACTGTCTTTTGTTCTTCTGTTGGACTCTCCTGCTGTCATGTATCCTAGTATTTCTAATACCTAAATCTATTAATCCTGTTCATGGTCGACCTGTGGGTCTGATATTCTCGTAACGTTTTGTCGCTCGTTGTGTTGCATTTTGGTCTCTCAGTCTAACCCCATAATCAAACCATTTTCTGTTGTTTCTTTATTTATTCATTCAATCTGGTTGTCTGTCTGTCTGTCCTTCTCTCTGTCCGTCAGTTGTCTTTTAGAGCCGAAGACGGTTCATTGGGTAGAAGTTCTAGACTCTCTTTGTTCGACCATCATTGTTGTCGGGCAATTATCCTTGTACAGGACCGCATGGATCTCGCCAAACCCTCTGTTCTGGACGAGTTGTTCAATCTCTGTGAGGGAGCTTTTGCCTGCTTCTGTTGCCTCTCGCCTCAGTGTTCTATGGCAGGAATTTATTCCTAGTATTTTACTCAGTTCTTCATTTCTCACCTGATCTATCATGCTGTTTCTTGTCATTCGTCTAACGCATTTCATCTCGGTTCTGGTAATTTTTTGTTATTGTTCATTTCTTAATCTCTTATCGAGTCCAAGTCTGCATTGGTAGCACGACGTTAGGATGAAGTTTGTGTTGTAGAGTGCCCGTTCGGGCTTCTTTCATTGGTGGACAGCAATGGTCATTGTTGTAACTCAGGCAACTACTGATTGTGAATTCTCGCTTGTTATTACACTTTCTAGATATTTAAACTCATCCACTTGTTTTACTTGTGTGCCGTCTGTCGTTAT
Organism: Megaustenia siamemsis; assembly: GCA_032433765.1. NCBI lineage: Eukaryota > Metazoa > Mollusca > Gastropoda > Stylommatophora > Ariophantidae > Megaustenia > Megaustenia siamemsis. Next base: position 41,451,634 of record JAVIAB010000051.1, on the reverse strand, counting down.
GTTGATGTTCTATTTATCTTTTGCGATGTCCATGACTTCTATTGATGTGGTTCGTCATGTTCTAGTTAGTGTTTGTGCATTGAAATCCATTTAAGTGCTCGTGTATGTCTCTTTTTTGCATGTATTAGTGCCTGATCGTCTGCAAATAGAAGCTCGTTTATCTCTCTAATGTGTTGGCTAATTTACATATGTCGTTCACATAGGCCATAAACAATAAGGGAGATAATGTGCTTAGTTAAAGCTTTTAATGATGAACAGTCGATATTGTGCGTCGTCTCTTTTATTTTACAATGAGTGAATGCTGGTTCGAATTTTGCTAGTGTTAAAAAGCTGTTTCCACCCCCTCCTTTCCCCAATTAAAGGGGAGATATCAGGCCTGTACACCACGTGGCGACTGTGTTAAGTCTATGTATTGATTCATCGGCACACGCACAAACTCCGGTAGATTCTAGAAAATTGAATAAAACGCTGTAAAAATAATTTTAAAGAAATATATGTAAAATGACAGGATATTTTAAAGAATATATGTAAAATGACAGGAACCGCGATAGCTCAGTGGTTAGTGAACTGGACTACAAAGGTAGGGTTCGATCCCAACCGACGGCTTCCGGGTTCATACAGTCTTAAATGGGTACCGGATTTTTTTCTGGGAAAGTAAAGCGGCACGGGCGTAATACCGACCACATTACCCCAAAAATCATGTGCTGAAGGTCTGTAAAATTTATGGTCACTAACACCATATTCCCTTTACGCCACTTGGAGTGACGGGGACTCTTTATTACTTTCTACTTTCTGTAATTACATTTTGTTGAGTTCTTCTTCTGTCCTTCCTCGCTTGCCTTTCAGCGTCGAGGGGAAATAATTTACTGTCTTTTGTTCTTCTGTTGGACTCTCCTGCTGTCATGTATCCTAGTATTTCTAATACCTAAATCTATTAATCCTGTTCATGGTCGACCTGTGGGTCTGATATTCTCGTAACGTTTGTCGCTCGTTGTGTTGCATTTTGGTCTCTCAGTCTAACCCCATAATCAAACCATTTTCTGTTGTTTCTTTATTTATTCATTCAATCTGGTTGTCTGTCTGTCTGTCCTTCTCTCTGTCCGTCAGTTGTCTTTTAGAGCCGAAGACGGTTCATTGGGTAGAAGTTCTAGACTCTCTTTGTTCGACCATCATTGTTGTCGGGCAATTATCCTTGTACAGGACCCGCATGGATCTCGCCAAACCCTCTGTTCTGGACGAGTTGTTCAATCTCTGTGAGGGAGCTTTTGCCTGCTTCTGTTGCCTCTCGCCTCAGTGTTCTATGGCAGGAATTTATTCCTAGTATTTTACTCAGTTCTTCATTTCTCACCTGATCTATCATGCTGTTTCTTGTCATTCGTCTAACGCATTTCATCTCGGTTCTGGTATTTTTTGTTATTGTTCATTTCTTAATCTCTTATCGAGTCCAAGTCTGCATTGGTAGCACGACGTTAGGATGAAGTTTGTGTTGTAGAGTGCCCGTTCGGGCTTCTTTCATTGGTGGACAGCAATGGTCATTGTTGTAACTCAGGCAACTACTGATTGTGAATTCTCGCTTGTTATTACACTTTCTAGATATTTAAACTCATCCACTTGTTTTACTTGTGTGCCGTCTGTCGTTATGTTGATGTTCTATTTATCTTTTGCGATGTCCATGACTTCTATTGATGTGGTTCGTCATGTTCTAGTTAGTGTTTGTGCATTGAAATCCATTTAAGTGCTCGTGTATGTCTCTTTTTTGCATGTATTAGTGCCTGATCGTCTGCAAATAGAAGCTCGTTTATCTCTCTAATGTGTTGGCTAATTTACATATGTCGTTCACATAGGCCATAAACAATAAGGGAGATAATGTGCTTAGTTAAAGCTTTTAATGATGAACAGTCGATATTGTGCGTCGTCTCTTTTATTTTACAATGAGTGAATGCTGGTTCGAATTTTGCTAGTGTTAAAAAGCTGTTTCCACCCCCTCCCCTTTCCCCAATTAAAGGGAGATATCAGGCCTGTACACCACGTGGCGACTGTGTTAAGTCTATGTATTGATTCATCGGCACACGCACAAACTCCGGGTAGATTCTAGAAAATTGAATAAAACGCTGTAAAAATAATTTTAAAGAAATATATGTAAAATGACAGGATTTATTTTATTTGTAATTTGATCAGTTAGCGGCTAACAAACTGAACACTCACACACACCACCCCACTAGACCAACAAAAACAACAATAACAACAACATTATAGTACTTGACATTTGTCAGACATCCTTTAAGGCCCCCTTTCCGGCATGAATCATCCGCCCGCTCCATTCAACTTTGCCGTCATTGTTCCTCCTGCCCTCCTTACTCCCTCTTCCCCCCCCCCAATCTCAACAAGGAAGTTAAAATAATGCTCTAGTTTCGGACGTCCTTGGCTGTCCCAGTACATATTTTTCCCTTTCCTATTCCTTTATTCATATATTTTATTTCATCCAATCTGTCTATCCCATTTATGACTTCCTTCACATTATACAAAATTATGCCCACCAACACACGCACAAGCACACACATATCCCGCCCGCACACATACACACACACACACACACACACTAAATTTCTCCCACGATCTGTGTGGATCATCCTCTTAACATTATCCTCCATTTTCGTCTGGCGAGTTCGTTTTGCAAAAGATGAGGTTGGAGCCGGTTGTATTGATTCTTTCTGGACTAGTTGCAGGAAAGTCGGACGCCGAGGCTGAGTTGAGGGAAGGAACGGGAAACCCACATAATTTTTACGTGACAGACGGCTCGCACATTTTCTCTCAAATGTATGGTTCTAATGTTATTACAGTTTCTTTATTCCCAAATACACACATGCACACAATAACGCAATGACACAGACATCTATTCCTGACATTTACTTTCTCTCCAACTTTTTCTGTGCGTATTTTTCATGCCATACTGTCTTAATATTTTATCAATGATATTTCTTTTAAATTTCTGTTTTTTATCTTTGTATGACTGCCTGTCTGTGTATGACTGCATCTATTCGCCTGCATGAATGCCTGTCTCACTGGCTATCCATCCGTCCTTCCATCCATTCATTTATCCATACGTTCGTTCATTAATCCGTCCGTCCATCTATCCAATTGTGCATCTGTCTGCCTATCCATCCATCCAACTGTCTATTTGTCTAATTGGGTCCTCTACATGCCTGGCTGACTTTCTTCCAACCTGCCTCTCGGTCTGCCTAAAGTGCCCCACTTCTCTTCTCTGGGCAAGAATGTATGCATGTTTATGTATGTGTGTGTGTGTCTGTAAGCATGTATGTATGAATGCATGTATAGCGTTCCTAGTTTCACCCACTGCATCCACACATCTGACTCATTCTCCAATGCGCCACTTAATTGTCTATGTGCAATGTTCGATTCAGCTTTCATATGTTTGATGCTGCAAACTTCTTTTTATTTCATTCTTTACTTAAGTAATGCATAATTAACTGCAGCATTATTTTATGCTCTGTAAGAAGAGAAATAGAAGAAAGATGTTAGCACATATCATGTGATCTGGCGCATATCATGTGAGATGACACATAATTGGGAGATAATTATTATTGGCAAATTTGTAATCCAAGACAATGTCCCCACCACCAAATGCCTTCAAGTAATTTTCTGTACTTCTCTAATGCTCCAGGCGTATAAGAACCATAATTATTAGACAACGTTAACGTCCCGTTTTGTTGCAACCAATTGAAACCACAAGTAAGGAGTACCGTTTGCAAATCTTGTCACCAATTCCAATTCTGTCTCCGCTACAGAGAGCGCTTTAATATATTAATAATATGCGTGTCGTATTGTTACAAATGCGTCACTAACACAAGATATTCAAGTGTAAAATATCATGTTGTAGAGAAGATAATTCAGGCGATATATATAGACAGACACGTCAAGCAGGTGCAGTCTGATAGGTAAGTGGACGGATTGATAGACAGACAGTTCGTCTAGAGAAATACAGATATATAGTACGTGATTTGGAGATTGAAAGTGCGAATGATTAAATTTGATAGATAGACGCTGACGACCAAACAAGTAGACAGGTAGGTAAGGAGACAGACAGGTAGGTAAGGAGACAGACAGGTAGGTAAGGAGACAGACAGGTAGGTAAGGAGACAGACAGGTAGGTAAGACGGCAGACAGGTAGGTAAGGAGACAGACAGGTAGGTAAGGAGACAGACAGGTAGGTAAGGAGACAGACAGGTAGGTAAGACGGCAGACACGTAGGTAAGGAGACAGACAGGTAGGTAAGACGGCAGACACGTAGGTAAGGAGACAGACAGGTAGGTAAGACGGCAGACACGTAGGTAAGGAGACAGACAGGTAGGTAAGTGGGTGCAATGGTGAGTAAATAAGTAGGTAAGTAGGAGATCGGGTGGGTGAGACACGTAGATTGATGTAACGATAGGGTAGAATAATCGATTTGATGGGATAAGAATAAATTGAGGTTAGATGGATTGAATATATGAATATAAATAGATAGAAAGAACAGGGGAGGGATGTAGTGGGATGTGATGTAGGATTTGTTTGGGAATTGATGGATTGGGTGGGCGGGTTTGTGTGTGGGTGATGAGATGTATGTTTTACGTAGATATATAGAGGATAACAAGAATAGGGATGGGCGAGGAAGAGCTCCAGAGTGACAGAGGTAGAGAAAGTGTGATAGTATGATAATGGAAAATTGAGAGTGACAAAGATAGAGAAAGTGTGACAGTATGGTAATGACAAAATGAGAGTGACAGAATAATAAACATAAATGTAAACATAGAGCTGTAAAATAAATAGATAAAATAGACAGAGAGAACGTGAGAGCAAGAGACTGGCAGATAGAGAATGTGGAAGAGAGAGAGGGAGAGAGAGAGAGAGATTTAGATAGAGAATGAGAAAGCTAGAGATTGATAAAGAGAAAGAGAATGCGAAAACTAGAGATTGATAAAGAGAAAGAGAATGTGAGAGCTAGAGATTGACAAAGAGAAAGAGAATGTGAGAGCTAGATATTGACAAAGAGAAAGAGAATGTGAGAGCTAGAGGTTGATAAAGAGAAATAGAATGTGAAAACTAGAGATTGATAAAGAGAAAGAGAATGTGAGAGTTAGAGCTTAATAAAGAGAATGAGAATGTGAGAGTTAGAGCTTAACAAAGAGAAAGAGAATGTGAGAGCTAGAGATTGACAAAGAGAAAGAGAATGTGAGAGCTAGAGATTGATAAAGAGAAATAGAATGTGAAAACTAGAGATTGATAAGGAGAAAGAGAATGTGAGAGTTAGAGCTTAATAAAGAAAAAGAGAATGTGAAAGCTAGTGATTGATAAAGAGAAAGAGAATGTGAGAGTTAGAGCTTAACAAAGAGAAAGAGAATGTGAGAGCTAGAGATTGATAAAGGGAAAGAGAATGTTAGAGCTAGAGATTGATAAAGAGAAAGAGAATGTGAGAGTTAGTGATTGATAAAGAGAAAGAGAATGTGAGAGCTAGAGATTGATAAAGAGAAAGAGAATGTGAGAGCTAGAGATTGATAAAGAGAATGTGAGAGCTAGAGATTGATAAAGAGAAAGAGAATGTGAGAGTTAGTGATTGATAAAGAGAAAGAGAATGTGAGAGCTAGAGATTGATAAATAGAAAGGGAACATGTGAACTAGAGATTGATAAAGAGAAAGAAAATATGAGTACTTGACAAAGAGAATGTGAGAGCTAGAAATTGACAAAGAGAAAGAGTATGTGAGAGCTTGAGGTTGACCAAAAGAAAGAAAATGCGAGAGTTAAAGGTTGACAAAGAGAAATCGAATGTGATACTTTGAGGTTGACATAGAGAAACTGTTCTGGAATGCTCTTTCTCGCGTGTAACATGATACAGGAGCGAAATAGTAAACTACTATAGAAGGTTGTGCCAATCACTTTCATGATATTGCGTGACAGCGGTGATCTCAGCACCCGAAGATATCATCCCTTAGCAGACATATTACGGTATCGATTTGAACAAATAAACTTCACATCTGTGCCTGGGTTTTCTGTTTCTCCCTGGTTGCCTTAACTCATCCTTCTTTCTGTTTTTCCCCCAGAATTCATCTCCCAAAACGAATTAATTGTATTGTTACTTTGACCACAATTGTGTGTCTGTGAGTTACTTTATGAATGACAATCAAGAACCGTATTTTAAATGTGTGATACTTCGCTGCTAAATTGTTTTGGAATCGTCTTAAACTCACAAAATATATGTGTTCCAACATCCGGTCAATAAGGCGGATAGGCGGCAGGAACCGTTAAATGCTGTGTCTGAAAAATGTTCCTTGTTATAGTTTCCTCATATTCCATGTCCGGCTTGCTGCCAGAGCTACAGAGTTAAGTGCTCTGTCCACACCGTGAGCTGGCCTTTCATCCGTTTTGATCGTGTTTCGATATTCCTATTGCTTACGATGAATGATGATATCGTATGACCAGGAACATATGGATGTGTTCACTTCCTGTGCGCTTTTAACTTTATGTCTTTTGGCGTGTGCTAAGATTGCTTTGATGGGGACTGCAGCCACCTTTCTTTGTTTGGGATATGAGATGTTAATTCGGATTTTTCCACTGGCACGGGCGTTTGAGCAATTATGGATCTTAATTCGTTTGCAGTGACACCGGGGCCTTCCATAACCATAACATAAAACATATAGAACCCCGTCACGCCAAGGGACGTATAAGAAATATGGTATTAGTGACAATACATTTTATAGACCTTCGACGCATGCTTTGTTTTTGGTAATAATTTCGGTGTTACGTCCGTGCCGCTTTACTTTCCCAAAATCCGGTACCCATTTAAGGCTGGCTGAACCCGGAAGTTGTCGACAAGAATCGAACTCAACCTCTTGTCCTTTGTAGTCTAGTCTAGTTCACGAACTACTGAGCTGTCGCGGCTCCCTTTGGAATCGTCTTGATATTCTTTAATTTGTTATTGTCTCCACATCGAAAATTGGTTAACAAAGAGCATCCTTTTACTTGGAAGAGCGTCTCTTGCCTTGATAGTGCACGTTGTGATAGGTTCACTTGTCCACTGTTTGACATTATTAGTCCACTTTTGTCTTGGTCTGCCTCTGTCTCGTCTACTTTGTACCTTACATTCCTTGATTACCCTGAATATGGCATCGTGTCTCTTCACATGTCCTAAACATTTTTTTTGTCTTTTTCGAATTGTATATTAATTGGTTATCTCCCTTCCCCCCCCCCCATTTTTAGCTGGTTTAGAAAAATACCGCCTTGTCTTCTTTTTCTTCCACCAAATTATTCCCATTTTCCTATAAATGCATATTTTGCTGGCTTTGATGTATATTCATATTTAATGCCATATTTCTGTATTAACGCTTCGCCCTATTTTCTTGTACTATTAAGATTAAGATTAAGACAAGAATTGTAGTTTTGTGCAAAGCGTGATTTTGTATAAACACTTAGTTCTCTAAGGTTTGTCTGTTATGTTTTATTGTAAGGCCGGATCTCACCAGGCAGAACACCTCTCTTTGATCGCTGTATAGGCGTTACAGACTTGGACAAACAGGTGTAGACAGCAATACACATCCATTGACAGCAAGATATGTGACAACTTCATGTAATATTTTTAGAGACTGGCTCCACTGTCCATTTTTCCAAGTTAGTATACCTGTATATAACATCTTAGTCAATCGGCTTGTTGCCGGAGCTACTGAGTATATCGCTCTGTGCACACCGTGAGCTGTGTTTTTAATCCGTATCATGTTTCGATTTTCCGATTGTTTATTATGAATGATGAAATCTTATGACGAAGGACAGTTCAGCTGCGTTCATTTTCGGTGCCGCTTGGCCTTATTTCTTTTGGCGTGTGCTGTAGCTGCTAATATGGGACTGCAGCTGCCTTTATTTGTTTGGATCCTTCAATGAGATGAGTTTTTATTCGGATGATTCCACTGACACTGACGGTTGACCAATTGTGGATTTTATTTCGTTTTCAGTGATACCGGGACATTCGATAAACCATAACCATACTCGTAGTCAAGGCAATGTGCGGAGATCTGTAATCAACAGCACACCATACTTACCCACTCCAGTATGAATTCTACAACTACTATGCAGTTGCATCTGACTGTCTAACTATCAGAACTTCTATAAAGGTATAGGTAAAGTACGAGACTTGAACCGGCGTCTTAGCACGCGAGTTTCCACCCATATGTGCTCGGCCGCCTATCCAGAAATGTTCGGAGATTTCTGCATAGTTTCGCCTCAAGCATCGAAACTCAGATGCGAAGCGACATTCCTCACCTTCCCAGGGTTATACCCTGGTACCCATTTCTGCCAACGGCTAGGTCGACCGTGGGGGTATTTTTTTTTTCCAACCACGAGTACAATTCACACTGCTTCCAGCGGGAATCGAACACGGGTTGTCCGAACGTCGGTAGTCAAGTCGAGTGGTTTTCCCAACCAGGCTACCGAGGCCCCCTAGGCTACCGAGAACTTCTATGTTTTTTACAACTGTCAAGGGTGGACCCGAGCTTCTAATCATCTTCATCTAATTAAACTTAATTCTTCTAAACTGATGGCTGATCTTTCTACTGGGGACTATTTAACCTCCGCTATTCGGGTGTCAGCAATTCTTTCCATGTCATCATCCATCTCTTCAGCACATTCCTGCTTTAGCCCAAACATGTCTTCTCTGCTCGAGGTACCAGCGAGAACTGACTAATCCAGTCGCTAGTTAGTTTGGCTTGTCGATCTCATCATGTGACCATAGATACCACACGATCCCCAAGATGTTCAGCGTGGCTAAAAACTTATATCTCGCGGTCACTTCCCTGTTAAAAAGTCATATTGTTAACTCTAACTCAACTCTCTAGTACATTATTTAACCCTCTCAAACCAAGATCTTGTACATCTGAACCATACAGAAATGTTGGGAAGGTATCATATTTTAGATTTCGTAGTTTTAATTATGGCGTTATTTGCTTGATATTAGAAATAAGATACTATCGGTGATTCGATGCGAAATGTTTTTGATAGTAATGATGAGAGTTATCAAGATTAACAATTCAATTAAAGTTAATTAAGTTAACATGAGAGTTGCAAGATAAGAAGCAGTATTTTGTATTAATAAGTCAGTGCATTTCTGCCAGCAATAGCACAATGCACAAATTATATTTAGCCATAACGGACAAATACTGGATACGTCATGCTGGATATGTCTAGATAAATTGATGGTCATAATAGCTACACATGTGGACTGCGGAAAGATGAAAAAGAGACAGGACATGTACAATCTGACGTTGAACAATAAAACCATAGATTAAAAGTGTGGGCCAGTTATATGGTCCCTCTGCGAAAGATGATAATTTGGTTTCACGTAGCCCTGCAAGACGATTGCGGCACTTGTTTGCTAATTATGGCGAACTTCTCTATGACTCCATCCATTTAGCTGTTAGTTTAAGGCAAATGAATTGTCACACTCTGAACCACTGTGTCCCTGCGATAAGTTTCAGTCACAAAGAGACCGTACAGTTAGTCTATATATCTCAATATCTACACATTATACTCCAGTTCACTTCCAGTTAATAGAAGTGTTTTGCTCATTTAGTAATAGGTCATATTTTTGCTTTTACTGAAATGGTACTAATTATAATATCGCACGACCCAAGATATCAGAGCGGTTTACCACTGATCTCTAATTTTCTTGTTTAAATCCATTGCCTGTATATGATTTATCTATGGCATCTTCTTGTTCATTAGATGAAGTTACACTTTATTTTAATAGTACATGTTATGGAAAGATCATGAATACTTCAAACCAGAAAGTTCCCGACATGTAAATCTTTGAAATGTTCATTCGCATTTGTCAACTAAAATGTCACGAACAAGAAAAGAGTTAATGAAGCTTGAACTCTCTTGTTTTTGTTTAGAGGCACGTGTCACGCATAGAATTCATCATCAAATAGCCTATTCAGAGGAGTATGTTGCTTTTTAGTCTACTAGTCTGATTTTACTTGTCAGAGATATGGACTGCCTAAATGATTGTAGTCTGTAGGGAGTTGCCATTTGAGTGGAGAATTGTGAAAGCTCATCTAGTTCCAGGATACGCTTGAAAACCCTATTCCATCCTAGAGGTACTAGGTCTTCTATATCAGTAACAGCAACCACTAGAGGGAACACAGCTTTAACCATGCCGTTTTTTAAAATATATTCTCAATACATATTTGTACTTGTGTTGTATGTTTGTTCCTGTTGAAGACATTTGCGTCGAAACGTCGTTCTTATTTGTGGTGTCCACTTGTTACGCGAATCTTGAAGCGTACCATTTTTGTCTACATTGTTTTCTTTATTTCTCCATTCTGTTAACCAGTCTGTTTTGACCCTGCTGATACCCGGGCACAGCGCGAGGAGATAGAATAGCTAGGTCTTGGTCAGTTGATGGTCCGCAATCCTACTATTGCGACTACAAGTCACAAGCTCTTGTGCTCCCCCGTTTCCACATTTGTCTTTATCTTTAGTCGTATCTTTATTTAGGTAGAGCTTTTACATATTTTTGTATCTCTGCATGTTAGCTGGATCTACTGTCAAAACAAAAACAAATTCTTAAAATGAAGGAAATGAATCTATTAGTCACCCTCGAATGCTGCAATCATTTGTTTAGTTATTAGACCTGAAATGTCCCGTTGAAATTGAAACAGACAGCTGTTTAAACATCTACTATGTTGTATTGTAGCAGAGCATCAGTTATGATGGATTATGTGTACCCTGGTGTTAGTTATGATGGACTATGTGTGGTATGGCTTTAGTTATGATGGGTTTTGTGTAGCATAGCTTTAGTTATGATGGGTTTTTGGTAGCATGGCTTTAGTTATGATGGGTTTTGTGTAGTATGGCTTTAGTTATGATGGGTTTTGTGTAGCATGGCTTTAGTTATGATGGACTATGTGTGGTATGGCTTTAGTTATGATGGGTTTTGTGTAGCATGGCTTTAGTTATGATGGGTTTTTGGTAGCATGGCTTTAGTTATGATGAGTTTTGTGTAGTATGGCTTTAGTTATGATGGGTTTTGTGTAGCATGGCTTTAGTTATGATGGATTATGTGTAGCATGGCGTTAGTTATAATGGGTTGTGTGTAGAATGGCGTTAGTTATGATGGGTTGTGTGTAGCATAGCTTTAGTTATGATGGATTAAGTGTAGCATGGCGTTAGTTATGATGGATTAAGTGTAGCATGGCTTTAGTTATGATGGGTTTTGTGTAGCATAGCTTTAGTTATGATGGATTATGTGTAGCATAGCTTTAGTTATGATGGGTTATGTGTAGCATAGCTTTAGTTATGATGGATTATGTGCAGCATGGCTTTAGTTATGATGGGTTTTGTGTAGCATAGCTTTAGTTATGATGGATTATGTGTAGCATAGCTTTAGTTATGATGGATTATGTGTAGCATAGCTTTAGTTATGATGGATTATGTGTAGCATGGCGTTAGTTATGATGGATTATGTGTAGCATGGCGTTAGTTATGATGGATTATGTGTAGCATGGCGTTAGTTATGATGGATTATGTGTAGCATGCCGTTAGTTATGATGGATTATGTGTAGCATGGCGTTAGTTATAATGGATTATGTGTAGCATGGCGTTAGTTATGATGGATTATGCGTAGCTTAGTTTTGTTTATGATGGGTTGTGTGTAGCCTAGCGTCAGATCTGATGGGTTATGCGTAGCCTAGCGTCAGTTATGATGAATTATATGTAGCCTGGTGTTAGTTATGATGGGTTATGCGTAGCCTAGCATCAGTTATGATGAATTATATGTAGCCTGGTGTTAGCTATGATGGGTTATACGTAGCCTAGCATCAGTTATGATGGATCATGTGTAGCATGGACTCAGATCTAATGGGTAATGATTAACCTGGCGTCAGTTGTGATGGTTTATGTATAGCATTGTCTCAGATCTGACATGTTACGAGAGAGACCGTCTGAGTTGATATACGTACATGTTTTACCTCAAACTTTTGACTACCCTGTCTTCATCTCACGCGTACTTTCCCCACTCTCTGTGTTGCTTTTTTAATTAGCGTCGATTTTTATCTGACTTGTGTGCCTGTTATGTTAGAGCAGAGGTGATGCGATATTTATGAGCCATGAATATTTTTCAAGGTTCGAAAAGAAAAAGAAAAAATGTTATAATTTATTATTTTCGTTTGTTTTGATAGCTGTAGTTGACGAAAGCCTTGTATTGTACCCGACAAGCGTCTTGTGATAGAACAATAATTATATAGTTTTATTTTTCTTCATCTCCTTCTTCTTTTGCGTCATCCTAACCACTATTTCCCTTCTTCGTCCGTAGTTGAAAGGACATTAAGGGACCGCAGTTGTGTTTAGTTGTTTTTTTATTTGTGTTTTTTTTGCATCAAGATGTGATATTTAAACCCAGCAGATCCAACTTTAACAAGCTAATTGTTAGTACAGGGTTGCCTTCCTCTTATCACTAGCTAGAGTGGTTAGTTTCATTTCAGAGGCACCGCGAAGAGGTGGAGAATAATCTTCATCAATCATTGACACTGACCCCGATGTAATCTGTCAGCTATAAATCACTGACCACTTTCATTCAAGATGGTTTTGGGCATCATCGAGGCATGGTTATGTTGATGGTGATGTGTTTTTTTTTTTTCTGTTCGGATTAGGTGCATTGTTTAATATTAGTTCTAATTTCATATCTTTACACAGCTTAATAAATCGTATGTCGTTTCAGCATTATCTTACCGAAATTAAAAAAAACCCAACAACAACAACAACATAAAAGCTGCGAAGACAGACAAACCTCTATCTAATTGATTAATAATTAAAAATTAATATATTTGAGTTTATCACCAAGTTTTTTCTTAAGTCACATACCGACAAAACAATTCAGAGGTTGGGTGGGACGTCTTGTGGTATCTTGGTGGCTAACAGTGAAGATCCTTGATTTCGTGCGTTTGTGCCCTTCCTTCACAGGCGTCTTCATATCATAATCTGACCTACATTAATCAGTGTCCGTTTCCTCATCTTTACGGGCCATTTAATTTCTGACCTACATTAATCAGTGTCCGTTTCCTCATCTTTACGGGCCATTTAATTTCTGACCTACATTAATCAGTGTCCGTTTCCTCATTTTTACAGGCCATTTAATTTCTGACCTACATTAATCAGCGTCCGTTTCCTCATCTTCACAGACCACTTCATATTTGACCTATATTAATCAGCTCCCGTGCCCTCATCTTCACAGACCACTTCATATTTGACCTATATTAATCAGCTCCCGTGCCCTCATCTTCACAGGCTGCTTCATTTACTCTAATCAACCATCTCATTTTTCACCACTCTCCGCCAGGTTGACCTTTGCCTGCTCTCATTCACTTGCCTATAGAGTTCACTGCATGGCAACTATTGTAGTTTCTGTATAACTTCGAGAACATTACCTATCTAGCTCCATTGGCTGTCTGAGATCGTTGTACACGTCTTATATGTGCATCTATTGAACATTTTATATTTGGGTTAGAAGAGAAGACCACTAAAAAATAATTATAATCCGGATGATATGAAAGCTTTAGCCTTATACAGTTCTTAACGACCGAGTCGGGCATGCTCTTAATCTTAAGCTCGTTGGTAAAGCTTCAAGCGGATCGCATACAGTAGACAACGATCTAACAATCTATCTATCTATCTATTGATCTTTCCAGCCATAGGGCGTAGACCAAGATACTCCTTCTCTTATCTAAATTTTTATTCAAGTTTAGTTTTCAATTCTTTTAAAGATATTTATTCAAATCTCGCCATTTGTCTCTGTTCTGTGCAAGCAGCTCTATCTCACTGAAGGAGCCGATTCCTGCTGCTCTTGCCTCTCTCATCAATGTTCTTCTCAGTGTCTCTCTGGGTCTTCCTCTTACCTGTTGTTTCCCACATGAGGCCTTGCTTTGCTATTCGGTTATTATCTCTTCTCATCACATGTCCAACATATGACCATTGTTTTTTCTTGGTTACTGAAGATATTAGTGGTTGATTGGCGATTTCTCTAATTTCCTTGTTTGTTTTGAATTCGTTCCACGCAATACCAAGTATTTTCCTTAGACATTTATTTTCGAATGCGTTCAACTTTGTAGGCAAATAAAATACTTTGATTTAAAAATAAGGGGGGGGGGGGGGGGAAACACGACAAGACGTCTATCGAAAAAGTTATGGGACTGTCAAGAAAGCTCATTCCTGTGGTCGAATTATATTTAATCTACATAACAATGCACGTCAAACGACTGTGATATCATGACTGTCTTGTGAGACAATAGACTGAGTGTTTGTACGTTAGAGGCTGCTATTTCTGCTGTCGTGCTCGTGTGGAGTTGGAGGTCTGTTTCAATTTGATTTACCCTACTTTCACGTCAGAACAATAGAGGTCCATATATAAATCAAGTCGATGAGATATAGCCACGAACACGGCCGAGTAATACAAATGAAAGTCGGCTGTCGTAATTCAAGTCACGTAAGCAGTGCGTAATCCTCTTTGCACCACCACTAGACTTTCTAATCGTCTTCCTTAGAGTGTATGAACATGTGGACTGGTGTGTATTGAATCCGCTTAAATGTAATGTAACTCGTATCTTGTCGGAAACATTGATTTGCAGATGACGGACGTTTGGCAGGGAGAACTAATAAAATATATTCACCATGCGTGTCATATACGGTATACGACAAGCTACATCAAAGCAGGTGTTATCTGATGCAACACTGGCATAAATTTGCATAAATTGTTTGACCAAATATCAAACATGTCGATACGTTATTCTTTAATTAGCTAGTTCTACCATGAAAATGGCTGTTATCTGCAAGAACATAAAGAAACACGTACACAACAATGCGGCCATCTTTTGGCACCCCGTGAAATATTTTTGCCAGCATGCGTCTCCATCTTTACCTTTATACATACGATAATATATATCTTATTACATAAAACTATCACTTTACCTGTTATCACCCAAGGATCTTTATGCTAACTTTATCATTATTCTGGCACGAATAATAAACATGTTCTTCATTACATCTTTGTCGTAAAATTTCCAGTTGCTGCCATATGACTTCACTAGCCAGAAGCTGTCCCTACCAAAATATTGGTCCAATTGCTTGAAGTGATACATATTGGGAATAACCTGTCCAGCACTTCAAGCAACTGGAGTAGTTTTTGTGTAGGACATCTTCTAACAAAACTGTCACGGCAGGACAAAACTGTCACGGCAGGTCACAAAACTGTCACGGCAGAACAAAACTGTCACGGCAGGACAAAACTGTCACGGCAGAACAAAACTGTCACGGCAGGACAAAACTGTCACGGCAGGACACTGTCACGGCACGGCAACAAAACTGTCACGGCAGACGGCAGGAAAAACTGTCACGGCAGTCAACAAAACTGTCACGGCAGGACAAAACTGTCACGGTCACGGCAGACAAAACTGTCACGGCAGAACACTGTCACGGCAGGACAGTCACGGCAGAACTGTCACGGCAGAACAAAACTGTCACGGCAGAACAAAACTGTCACGGCAGGAAATTGTCATGGCAGGACAAAATACTACTAATCGTACAAATATTGTGCAGATAGCAGGCATATTCCAGTGGACATAAGATGCAACAAAGACTGCGGAACTGGATAGGATAAGACACACTTCGCCGTGGAGGCTAATTAAGAGTATATAAGGGCATTTTTGGTGAAATATCCAGTGAAAGAGATAAAGGAAAAGGCCAATATATAACCTGAGAAGACAGTTGGAAGCAGATATCAAGAAGATATGAAAGACACTAACTATGATGAAGATATCTTAAGAGAATGGCACCAAACAGGACGGCTTGGGGGGGGGGGGGAAGAGGGGGGGGGGTATTTGCTAAAAACCTATCCTCCATTAGATAGTTGAATTATATATAAAGAAGAGTTTGATCGTGTTTCGATATTCCGATTGCTTACGATGAATGATGATATTGTATGACGGTGAACAGATGGCTGTGTTCACTTTCTGCGCTGTTTCGCCTTATGTCTTTTGGCGTGTACTGAGACTGCTATGATGGGGACTGCAGCTCCCTTTCTTTGTTCGGGAGATGAAATATTAATTCGGATGATTCCACTGGCACGGGCAGTTGAACAATTATGGATTCTAATTCGTTTGCAGTGATACCGAGGCCTTCCATAGCCATGACCATAAGATGAAGAAGACTTGAAATGAATGTCTACCCCAGACAAATATTTCTATTTCATGTTTGATGAATGTCTACCCCAGACAAATATTTCTATTTCATGTTTGATGAATGTCTACCCCAGACAAATATTTCTATTTCATGTTTGATGAATGTCTACCCCAGACAAATATTTCTATTTCATGTTTGATGAATGTCTACCCCAGACAAATATTTCTATTTCATGTTTGGTGAATGTCTACCCCAGACAAATATTTCTATTTCATGTTTGATGAATGTCTACCCCAGACAAATATTTCTTTTTCATGTTTGATGAATGTCTACCCCAGACAAATATTTCTATTTCATGTTTGATGAATGTCTACCCCAGACAAATATTTCTATTTCATGTTTGATGAATTTCTACCCCAGACACATATTTCTATTTCATGTTTGATGAATGTCTACCCCAGACAAATATTTCTATTTCATGTTTGATGAATGTCTACCCCAGACAAATATTTCTATTTCATGTTTGATGAATGTCTACCCCAGACAAATATTTCTATTTCATGTTTGATGAATGTCTACCCCAGACAAATATTTCTATTTCATGTTTGGTGAATGTCTACCCCAGACAAATATTTCTATTTCATGTTTGATGAATGTCTACCCCAGACAAATATTTATTTTTCATGTTTGATGAATGTCTACCCCAGACAAATATTTCTATTTCATGTTTGATGAATGTCTACCCCAGACAAATATTTCTATTTCATGTTTGATGAATGTCTACCCCAGACAAATATTTCTATTTCATGTTTGATGAATGTCTACCCCAGACAAATATTTCTATTTCATGTTTGATGAATGTCTACCCCAGACAAATATTTCTATTTCATGTTCGATGAATGTCTACCCCAGACAAATATTTCTATTCCATGTTTGATGAATGTCTACCCCAGACAAATATTTCTATTTCATGTTTGATGAATGTCTACCCCAGACAAATATTTCTATTTCATGTTTGATGAATGTCTACCCCAGACAAATATTTCTATTTCTTGTTTGATGAATGTCTACCCCAGACAAATATTTCTATTTCATGTTTGATGAATGTCTACCCCAGACAAATATTTCTATTTCATGTTTGATGAATGTCTACCCCAGACAAATATTTCTATTTCATGTTTGATGAATGTCTACCCCAGACAAATATTTCTATTTCATGTTTGATGAATGTCTACCCCAGACAAATATTTCTATTTCATGTTTGATGAATGTCTCATTTACATTAGTGCTTCTTGGAATTTAATATTGGGTAATCTACCTCTTCCCTTTGCGTCCTTTATTTTTATAGAAATAAACACCAGCATTAGTACTCAGTAGGGAGCCGCGATAGCTCAGTGGTTAGTGAACTGGAATACAATGGGCAAGAGGTAGGGTTCGATCCCAACCGACGGTTTCCGGGTTCACCCAGCCTTAAATAGGTACCGGATTTTTTTCTGGGAAAGTAAAGCGGCACGGGCGTAATACCGACCACATTACCCCAAAAAATCATGTGCTGAAGGTCTGTAAAATTTATGATCACTGACACTATATTCCCTATAAGCCACTTGGCGTGACGGGGCACTTTACTTATTTCTTTTTAAGTTGTACTCAGTGAAAAATGTTTTCCCTGAAATGAAAAATCTTATGGCGCGAAAAGTGTTCACTCAAGTTAGAAAGCTTATGACGTTGTATTATTCTTCACTCAAGTTAGAAAGCTTATGTCGTTGTAATATACTTCACTCAAGTTAGAAAGCTTATGTCGTTGTAATATACTTCACTCAAGTTAGAAAGCTTATGACTTTGTATTATTCTTCACTCAAGTTAGAAAGCTTATGTCGTTGTAATATACTTCACTCAAGTTAGAAAGATTATGTCGTTGTAATATACTTCACTCAAGTTAGAAATGCTCTGAGAGAGGTCAAATCAAAAAGAGAGCTAATTTCCAATATTAGGAAGAAACAATCATCATTTTTTGGCCATGTAATGAGAAGAGAACAACTGGAATATATTGTAACAACTGGAAAAATTGGGGGACGAAGAGATAGAGGGAAGCAAAGAGGAAAAAATAATATACAGCTTAAGAGAATGCCTTGGCAGAAGGTCAACAACTGAAATGATAAATATCTGCCGAGATCGAAAGTTGTGGAGAGACACGATCACCTACGCCAGCAGGCCCGGTACTTGATGATGATGATGATTTGACTGGTGCATTTCCATAATTCTACATTAGTGATTTTGTCCTGCCATTTCCATCCTTTTATTCTGCGTATGCATCCATCAACGAAAGTCTGTATCTTCGTGATTGTCAATTTTGTTGTTCTCCGTGTTTCAAAGCCATATAATAGGACCGACTTAACATTTGAGTTGAAAATTTTTATTTTTGTATTTAACCTAATTTCTTTGGATTTCCATATGTTTCCCAGTGCAACGAAAGCTCCTCTTGCTTTTGATATCCTTATTTTAGTATCATTTTCGGTTCCTCCATCTTTATCTACATTACTGCCCAGATATATGTAAGATTATACGTCTAGTAGAGGTATTTCTTCTAATTGTATTTGGTTATTGCCATCTGCATTAATTCTCATAATGTTGGTCTTATCTCTATTAATTTTTAATCCTAGCTGTTGTTATCTTTCATCACGTATGCTCATTTTATCCTGCATCTGTTGATGGCTGTGTGATAGGAGAGCTATGTCATCAGCATTGTTTTTATCAGGTTAATAAACTTTATGGGGATTCCGTAATGACTCAGCAACTTCCAAATCATTCTTCCGTCTAAGCTATGAAATGCCTTTTCGTAATCTATGAATCCAATATAAAATGAGTGTAGTTATTTGATCAGCACATGATCTGTTCTTCCTAAAACCTGCTTGTTCATCTCTCAAATGTTTCTCTATGGTTTCTTTTAGTCTCTCCAGAATGATTCTGCTTAATATTTTTCCTGGCACTGATAGTAGCATAATTCCCCTATAATTTGTGTACTCCTGTAAACTTTTTTTCTTTGGTAGTTTGATCATATAACCTTCTTTCCAGTCTTTAGTTATTTCTTTCCTCTCCCAAATTTTATCTAATAGATTATGTAACATCTTGGTAGAGGTGTTAATATCTGCTTTGATGGCTTCCGAAGGAATTTCATCTGGTCGTGTGGCCTTACCATTTTTTAATAGTTTGATGGCTTTTGTGAAAGCCATCAAACTATTAATTAGTCTAGTCTAGTCTATTCGAATGAGCAGGGGTTTTGAAGGAGAAAAACCGGTACTCAAAACCGCAATGCCGAAGACAGATATGTTGAGCTGAAATGTGGAAATGTCACAGTTCTACTTCAAATGGCAAAACAATGTAATTACGCCCACTTAAGGTCTTTTTGAGGGCGTATTGCGAAGAGATCTACATATTTCTTTAGTTATCAGGTGAATGGAAGTAAGAGAGAAATGTTCTTTCATTATATTAACAATTGTATTACGTGACATGAAGGTTGTTGCTCGTTCCTCATTAGAAATGCAGTTATTTGAAAATTACACCTCTCTGAAATTAGAAACCCTTTTATTTGAAGGTCATCCGTTCTGAAATTATATATCCTGTTATTTGAAGGTCATCCGTCTCTGAAATTATAAATCATGTTATGTGAAACTTATTTCGCTCTGAAATTATAAATGCTGTTGCTTGTAGACTATTCATTCTTCAATTTAAAATTCTTTACTTTCCACACAAAAATCTACGTTTCCACTGCCCTCCCGCTCCTTCAACGTAATTCCCTTCTACTATTATAATTATTTATTAATTTATTACAATCCACCTAATTGAGTCTTCTATTTCTTTTCTCTCCCTCTCTCTCTATCTCTCCCAAAATGCGCGGCCTGTTTGAAGATCTGCCTACACAAATAGAACATTGCAATAGGTTTGTTTGAGAGAGCAAGACAGTGTAGAATTAGCGCCACTTGAAATATATCGCTATGTGCCCTTGAGAGTGTTTAAATCTGGATTGTCTCATCCAGTTCCTGGCCCAATGACTGAGACCCATTTAACACGACATTCTTATCTGACTTGTGGGAGTCTGTGACAACTTGAAGAAATATGTCGGAAAAGACAAGCGTTGTCTCTTAAGTGCTGAAATAGTAATGGAGAGAGCGTAGACATTACTTCATTTTATAATGAGTAAGATCTAGTTTACCACTTCTACTTCTTCAAGTAATGTCAATGCTGAAGATGGTTATGTCTTTCGATAACTTTTAGTTGTGTATCATCAGTTATTATTTATTATCATCAAATATTGACTATCTTTCATGCTATTATTTTATGTTGAATAACTTTTCTCTATTTTCCTCTATTCCCCCCTCCCCTCCCTTCCCATTGATTTCCAATTTAACATTCCCTCTGATTTTTTTTTTTTTTTTGGCCTCTCTGGTCTCTGGCCAACAGCAAGAGCTCTTCAATCCTTTCTGTCCTTTGCTGTATTCTCTTTTGGTTTTCAGGGGTAATTTATCTTAGTGATCTCAGTCTCAAAGTTTCATCTGCATGTGTTTCTATGTCTTCTCTGTTTCCCCTTTCACTTTGATGTTGTCAGATAATGCCTCTTGTTGGCTTCCACCGTGTGTGTTCCATCCATCCACACCGAATTTGTATTATCATTTCTTCAATTGTGGTTTGTTCTTTGTAACAGTTTATCATTCCTAATGGTGCCTGGCGATTTCATTTGAAGTATCCTTCGTAAGCAAATATTAATACACTTCTGCAATGTCTTCATATCATCCATGCGTCCAACCAACCATCCATCCGTCCATCCATCGTTCAAAACGCCTGAAGTATTGTCTATATCTGCAATGGTGTTGTCTGTATACATTTTACTGTCTTTTTTAATTTTTGCAGTGGCCCATATTTTTATCTGTAGTGTTGTGTCTATAGGCCAATGGATTTTTCTCAGTATACTATATTCAGTGCAGTCCTGAAGTATGTGTTTAGCAGTATGGGGCCCCTGTCCACATGCACATGTAGTTGAGGTGCCGATCTTGAATTTTGTATACATGTGACCGTGGAGTCGATTGTGTCATGTTCTCAGGCCTATAGTGATAACGTGTTCATTCATATTATACATTCATCTATTCATATTATACAAGGCATCCTGATTTGGGGCTTGTGGTCCTCTGATTGATTTGATTATATGTTTCTTATGATGGTATGTAACCGGTGCATCTGGTTGTGTGCCTGCTGCACCTTCCTTTGCCATCTGATCCGCTTTATCGTTTCCTGGTATTCCAAAGTGAGATGGGATCCACTGCAGGGCAGCCATGTGGTGCTTGCATGGTTCAGTCAATAAGGTACGCAAATGTAGCAATTTTCTGAATTATAGTGCCTGGAGTACTGATCATGCATCTGCCAAAAACACTACAAGGCTGTGGGCTAAGATTACTGTTCAGCAGTTTTTCTATTGCCAACTTTATTGCTTGAATTTCTGCTTCGTAAGTGTGACAAGTAAAAGAAAGCAACAAGAAATGTCTCAGTCTGAATAGTAAGAAAACAGAAGTAATGGTTATATCGAAGAAACAATCACCATCATGCAGCATAAAAATAAACGAGACAAATTTGAAACAAGTGCAACGTTTCAAATACTTGGGCACAATAATAACATCAGATAAGAGATGCACCGCAGAAATAAAAAGCAGAATAGCTCAGGCCAAAATAGAATTTCAGAAGGTTAAAAATATCTTATGCAACAAATCTATGTCAATAAAAATGAGAAAGAGAGTTCATCGGTGCTATATAGAACCAATTCTGACCTATGGAAGCGAGTCATGGACAATAGACAAACAAATGAAAAGACGATTGGAGGCCACAGAGATGGGATTTGTCAGAAGAATGTTGAAAGTTCCTTGGACAGCTAAAAAGACCAATGAGGAAGTTCTCAAAGAGGTCAACACAAAAAGGGAGGTCTTAAAAAACATCAGAAAGAAGCAATCAACATTTTTCGGGCACATCATGAGAAGAGGAAAGTTGGAATACTTGGTTACAACTGGCAAAATAAATGGAAAGAGAGATCGTGGGCGACAAAGAGAGAAAATACTGGATAGCTTGGTGTCATGGCATGGAAAACAGTCAACAACAGAACTCATACGATGCACTGTGGATAGAAGATTGTGGAAGGACATGATGGCCAACGCCAACCTGTACGGCACATAATTATGATGATATACAAACAATCTCTTAGATCGTCTGAGGCAACAAAAATGAGGCTCTCAGAAGAATTCCCCCAAAATTAAATTCAGCTAATCAATCAAGGGTTGGCTTACCACGGCAACAGCCGGGGTTCGTAATCCTGGCGAGGACCCCACCTGGGTTTTACTAATTCCCTAAAAATTAGTAGGAGCCGCGATAGCTCAGTGGTTAGTGAACTGGACTACTACGGACAAGGGGTAGGGTTCGATCCCAACCGACGGCTCCGGGTTCACCCAGCCTTAAATGGGTACCGGATTTTTTCTGGGAAAGTAAAAGCAGCACGGGCGTAATACCGACCACATTACCCCAAAAATCATGTACTGAAGGTCTGTAAAATATAGGGTCACTAACACCATATTTCCCTATACGCCACTTGGCGTGACAGGGGGTACTTTACTTACTTTTTAATCAATCAAGGGAAGTAAACTTACTATAAAATATAACCAGAAGCTCAGTAAATCGCGTAGAAAAAACCATATTTTTTACGGTATTGATTCCACTTTTTAGGATTGCGGTGGTGATGGGATTGTGAGACTAGTGAATAATGGCCCCTTATTCAGCACGGACGCCACGAAGTGTTCTGTTCGGAGTTTTTATTTCACTGCCGGCAGAAATAATCAACAAAATACGTTTAAGCCTATCGTGATTCGAACTCACGTTCTCCTGGTTTGGCGTGTGCTCAAGTTATCTATTCCACCACCCGCTCTCCAACGCAGTGATAATGGAGATACACAAGGAAAACAACACAAAATTCATGTCTGCCTATAGGAGTGCCTAATGTACGAAGTTTCGATTAGTGACAGTGGGAAATGTCCAGTGTATGGGAAACGGGAAAATGCAGATAGAAAAATGTGCGTGGAATTACAGGTTGCTTAAGAAGCAAAGGTGAATTACGTATTTAATGGAGCCGTGATAGCTCAATCGTTAGTGAACTGGACTAAAAAGAACCAGAGATCGGGTTCGATCCTGATCGACGGCTTCCGGGATACACCCAGCCTTAAATGGGTACCGGAACTATTTGGAGAAATTAAAGCGTAAAGCGGCACGGGCATAATACCGACTACATTACCCCAACAATCATTGCCGAAAGTCTGTAAAAATTATGGCCACTAACACCATTTTCCCTATACGCCACTTGGCGTGACGGGGCTCTTGATGATGATAATGATGATGAGGTTATTTAGTGTTACAATGAAATTAAAACTCGGTTATAGTAGTAGGAGTCGGCGATCACAGCCATAAAGTACGGTGCTTAATGATGTTGGTGATGAAGAAAGTGGTAATATATTTTCTTAATCACTCATCATAAGTATCTAACAAGGAATAATTTGAACGGTGGAACAGAAGAGTTTTTTTTTCATTCCGAGATTTTGTTAATTGGGTAATTTTTCTTGTCAGCGCGAGCAAATTACTGCAACCTTTGATAAGACTCAAAATATCCTTTAAAGCAAATGAAATACAAATGACAGATGGGATGACTTATTTGAAATCAACCACATTTGTGTAACAGTCCAGGCCACAAAACATAAAAACATACGAATTATCAAATGTTGACATTATATTGAGACTTCTGCGACTAATAGGTACAAGCGTACACCTCATGTTCTGTGAGATACTAAGTAACATAGCATTATTGTTTGTAAAGCTGATTTTTAAAATTGTAATACTTCCTATGAATTGCGTTTCCTTTTTCTCTTGTATTTGAAGCTTTTAAACTAGAACGCTGATTTCAGCAATATTCTTAACTAGGTAAGGTGAAGGTCAAGTACAAGACTTGAATCGGCATCTCAGCACGCGAGTTTTCACCCATATGTTTTCAGCCGCCTATCCAGAAGAGTTCACAGACTTCTGGAAAGTGTCGCTTCAAGTATCGAAACTCTCGATGCGATGCGGAATTCCTCACCTTCCTAGAGTAATAACCTGGTACCCATTTCTATAGCGGCTGGGTTGACCGCGGGGGTAATTTTGTTTTCAACCACAGGTACAACTCAAACGGATTGTCCGAACGTCGGTAGCCAAATCGGGTAGTTTTTTTTTTCCCCAAATAGACTATCGAGGCCACTAATATTCTTAACTTTGGCCCACAACGCTTACAAAGTGGCAGGAAATCTGGTCACTCAGATCCATCTCTGATTGCCTTAATTGGTGTCCAACTGAATTGTTGAGGCTAGAAAACAGAAAAACTGTGTGCTGCAATTTCCTGAGATTGGGGACAGAGGCAACAATAGTTGTTTCCAAGACTGCATTCTTAAACCATGTGTTGTTGAAGTATATTGTTTCTCAGTTGAAGTATATTGTGTCTCAGTTGAAGTATATTGTGTCTCAATAGAAGTATATTGTTTCTCAGTGGGAGTATATTGTGTCTCAGTTGAAGTATATTGTGTCTCAGTTGAAGTATATTGTATCTCCGTTGAAGTATATTGTGTCTCAGTTGAAGAACATTATGTCTCAGTTGAAGTATAGTGTGTCTTAGTTGAAGTATAGTGTGTTTCAGTTGAAGTATAGTGTGTCTCATTCTGGATATAGAAATTTGATCTGAAAGACTATTACATTCTAGCACAACTTTTGCTTAACACGGCATCCTCAATACAACAATATCATAGTTCTGCTGAATAAACCACCATCATTGGTAAGGAAGCTAACCACTAACAGCTGGTAACGTTCTTCTGCATCTGTTCGTATTTCTATTAATTTGATATTGATGATATTGATTGTGTGTGCATGTCTGTGTTAGTCACATCTCATATCTTTGTGTGTGCATGTCTGTGTTAGTCACATCTCATATCTTTGTGTGTGCATGTCTGTGTTAGTCACATCTCATATCTTTGTGTGTGCATGTCTGTGTTAGTCACATCTCATATCTTTGTGTGTGCATGTCTGTGTTAGTCACATCTCATATCTTTGTGTGTGCATGTCTATGTTATTCACATCTCATATCTTTGTGTGTGCATGTCTGTGTTAGTCACCTCTAGTGACTCGGGCAGATGGTGCTCGTAAACCTGGGAGGGCCGACCATCTAAGGGCAGAATCCCCCTACAGAAAAGACAATCTGCTGCCTTGCAGGAAGATTAGGGACAATCATAGGCTAAGGAAAGAAACCTGAATAAAATGCTGGCTGAAATCGGATGCACTGGGCCACTGGCGCAGAACACAGTGCAACGTTTTAGTATGTATTCAATTAGGGTGGATCTAACAGACTTTAATTATAATGTTCTATCTGTGGGGTCGATCAATTCACTTAAACAGACAGCTGTCTCTCATGTGAGAGTTTGGAATCCTACTCTGATTGAGTCTTGATCGCAGAGAGAGAGAGAGAGAGAGAGAGAGAGAGAGAGAGATTGATGATGAAATCACACAAGTGCCTTGTTACATTCTAGAAATGATGAAGTATTGCTCGAACTCAGCCTTTGTTTCTTTTGTGTCATGTTCTTCAATTTACACCCAAGACTTGGTCACTGGCCCCCAATTGATTAAATGTGACACCCGTTAAAGATCGTTTCTTCAAAACCCATGAAAGCTTCTTTCTTTAAAATAAAACACTAAAAAATATTTCATTGAAAACTAAAGGAAGCCCCATGTCCTTTCCTTAAAGTTCACAAAGAAACATTAATTGAAAACCGATGGAAAGAGTGATTTTCTTTAAATACAAGAATAATCTTAATTGAAAATCCGCGGAAGGAGCTTTCTCTAAAACATGAAAAAAACCTTAGTTGGTAACTCGTGGAAGGGTCGTTCTTTACAAACAATCAACGTGAGTTTGTACTCAAGAAAACTCACGCAATGAGATATCCAGCAGTGTGTTTTCATCGGAGCCTTGATTTTACCAATCATGATTTCTAGATGGTGTTGAAAGCTAGATAGGGCCTAGCAGCAATGATGGTCATGGCAGCAGTACAAATAGAGCTGCGTTATTTTGTTATTTTATACAAGTGGCTGGTCTTGTGTGTGATCTAGTATGCACCGACAATCCAGACTCTCAGTAATACTCAAATGGACGGCTAGAAATGATAAAGAATGAGATAATGCGCATCATTTTTGGGTACACAAAAGATACTTTGTGTGGGCGATGCGTTACTTATTCGATTTCCTACCATGGCAGGCAGACTATGTCTTAGCCTAGCACGTGTCTACCTTCAAATCATGTTACCATACTTTTTTACATATTTGTTTTTCTTTTTAAATTTACTGTCATTTTTAGAGCCAGACTTACTGTGATTTAGCATAACACTGTACCAGTCAGCACCAGAAATAGACAAACTTTAGATGAAATTAACAGCCTAATTTATCTATCTAAATCTTTTGTCCTTTCGAGCCATGTAGTATAAAAGAGGTTGAATTATTTATCTTGATCTTATATCTTTGGAGCCAGAGCACATCTATAGTCAACAACATTAATCATCACAGACTTGTTCACAATACATAATCATAATCAAGTTTTTTTTATTTTTTATCTTTAACTTGGCACGTGATACATAATAATGGATGCACTTCTCTTTGAATTAATGTTCTTTAATTCTGTACACTCAAGAGACTACCTTCGATGACTATTTGAAATGTCCATAAGTGCATATTATACATTAATCTCTCTCACAACGTACTTACGACTTCTTATAATAAATATGAAGTACCACTTGGAAACACTCTCAACGTACTTTCACAACCAAATGTTCATTATGTTCTAATTCACTTGTTTTGTTTCTGTCTACTGCTCAACAAATTTCCTAAGTCACTGCTATCTTTTCCTACTCTAAGCTTGACTTATAATTCAAACTGCTTCTTACTACTCTCTAGTCTGTTCCTTCATAACTTCTCAACTAACTTAGAACTACAAACTACTTTCTGACTTGCGGACTTAAATAATTTCTGACTACTGAACTCGTGGAGATTCCTAACTAACTTGTCGGTTCTAACTTAAATTCCTAATTACTTTTCTGACTACTGAACTTCCAACTTACTGAAAACCTATTGTGTCGAAGCTTAAATACCCCAACATAACTCTGCGCGTGGAAGATCTGCAGCCAATGAATTTATCGCAGTTGTCGCGAAATGACAATTTTTAATGCCTTGAAACAATCAGATCTCATCATTCTGACCGATAGTTGAACTATGTCTAAGACTTGACCAAATCAACTTGTTTATGACTTCCTGAGTAACCTCTAAACCTCGGTTGGTTGTCCACTACCCGCTATGAACTTTCCATTAGCACAACTTGTTATTCTGCCACTAGCACTGATGACCGTTATTCTGTCACTAACACTGATGACCGTTATTCTGTCACTAACTCTGATGACCGTTATTCTGTCACTAACACTGATGACCGTTATTCTGTCACTAACACTGATGACCGCTATTCTGTCACTAACACTGATGACCGTTATTCTGTCACTAACACTGATGATCGTTATTCTGCCACTAGCACTGATGACCGTTATTCTGTCACTAACACTGATGACCGTTATTCTGTCACTAACACTGATGACCGTTATTCTGTCACTAACACTGATGACCGTTATTCTGTCACTAACACTGATGACCGTTATTCTGTCACTAACACTGATGTCCGTTATTCTGCCACTAACACTGATGACCGTTATTCTGTCACTAACACTGATGACCGTTATTCGGTCACTAACACTGATGACCGTTATTCTGTCACTAACACTGATGACCGCTATTCTGCCACTAACACTGATGACCGTTATTCTATCACTAACACTGATGACCGTTATTCTGTCACTAACACTGATGACCGTTATTCTGCCACTAACACTGATGACCGTTATTCTGTCACTAACACTGATGACCGTTATTCTGCCACTAACACTGATGGCCGTTATTCTGCCACTAACACTGATGACCGCTATTCTGCCACTAACACTGATGACCGTTATTCTGCCACTAACACTGATGACCGCTATTCTGCCACTAACACTGATGACCGCTATTCTGCCACTAACACTGATGACCGTTATTCTGCCACTAACACTGATGACCGCTATTCTGCCACTAACACTGATGACCGTTATTCTGCCACTAACACTGATGACCGCTATTCTGCCACTAACACTGATGACCGCTATTCTGCCACTAACACTGATGACCGTTATTCTGCCACTAACACTGATGACCGCTATTCTGTCACTAACTCTGATGACCGTTATTCTGCCACTAACACTGATGACCGCTATTCTGTCACTAACACTGATGACCGTTATTCTGCCACTAACACTGATGACCGTTATTCTGCCATCAACACTGATGACCGCTATTCTGTCACTAACACTAATGACCGTTATTCTGCCACTAACACTGATGACCGTTATTCTGCCACTAACACTGATGACCGTTATTCTGTCACTAACACTGATGACCGTTATTCTGTCACTAACACTGATGACCGTTATTCTGCCACTAACACTGATGACCGTTATTCTGTCACTAACACTGATGACCATTATTCTGCCACTAACACTGATGACCGTTATTCTGTCACTAACACTGATGACCGTTATTCTGTCACTAACACTGATGACCGTTATTCTGTCACTAACTCTGATGACCGTTATTCTGTCACTAACACTGATGACCGTTATTCTGTCACTAACACTGATGACCGTTATTTTGTCACTAACTCTGATGACCGTTATTCTGTCACTAACACTGATGACCGTTATTCTGCCACTAACACTGATGACCGTTATTCTGTCACTAACTCTGATGACCGTTATTCTGTCACTAACACTGATGACCGTTATTCTGTCACTAACACTGATGACCGTTATTCTGTCACTAACACTGATGACCGTTATTCTGTCACTAACACTGATGACCGTTATTCTGTCACTAACTCTGATGACCGTTATTCTGTCACTAACACTGATGACCGTTATTCTGTCACTAACTCTGATGACCGTTATTCTGTCACTAACTCTGATGACCGTTATTCTGTCACTAACACTGATGACCGTTATTCTGTCACTAACACTGATGACCGTTATTCTGCCACTAACACTGATGACCGTTATTCTGCCACTAACACTGATGACCATTATTCTGCCACTAACACTGATGACCGTTATTCTGTCACTAACACTGATGACCGTTATTCTGTCACTAACACTGATGACCGTTATTCTGTCACTAACTCTGATGACCGTTATTCTGTCACTAACACTGATGACCGTTATTCTGTCACTAACACTGATGACCGTTATTTTGTCACTAACTCTGTTGACCGTTATTCTGTCACTAACACTGATGACCGTTATTCTGCCACTAACACTGATGACCGTTATTCTGTCACTAACTCTGATGACCGTTATTCTGTCACTAACACTGATGACCGTTATTCTGTCACTAACACTGATGACCGTTATTCTGTCACTAACACTGATGACCGTTATTCTGTCACTAACACTGATGACCGTTATTCTGTCACTAACTCTGATGACCGTTATTCTGTCACTAACACTGATGACCGTTATTCTGTCACTAACTCTGATGACCGTTATTCTGTCACTAACTCTGATGACCGTTATTCTGCCACTAACTTTGATGACCGTTATTCTGTCACTAACTCTGATGACCGTTATTCTGTCACTAACTCTGATGACCGTTATTCTGTCACTAACTCTGATGACCGTTATTCTGTCACTAACTCTGATGACCGTTATTCTGCCACTAACTCTGATGACCGTTATTCTGCCACTAACTCTGATGACCGTTATTCTGTCACTAACTCTGATGACCGTTATTCTGTCACTAACTCTGATGACCGTTATTCTGTCACTAACTCTGATGACCGTTATTCTGCCACTAACTCTGATGACCGTTATTCTGCCACTAACTCTGATGACCGTTATTCTGTCACTATCACTGATGACCGTTATTCTGTCACTAACTCTGATGACCGTTATTCTGCCACTAACACTGATGACCGTTATTCTGCCACTAACACTGATGACCGTTATTCTATGCCACTGTTATAGTCTTAAATAAATGGGTACCAGCTGAGTTACCTGACCCGTACTTTCTTCACCTTTTCTGTTACCGTAGGGAAGACATTTTCGACTCATGTCCGACGATCCTTGTTATCAAGTCTCACAGCGCACACAGGACCCACATTGTATCTCTCACCACATGTACATGTTATGGGCGTTCCTCAATCTCGGCAAGGGAGCTGATGCCTGTTGTTGTTACCTCTCGTCTTAATGTTTCTCTGAGACGGCCTCTTTTTCTCTTAACTTCTAGTTCCCATTTGAAGGCTTTCTTTGAAATTCTCTTGTCTCTTCTCATAACATTGACATACGTGACCGCCTTTTTCTCTTGATTATAGTTGATGTTTTTTATACTGTGTCATTTTCCTTATTTTTGCACTAGTTTGAATTCACTCCAGGGTTTACGAAATGTTTTCCCTAGGCATTTGTTTTCAAATGCATCTAATTTATTTTCTATTTCTTTGTTTTCCAGCTTTTGCATGCATAAGTGAGGGTGGATAATGTATTTGATTTGAAAACCCTCAGCTTTGTTTTTGTGCTTAGTGTTGTATTATTTTTTTCCATATTTTATTAAGGTTTTTGAAAGTCTTTGTTGCCTTTGCTGTTCTAATTTTACTTTTTTCTTCATGTATGCTTTATATTTTACTGATACATAGAGATACAAGTATGTTATTATATGTTGGTTTGGCATCATCATGCACTAGTGTAGGTGATCATGTTTCTTCTCACTATCTGTCTTACAGCTCTTATTATAAGTTCTCCTGTTGACTTCCTAGCAATTCACTATCTTATATTATTATTATGTTTCTTTATTTTGTACCTTTTCTTGTATCTTTTCACTCTGCAACCCTCAATCTCTTTTTCCGTCGAGTTTTCTTGTCACGGTATGTTCCAGTTGTCTCATTATCACAACATGGCAAAAAATGACTCTTTTCTCCCAATGTTGGATATAAGGTTGTTTTTTTTTTTGCTTTGGCCTCTTTTAGAACATCCTCATTTTTGTTTGTAGTTGTCTATAGTATTTTCAACATTCTTCTGAAAAAAACACATTTCTATGGCCTCCAACAATGTTCTTGTCTGTTGTCAAGGATCTCTATCCAAACGTTAAGACTTGATCCACAAAGACTGAATTCTCTTCTTATTTTCATGGATGGAAAAGTGCATCATGTTATAATTATCTCATTTGTAATGCGCCTCTGCCTGAGCTACTCAGCACCTCACTTCTGTTTGGCATCTACCATCCGAGGTTATCATACCCAATGTATTTACATTCATTGTCATGTTTTAATACTGCCCTATTTACTTTCATGCAACATTTGGGATATATCTGTTTTTTTTTGTTGTTGTTGCAACCTTCACATTTATCTTTTTGCTGTTGGGGTTAAGGTCTTTATTCTAATTTCCAATCACTATAATGTCAAATATTTTCTGACTGTCAATCTTTTCACACTTAGCCGTTAATACTGTGTCAGCGTATGTTTGTTATATCATGACCACCGACTAATTTGGCTACATAGATATATTTTAGCAGATCTCTGAGTATATGTCCTCTTTTATTTGTGTAGATGTATAGAGTGCCAATAATAAGATCTTAAAAACTGGTATCATTATATATATATATATACGACTTTTTTTAAAGGTTGAAAATAACCTTAATGCTGGCATTCCATTTCTGATTTAATAATCAATTACGACATCTTGTACTGGCTGTTTCCTTTCTGTAGCCTGTAGTGTTTATAGGGGCGATAAGATAAACCAGTGGCGGTGTGTGAAGGGAGAGGCATAGCCGTTGTCATAAAGCCTTAGGGAATCAAGCAAGAAAACGTGTACAATGAGCTAATGAGCAAGACAAATGTCGGAGGTCTGGACGATAGAACTAGTCGATACTGTCAGAGCTCACATTCATCACTTCTACAGACATTCTTCTTCACGGTCATCCTCGTTTTATCTCTCTTTTCTGAATGCTTCAGACATAGTAGGCTGGCTCATGGCATTCTTGTCATTGCGTCAGTGGTTTTTTTTCCACCTTTTTGTTACAAAGCGTCGGCAGTGTGGTAGTTAGTGCACTAGTCTGCTGACCGGAGACTTAGGTTCAGTTCTCAATTTACGCAATTGTGTATTTCTGTAGAAATAAAACCTATCTTAAATGAGTTCCAGAGATTGTTTCTTGGAAAGTAAGGCGGTCAGACGCGGTACTAAATCACATCACACATAATTACTATAATGCGGAAAAGACATTTAGAGGGCTACACTACATTTTCCTCCTCCAAAACATCAGGTGCTCAGTTAACTTTTCTTGTCTTTTCTTTAAATCTGAAAACAATCTTTAAACTACAAGTTCAACAACTGCACATCTGTCATCTCTTTCCGGAACCATAACTAAATGTTGTTGGGGTTAGATAACGGACTGAGAAACTGTCTTCCAGTTTTATCTGTTTATAGCTGCTGTTTGTGATTTGTTGAAATCGATATCTTCCACTCTTTCATGTTGTAAGTCCCTTTCTTTTCCTATTTGCATTTTCGTTATACTCTTAACACATTTTTTTAGCTTGTTGGTTTTTGTCAGACCTTGCGATCATTTCTTTTGGTCGACAAACTTGTTTTGCGTTCCTAATAATTAATTTGATTGTATGCTTGCAATGATTTAATCACATTGATCCCCCTGGTCTGTGTGACCTCTTAGCCCGCATCTTAAAGCTTACACCCTCCAGACAAGTACAGAAGATGACTTTATACGTCTGGACCTCGTTTGCCACAGACTATTGTTCTACATTTGGTCTACTATGCATGGCCTTTTACTGACCTAACATCAGACAAATATGTAGTAGTAAATTGGCCATAAGTGCACAGTGGTTTATTTGACATCCACTGTTTCTGAATGTGTTCACCTAGTTTATTGTGGCCTCTTTCGGGGTTAGGTAGTCATCATTAAGATTATTTCGCGCCCTTTTGTAAGCCTGGGTGGCAATTGTTATCTCAAAATTAGGCGTTACATTCTATGTTGGCTCATATCTGCATCCCTTTTTCGGCAATTCGGCAAGTGTATCTACTTTTATTTTTAATCCCTTCATATCACGTTGTGAAGGTGTTTACAGCTAATCCCTTCATATCACGGTTGTGATGGTGTTTACTGCTAATCCCTGCATAGCACTGTTATGATGGTGTTTACAGCTAACCCCCTCATATCACGGCTGTGATGGTGTTTACAGCTAATCCCTTTATATCACGGTTGTGATGGTGTTTACAACTAATCCCTTCATATCACGGTTGTGATGGTGTTTACTGCTAATCCCTGCATATCACTGTTGTGATGGTGTTTACAACTAATCCCTTCATATCACGGTTGTGATGGTGTTTACAGCTAATCCCTTTATATCACGGTTGTGATGGTGTTTACTGCTAATCCCTGCATATCACGGTTGTGATGGTGTTTACTGCTAATCCCTGCATATCACTGTTGTGATGGTGTTTACATCTAATCCCCACATATCACGGTTGTGATAGTGTTTACAGCTAATCTCTTCATATCACGGTTGTGATAGTGTTTACAGCTAATCCCTTCATATCATGGTTGTGATGGTGTTTACAGCTAACCCCTTCATATCACGGTTGTGATGGTGTTTACAGCTAATCTCTTCATATCACGGTTGTGATGGTGTTTACAGCTAATCCCTTCATATCATTGTTGTGATGGTGTTTACAGCTAATCTCTTCATATCACGGTTGTGATGGTGTTTACAGCTAATCCCTTCATATCATTGTTGTGATTGTGTTTACAGCTAACCCCTTCATATCACGGTTGTGATGGTGTTTGCAGCTAATCCCTTCATATCACGGTTGTGATGCTGTTTACAACTAATCCCTTCATATCACGGTTGTGACAATGTTTACAGCAGCACTATATTCATCTTGGTATCTTGTTCAATCCCCGATTATGAGAGTTTACCGCTCAAGAGACTGCAAGAACTAATAATGAACAAACTATTTCTCTGTCGTAATTGAAGCTTATATCTTAGTATATGTTTGACGTACAACATGCTTGCCTTATGATCTGAGCATTGATAGTGTTTTTTTTTAACATGAAGATTTTTTTCTAATATAGTGGCTGTACTTTTAATAGCTGTTTGGTGTTTTAGGGGAGATATACGACAGAACCTAAACGTCGGCATTGTCTGTTTGAAACGTGTCAGACTAAAAAGAGGCAAATCATGGTTGGGCCGAGCAGATGATGACATCAAACAGGTATGTGGGCTTACCAATATCAATGCTGGTGAGGAGTGGATCAATTCAGAGGAAGAGGTATGTTTACAGCGCTCGGAAAAATTGACAAATAATCAACAACAGAAAAAAATATGGACCAAAGCAGGATCGAACCCGTATTCAGTGGCACAGCGCCTTGCCATCGACAGGAAATGTAAGGAGCGGAACTTAGTCATGGTCAATACGGAGGTCAGCGGTCTCGTCTGGGATAAAACCGATGAGAAAGATGCAGTCATCTATACAGACGGATCTGTAAGACGACACCAAAGAAGTGCATGGACATTTACAACACGCTCGGCAAGCAGAATAGTCAGGAGGACATTGGTGCATACGTTATGACCACAAGTAGCATGACGATTGAGGTGATGACAGTGACTAGGGCATTCATCTGGTTAGAGTCACAAGACTACACCCACGCCTGTATACTGAGTGATTCGATGAGCACGATAAGAAAAGTGAAGGCGAGCTCTGTACGTATGCAATGGGTAGAGTCATTGCAAATGTAAAAATTACGTAAGGTCACCTTTGTCTACGTCACTGGACATGCAGAAGTACGGGGAAGTGAAAGAGTGGACAGGTTGGCTAGCTGCGCTATTGTTGAGGACGGTCAACCAATGGATCGGGTGGACATCATCACTGCCCTCCGGGAATTGGGAAGGACACAGGACTTCAACAACCATGAGTCCACGTCACTCCTTCGGATGAAGGCCTGAAACGAGAAACTTAGTGGACGTGTAAGAAGACTTATCACAGA
Organism: Megaustenia siamemsis; assembly: GCA_032433765.1. Taxonomy (NCBI): domain Eukaryota; kingdom Metazoa; phylum Mollusca; class Gastropoda; order Stylommatophora; family Ariophantidae; genus Megaustenia; species Megaustenia siamemsis. The sequence goes on along the minus strand of JAVIAB010000051.1, from coordinate 41,416,164 downwards.
ACTGGAGTCGTCAGTCGCTGGACACTGCAGGACTTACTGATGAGGGGATCTGAGCACCTATGGACATGTTCGGAGTGCAATGATGATGACCTGCAAATAACTCAATAACTCAATTGTCTGCCTGTCTGCCCATCTATTCACCCATCAATCTAATCTCTCTGGCTGAACATATATATATATATATATATATATATATATATATATATATATATATATATATATATATAACGTCATCGTTTTATATAATCAAACGTCAAACCTGACCATGCAAGGAGTAAAACCATTTTGAAACACCACGAGGACCTGCGCAGGACTATGAACTTCGTCTAGGGGAAAGTACTTGGTATGACTTAACAATTCTCGAACATTGTGGAAGAGAAAGAAAGTGAGAGAAGGAGAGAGACAGACAGACAGATCAATATGTCCAATTTCGGTTGTTAGTGTAGCAGCTGGTGAAAGTCTTTGTCACATTGATTGAATTGCACACGCCACGCGGCAAAAAAAAAATCATACATTAATAAGCATATGCTTCTTGTGGACAGCTTTGTATTATCACAACAGAAGCATCATATACTCCTTTCCTTTCACTTCACTAAATCCGTGGTTAAATAATCTCAGAATCAATTTAAGATGTGTCCGTCTATTGAGCTGAAAGCCGTGGACAATTCACAGCTGACTATTGTCGTTAAGATTCGTAAAATTGGCTGATCAAAACATTGACATGACGTTCCCGTGGTGATTTCGAAAGTAGAAACTAATCAGTGTAGCGAAGAGAGTAAGAATTCAAATTGGAAAGGCATGTCCAGTACTCATAATATGCCGTGCAGAAGTCGGATGTGTCGAACCGAAAAACGCAAATATCGCAGATTTGTGTAAATCATGATACAACGCAATACTCGTGTGGCTACTGCAGTCACTGGAGTAAAGGGACAAAAGAATACAGCCACTGTCACGCCAGGCGTAAATGACGATTAAGAAGGTTTGTAATCGTTGCCTGTGCAGCCGTAAGGGTCAGCACGGAGCGGCCTTGTCAACAGAAATTACCGATGCATTTTGGGAAATGCTGTGACAAGTTGTGCAGCATATATGGTGAATTCCTGACTGCAATAAAACTAGTTCCATATAGAATAGAATAGAATAGAATAGAATAGAATAGAATAGAATAGAATAGAATAGAATAGAATAGAAATACTAGAACTAATGAATGAAAGACGATAACATAAGAAAGAAGAGTGGACATACAAAATATTGCACAAAGAGATCCAAAACAAATGTAGAAAAGCAAAGAAGAGATTGTTAAAGCAGAAATGTGAATAAATGTAAAAACAACAAAAGAAAGACTCAAAATTTATGCTAAATCAGTTAAATGGATAAACAGGAAGAAAAGAAGTCAAAGTTTCAGAACGTGTGAAATCAAAGGAAGGAAACATAATAATGCGACAGGAGAATATATGAAAAGATGGACAGAATATGTCAATCAACTCTACGATGATGAAAGATCAGAGCTAAACAATTCAGACAAAGACATAAGACCACCAATAATGCAGAGTGACGTGGAGGATGCAATTCAACACATGAAAAGAGGCAAAGCTCTAGGTCCCGACATTATAACTATCAAGAGATGTAGACCACTTCGAAGTTAGATCAGGTGTAAGACAGGGGTGCGTACTATCCCCCCTACTGTTTATTATATACATGGACAATATATGCAAGCTAGCCAACCCATCAGAGACAGAGGAGATCAACGAGCTTCTATTTGCAGACGAGGGGTTAAGGCAAAGAAATGCAAATGAATGCATAAAAATGCGAAGCTGCAGTAAAGCTGAATTCGAGGAAAAATTGGAAAAAAAAAAATAAAAAATGGTATGTTAGAAGCTTTACGTGATTAATAGACGACACAGATTCGAACGACGTTTCGGCCAATAGGCCTTCAGCAGGAACAAACAAACAACATACACACACAGATATGTGAATAAATAAAACTAATCCTACATAGCTAACTAGTAATGAAACATCAAAAACAAAATAATCGAAATATGTTGACTTCCCTGTGTGTCGTGGACAGTGGTCAGGCTATGAAAGGAATTTCTCACGGGTGTAGCTGTAATTTATACCCTGTGGTCAGTGGTGAAGGGTTCTAAAAATACACGAGTGGGGGGAACGCTATCTAGGTACGTCGACTACAAAGGCACAGGCAATATCTGAAAGTATCTAAGGGCCCATAAATACATGTATACACACATACAGATGCGTGTATACATATGTACACGTGCAAGAAGAAGTGCACATACTAATACATATCAACATACACATACAAATACACACACATACATGTGTATGCATACAAGCAAGAGCACATATACATGCATGTATATGCGTATACATATATATACCAATACCCGTGCCTATGGACACATACATGCATGTGCACGTCCATACGGGGACAATCGTATGTGTGGAAGGGTTCAAACCGGGGTCAGTGTGCAAACTCGAAGGAGAAAGAATAGAACAGTGGAATGACAGGTACTCAAAAGGCGGAAAGAGTGAGATGTATGAGGGTGTGGTGCAATAAAAACATATGAGGGCTAAGTAGCGCAGAAAAAAGGTATATAGGAGAACACCGAAGTGCCTCAACGGGGACTAGTGGAGAAGAACTAAGAATAGCGTGGCATAGTAGATAGACTAAAGAGCCACCACATGGGTGGTAGAGAGGGCTATGCAAGAGGGGAGGAGCAGCCGAAAGGAAACTATGTGTATGAGTGTGATACATTCATGCCTCGTGGGGTCAGCGAACCATACTGGACTATGAGGCGATTTTCCTAGCGCGTCCCGCCTCATTATTCATAATAGTGGTCTTGGGAAACCATCTTTCTACATGCTCCCCAAAATTCACAAAATCGACAATCCAGGACGCCCCATCGTGTCAGCGTGTGCTTGCCCGACTGAACACATATCTGACTATCTAGACAGTGTCTTCCAGCCTATGGTCGTTAGTCTTCCCTCATATGTCAAGGACACTAACCATGCATTGAGTATCTTCTCTTCCATCTCTCTCTCCCGAGGTCGCTCATACCGACTTTTTACCCTTGATGTTTGCTCTCTCTACACCTCTATTCCTCACTCCGACGGCCTCCTGGCTCTACGTTTCTTTCTTGACCAGAGACAACACCCCTCTGTTGATACTGCAACTCTTCTCCGCCTCACTGAGCTTGTACTCAACCTCAACACCTTTGAGTTTAATGGTAACTTCTATGACCAGGTCAGTGGAGTAGCCATGGGCACCAAGATGGGCCCTAGCTATGCTTGCCTATTCATGGGTTACCTGGAGTACCAAATTCTCAATTCTTATCAAGGTCCTCTCCCCATCATATACCTTCGGTACATTGATGACTGCTTCGGACTTACTGATCTACCTGAGGATGACCTCTCCAGGTTTATCGACTATATTGGTAGCTATCACAAAGCTATCAAGATCACATCTTGTATATCCACTTCCTCTGTCACATTCCTAGATCTTATTGTTTCTTTCGGTACTTCTGGCCTCCACACCTCGGTTTTCTATAAACCCACAGACGCCCACTGCTACCTTCTCTATACTTCATCCCATTCACCTTCTTGTCGCGACTCTATTCCATTCTCACAGTTATTGCGTCTCCGTCGCATCTGCCAGGATGACCAAGATTTCCTCCGACAGGCTCACCTCATGTTAGGTTTCTTCAGCCGCCGGCTTTATCCAGACTCGATCCTCCAGTCTGCCCTCAAGCGGGTCCTCCTTATCTCTCGTCCCGAGGCACTCACCCCTTCCAACCGCCCCCCTTCTGAGAGAACTATACTCACCCTCACATATCATCCTCACAACTTAGCAGCTGTGAGGATACTCAACCGCTACCGTTCCATTCTCCTCTCTGATCCCACTACCCGTCTACTTTTTAGTGATCCCCCGATGATCGCCTTCAAGCGCGACAGGAATTTGGGTGACATTCTGGTTAGGAGCCGTCTCCCTCGCTCCGACCCTCAACACTTCGGTACGGCCCCTTGTGGTCGTAACTGTATCACCTGTGCCTATGTGCTCCCTACTGACTCGGTCTTATTCCCCAATGGACGGTTCGAGATCAAGCATGGCTTCACATGTGTGTCCCGCAACATCATTTATGCCATTATATGCCAACGATGCCACATGACCTATATAGGCGAGTCTGGTAGAAGATTAGCGGAAAGATTTTGTGAACATCTACGTGATGTCCAACAGAATACTGGCACTCCAGTGTCTTCCCATTTCAACTCCCCAGATCACAAGGGCAAAGACGACATCCGTGTCACTGGTATTGTCCTCTGTCACTCTGGCGACCGCAGCCGCTATACTTTGGAAAATCGCCTCATAGTCCAGTATGGTTCGCTGACCCCACGAGGCATGAATGTATCACACTCATACACATAGTTTCCTTTCGGCTGCTCCTCCCCTCTTGCATAGCCCTCTCTACCACCCATGTGGTGGCTCTTTAGTCTATCTACTATGCCACGCTATTCTTAGTTCTTCTCCACTAGTCCCCGTTGAGGCACTTCGGTGTTCTCCTATATACCTTTTTTCTGCGCTACTTAGCCCTCATATGTTTTTATTGCACCACACCCTCATACATCTCACTCTTTCCGCCTTTTGAGTACCTGTCATTCCACTGTTCTATTCTTTCTCCTTCGAGTTTGCACACTGACCCCGGTTTGAACCCTTCCACACATACGATTGTCCCCGTATGGACGTGCACATGCATGTATGTGTCCATAGGCACGGGTATTGGTATATATATGTATACGCATATACATGAATGTATGTGTGCTCTTGCTTGTATGCATACACATGTATGTGTGTGTATTTGTATGTGTATGTTGATATGTATTAGTATGTGCACTTCTTCTTGCACGTGTACACATGTATACACGCATCTGTATGTGTGTATACATGTATTTATGGGCCCTTAGATACTTTCAGATATTGCCTGTGCCTTTGTAGTCGACGTACCTAGATAGCGTTCCCCCCACTCGTGTATTTTTAGAACCCTTCACCACTGACCACAGGGTATAAATTACAGCTACACCCGTGAGAAATTCCTTTCATAGCCTGACCACTGTCCACGACACACAGGGAAGTCAACATATTTCGATTATTTTGTTTTTGATGTTTCATTACTAGTTAGCTATGTAGGATTAGTTTTATTTATTCACATATCTGTGTGTGTATGTTGTTTGTTTGTTCCTGCTGAAGGCCTATTGGCCGAAACGTCGTTCGAATCTGTGTCGTCTATTAATCACGTAAAGCTTCTAACATACCATTTTTTAATTTTTTTTTTTTTCAATTTTTCCTCCTATTTGCAGACGATCAGGCACTAATACATGAAACAATAGAAGACCTACAAGAACACTTAAACAAACTCAACTCTCAGGCACAAAATACAACATGAAAATCAACATCAACAAAACAGAAGTCATGAATCTCGCCAAAAATAAACAGAACATCAACATAACTATAGAAGGCAGACAACTAAAACAAGTAGAGGAATTCAAATACCTAGGAAGTCTAATGACAAACGATAATTCCCAAACAGCAGAGATAGAATCAAGATGCAACAAAGCGTGTCAAATCATCGGACAGCTATCACCACTATTGTCCAACAAGGAAATAACTCTGGAGGCAAAACGAGCACTATACAATACAATCTTCATCCCAACGTTGTGCTACCAATGCCAGACCTGGACCCTAGATGCAAGAACAACAAGTAAAATAACCTCAACAGAGATTAAATGTGTTAGACGAATGATAGGAAATAGTCTGAGAGATAAGATCAGAAATGAAGAACTGAGAAAAAAAAGCTAGGAATAGCCCCCGCCATAGAGTATATAAGGAAACAACAGATAAAATGGTTTGGCCACGTGACAAGGCAGAAAGAACAAAACACAACACAACGAGCCTTCAACAAACGTAGTGAGAACACCAGACCCAAGGGTCAACCACGAAAAAGATGGGTCGATGGAATATTAGAAGCACTAGGAAACATAACAGCAGCAGAGGCGAATAGAAGAGTAAAAGACCGCAAATTATATCTCTTCTTATAAGAAGAAGTAGAAGAAGAAGAAGAAGAAGAGATAAATGCATACGGAGAGCTGGGAGTACAAGTCATAACAAAACTACTCAATGACATATATAACACTGGAACATACTCGAAGATCTACTAAAATCTATCTTTGTAGCCATACCGAAGAAATCATGCACCACTGATTGTGAAGACCATCGCTTTATTAATCTCATGAGCCATATGATCAAAATATTACGAATAATCATCATCAGACAAGTAAGGAACAAAATAAATCCAGAAATAAGTGAGCAACAATGTGGATTTGTGGAAGGAAAGGGCACCAACAATGCAATATACATCCTAAGAACATTGATAGAAAGAGCTAGAGAGGTTAACAAAAAATATCTATATATGTGCTTTATAGACTACACAAAAGCATTTGACAAAGTAAAGCATGTGGAAATTATCAATATGCTGGAGAAAATAAACATTGATGGCAAAGATTTGCGAATCATAAAAAACAAACATATCCTGGCAACAAACAGTCGCCATAAGAATTAGGAATCAAACGGGACAGTTTCAATATATAAAACAAGAGGTCTGACAAGGCTGTGTTCTCTCGCCGGATTTGTTTTCGCTTTACAACAAAAATATTATGAGATCAATAATAGATATAAAAGAAATTGAAGTCAACGGTCACAATATAAACAATTTGCGATATGCGGATGACACGGTCTTAATAACAGAGACAGAGAATGAACTACAAGAAATAATAGACATAATAGTACAAGAAAGCAACAAGAAAGGTCTCTGAATAGTAAGAAAACAGAAGTAATGGTCATATCAAAGAAACAATATTCATCATCATGCAGCACACAAATAAAGATGATTTGATTTGAAACAAGCGCAAAGCTTCAAATACTTGGGCACAATAATTACGTCAGATGGAAGGTGCGCCACATAAATAAAAGCAGAAGAGATCAGCATAAAATAGCATTTCGGAAAATGAAAATATCTTATGCAACAAATCTATGTCAATAAAAATAAGAAAGAGTTCATTGGTGCTATATATAAACAATTCTTAAATGGATGAGAATCGTGGACAGTAGACAAACAAATGATGATTAGAGACTACAGAGATAGAATTTCTCAGAAGAATGTCGAAAGTTTCCTGGACAGCTAAAAAGACCAATGAGAAAGTTCTCAAAGAGGCCAACACAAAAAGGGAGCTCCTAAAAAACATCAGAAACAATCAACAGTTTTTCGGGCACATCACAAGAAGCAGAAAGTTGGAATACCTGGTACAACTGGCAAAATACAGTAAATGAGAGATCGCGAACGACAAAAAGAGAAAATACTGGAAAGTTTGGTGTTATAGCATGGAAAACGTTCTACAACAGAACTGATACTACGCACAGTAGATAGAAGATTGTGGAAGGACTTGATCGCCTACTCCAACCGGTATGGCACATGATGATGATGATGACATTAGCTTTGCCGCGCCTTCGCGCTTTTGTCATGTCTATTCTCTCAGTACATTTTTTCACAAATAGCGTTGATTTTCTAAACAAAATAGTGATAATTAAAGATGAAAACTAATTACATTACTATATCAAAAGATTAGCCAAGAACATTATGTAGTTGAAGTATGAAGCGTTGAACAACGTTGTACTATGTGAGTTGATCCATGCTTTTCTCTTGTTAATATATGTCCCAACTCAGTGAGCCAGGTACGCATTATTTAGTTCCCAAGTTAAATGTTTGTGCTTTAAACTATCTTGTTAATGTTTTCTTGTGGATTTTAGCCTGTATTGAAATACATACTGCAGCGACCGTATAGTCTAACCCAGCACCGTTCATCCGCGAAATGTAACGCATTCCATCGTTGATTTAAAGTGCATATGTCACAAAAATAGCCATGGTTAGGTAAAGGTAAGGTAAAGGTAAAGTACGAGACTTGAACCGGCGTCTTAGCACGCGAGTTTACACCTATATGTCCTCGGCCGCCTATCCAGAAATGTTCGGAAATTTTCTAACATAGAAACTCAGATGCGAAGCGACATTCCTCACCTTCCCAGGGTAATACCCTGGTACCCACTTCTGCCAACGGCTGGGTCGACCGTGGGGGTATTTTTTTTTTCCAACCACGAGTACAATTCACACTGATCCCAGCGGGAATCTGAACGTTGTCTGAACGTCGGTAGTCCAGTCGAGTGGTTTTCCCAACTCGGCTACCGAGGTTCCCCATGGTTAGGTAAGCAAGGCAGCAGTGGATTATATATTGCTCAAAGAAACAATAACTATTATCTGATATATAAGACAAGACAAGATGAAGAAGGAGGAATTCCTCTACAATATGAGTATGGCGCTTAGAGTAGACAATTTTGTGTTCGATATCATTTTTGGGTGATGTGGGCTGTTCAGCATTACACCAGTGCCGCATTTCTTTTCCAGAAAATCTCTGATGCCCACAGCTGGAGGTGGGGAGACATCTATCGGGATTGAACTTGACCCTTTTCCCTCAGTTGACCAGTTTACAAACGACTCCCGTGCCGCGGTTCTTAGCGTGTAACAAATGTGGATACTTTGAGTCGAAGAAAACAGATGCACCATTACAACAGGAGTAAGATAGAACTTGAATACATGAAGTCAAAGAAAGAAAGTAAACCCGTCAAAACAAAAGTGAGATCAAACTTGAATACATAGATTCAAAGAAAAAAAGGGAAACCGTCACAAAAAAGTGAGACCAAACTTGAATACATAGATTCAAAGAAAAAAAGGGAAACCGTCACAAAAAAGTGAGATCAAACTTGAATACATAGATTCAAAGAAAAAAAGGGAAACCGTCACAAAAAAGTGAGATCAAACTTGAATACATAGATTCAAAGGAAAAAAGGGAAACCGTCACAAAAAAGTGAGACCAAACTTGAATACATAGATTCAAAGAAAGAAGGGAAACCGTCACAAAAAAGTGAGATCAAACTTGAATACATAGATTCAAAGAAAGAAAGTAAACCCGGCACAACAGGAGTGAGGTACTTGAGAGTAAAACACTCAATGAGATTATGTGAGAGAGTGCATAACTTATGATATAAGAAAAGGAGGTGGAGCTGTTTTCATTAGATCATTTTTTAAAAGTCACAAAATATATTGGATATACAAAATATCATCAACAAGAGAGCAGTAACGCTCACAAATAATTAATACTTAAGGGAAAGTAGGAACAGTCAGACCAAGATAATGACAGGTGAAAGAAATATATAGTATCACAATGTACACTGACGAAACACTCAAGCTTTCCCTCGTCGCTGAACGGCAAAAGGGGAATAGGACAATTAAGTAAGAGTAAATGAGCACGTGCTCCAAGTTCTTGATTACTAAACAAGGAACGGGTACAAGGGAATGGTACAAGGAACAGTAGTCAATGCGGAAAAAAATGGAGTCTAGAGACAACAAGAAAGACAAATAGATGAGGTAATATTAATAGTTCAGGTGATTTTACTTTGCTTGTTTTCTTGCACAAGATGCCCAACAACACTAGAGATGAAAGCAGCCAACAACACTAGAGATGAAAGCAGCCAACAACACTAGAGATGAAAGCAGCCAACAACACTAGAGATGAAAGCAGCCAACAACACTAGAGATGAAAGCAGCCAACAACACTACAGATGAAAGCAGCCAACAACACTAAAGATGAAAGCAGCCAACAACACTACAGATGAAAGCAGCCAACAACACTAGAGATGAAAGCAGCCAACAACACTAGAGATGAAAGCAGCCAACAACACTAGAGATGAAAGCAGCCAACAACACATTGTACTCCACCTTCCACAGTGCTATGGTAACAGACTATCCAGTTTGATGAAGCAAATCAGGGTCGATATCCAAGAAGATAAACAAATAGAAACATACCATAAAGATCTATATGTATAGTTATGAAGCAAGTAAAATCTTCGGACATTTTTATTGTAATGGGTGATCTGAATGCTAAAGTAGAAAAAGGTAGATATCAGACCATTATAGGAAATCATGGTGTAAAAAAAAGTAAAGTACCCCCGTCACGCCAAGTGGCGTATAGGGAAATATGGTGTTAGTGACCCTATATTTTACAGACCTTCAGCACATGATTTTTGGGGTAATGTGGTCAGTATTACGCCCGTGCTGCTTTACGTTCCCAGAAAAAAATCCGGTACCCATTTAAGGCTGGGTGAACCCGGAAGCCGTCGGTTGGGATCGAACTCTACACCTTGTCCGTGGTAGTCCAGTTCACTAACCACTGAGCTATCGCGGCTCCCTAAATCATGGTGTAGGGAGAAGAAATGAAAGAGGAGAAAGATTAATACAATTTTGTGAAGAAAACAGGCTTATAATATGTAACACCTACTTTGAGCAGGAGAAAAGGAAACTATGCGCATGGAAAAGCCCTGGTGATGAGAAGAGGAATCAAATAGACTACATTAGGATAAAAAAATAATAGTTTGCATAACAGCGTCAAGATAGCCAAAACCTATTAAGGAGCAGATATTAACTCGGAACACAATCCTGTAATGTAAAATGAAAGTCACACTAAAGAGACACACAAAAAAACAAGGCTAATTCATCAACAATACCACTAGACATAACAGCTTTAAAATTTAAAAAATGCTAAAGAGCACATATACGAAGCTGCGAGAAGAAGGTATTGAGCAATACAGGAGAGAACATCCTGATGAAAAAGTTACAAGCAAATGGCAATGTCAAAGAAAAGCATACAAGAAACTTGCGACATCTTACTCAATAAGGAAAAGAACAAAAAAAAAAAAAAAAAAAAAAAAAAAACGAAAATGGATAACTGACGCCATCTTGGAAAAAAATGTAAGAACGAAGACAAACGAAGAACACTACCCAATACAAAAAAAAAAATATATATATATATATAATGAAATGCACACAATGTGCAAAGAGACAACATAAGACTGGCTCTGCGATAAATGTCTAGAAATCGAAACTGTGGAAAATGGAGAAAAAAATAATTTAAGAGGGATGCACACAGAAGTAAAGGGAATGACTAATACAAATGAAAAAGCCAAAGAAATTGAATGTCAAAATGACAACAAAAAAAGGAAAGAGGCATACAGACAACAAAGATATAATCTATAGTTGGCAGGAATATATAAAATAATTATTTCATGTCGAAAGAGAAAATAAACCAATCATAAAATGTACGTCAGGTTATAAAATAAGAAGTGGAAAAAGCTATACAAACAATGAAAAAAGGGAAAAGCTGCAGGACCTGACAACATACATATAGAGATGATAAAGGCACTAGAAGATTTTAGCATTGAAGTGAAATGCATATGCAACGACATATACCACACATGATACATACCAAATGAACTAAATACATCAAATTTCGTTAGATTGCCTGAAAAGAATAGTGCAGTTGAATGCAGTGACTTTAGAACAATAATCCTAATGAGCCATGTAGCAAAAATCTTGCTAAAAGTTATATCACGAAGGATTCAGAATAAAATCAATATGGAATTAGAAGAACAACAATTCGAATACAGGAAAACATTGGGACAAAAGAAGCCATATTTTGCATGAGGACATTAATCGAAAAGTACACAGAAGTAAACAAACCAATATATGTCTGCTTCATAGAAAACATGAGAGTTTTTGATAATACACACTATAAACAACTCATAGACTGCCTAAAAAATATACATCTAGATTTCACAGACATCTATACACCTATTGTTATCTGCCTTTCCGATTCGGGAATTTATTTCTTCAAGGGAGATTGTGGTTGTGACCATAGAACCAAAGTAAGTCACAGATTTAAGACGTGTGTTATTTAATGTTATTATTGAGAGTATAACAGCAATAATAAAATATAACAAAGAGTTCTCTACACCCATTGATATAAAAAGAGGAGTAAGACAAGGATGCATCCTATCACCAAGCTTGTTCTATCTATACACTGAGCAAATCTTTAAAAACATCATAGAGATGCCAGGCCTACAAATTAATGGAAAGATAATCAATAACCTAAGATATGCTGACGATACTGTACTACTAGCAGAAAATCCTAAAGACCTACAACAATTACTTAATGAAATAAACACGACAAGCAAAAAATATGGACTAGATATGAATATCAAAAAGACTAAAACTATGATCATAAACAAAGAAAATACTCAAAATCCACAAGTAGATATCAAAATTGAAGGAATAGACATTGAGACAGTTCAGAACTATAACTACCTTGGACATACTATAACCAGTGATGGAAAATGTACAACTGAAATAAACAAAAGAATAGGAATGGCAAAAAGTAATTTTAATGTCATGAAGAACATACTAACATCAAAACAAATAACACCAGAGCTAAAACTAAGAATAACAAAATGTTACATCTTCTCAATATTCCTATATGGTACTGAAACATGGACATTAGACAAGAAAACAGAACAGAGAATTGAAGCCTTTGAAATGTGGATATACAGAAGAATATGTAGAATTGGATGGAAGGAAAAGAAAACAAACAATGAAGTCTTAAAACAACTAAAAATGAAAAGAGAACTTCTCAACACAATTAGAACAAGACAAATGCGATTTTTGGGCCATGTTAAAAGACACAGCAGCCTACTGAAAGTAATCCTGGAGGGGAAAATATAAGGTAAAAGAGGCAAAGGCAGACCAAGATTAACATGGATGAGTAACATCAAAAGATGGACAAATCAACCGATGACAACCTGCACCATCAAAGCAAGAGATAGAGCAGAATGGCGCTCCATGGTAGCCAACCTTCGTTGCGGAGACGGCACTCAATGATGATGATTGAGAGTATAACAACAAACTGAGCACCAGTCTTATTGACACACAGAATAAATCATATGATATAACTAGATTGTCATTAATTGATTGCAAAATGGATTTATCGTAAGCAACCAGTGCTGCATCATCAGTGAATAGAAGCTCCTTGATTAGGGTCTCAATTGTCTTAAATGTTGGTATCAAATGTGCTAGATTGCATAAGGTGCTGTCAAATCTTGTTCGCATGTATTTGTCTCCAGAGACGGTTTCTAGAGCATTGTGTAGAAGGGCAGTGGAAATTATTCCGAATAGGAAATGGACAAGGATATATGTACAAGGATATCTTTACAAGGATATCTGTACAAGGATATCTTTACAAGGATATCTTTACAAGGATATCTTTACAGGGATATCTTTACAGGGATATCTGTACAAGGATATCTGTACAAGGATATATTTACAAGGATATCTGTACAAGAAATATATATATGTCAAGATATTGGTGATAGCCGATATTGTTAATATTCCACATTTTGTTGTGGGGCGGTGGGTGGGGGGGGGGGAGTTTAAGAAGTCCCAACGATTTTATTTGGTAAATTTCAATATCTAACTCTCAATGTTTTTTTTTACATTTATTTTCTCCATTTTCGTCTTTTCTTCTTCTTCTTCTTTCCTTCCTCATCTGCCTTTCAGCGTCGAGGGGAGATATAATTTGCGGTCTTTTGCTCTTCTGTTCGCCTCTGCTGCTGTCATGTCTCCTAGTGCTTCTAATATTCCATCCATCCATCTTTTTCGTGGTCGACCATTGGGTCTGGTGTTCTCCCGTTTGCTGAAGGCTCTTTGTGTTGTGTTTTGATCTTTCTGCCTTGTCACGTGGCCAAACCATTTTATCTGTTGTTTCCTCATATATTCTATGATGAGGGCTATTCCTAGCTTTTTTTCTCAGTTCTTCATTTCTCATCTTATCTCTGTCTTTTTAATGTCAACACAATGTTCGTGATGTGTATCTTAAAAAGAATATTTCCACTAGTGATTCGCTATTTTTACTGAATCTGTTTGATCACATTTTAAATATGTAAAGAGTTTTGCTTTAATTGTGTGTTATGTAGAAAGGTTTATTATTCTATCTATTATTGTTATTTTTTTTTACTAACACTTCCAGTGGAGATAGTTTAGTGAAATCGAGCTTTAAATACCAGAATTCAAATCTTGTTGTGTCCAATAATTGGGGCCTTTGGTCAGGAAAGGAAAGACATCTTGAGATAGAAAGAGAGTGAGAGCACGTTTACCATAGTAGTTTGTTTTTATTTTTCAGTGAGACATTTTAAAATAAAAAGGTAATATGCAGTCTAATATAACTCTTAAAGACCCAGTCGTGGGCTGAACAGAAAATACCTCGCCATGAAGAAAGCTAAACTAAAAACAATCAACCGAAGTTCAGTTCATGAAAGAAAAATGGACACCCTGCACGTCACTTCCCAGTAACAACAAAGCTTCGGCAATTATTGGAGCTCCGTGACTGTGGAGACCTTTTCAGGAGACTGCCAAAAAGGTGATGTTATCTGCTAAACAAGTTTCATACACTCTAGATAACGTTACATGTCTTGAATTTCATACACATGAAGTATTGAGATCACGTCTTGAATTTCAAAATTGTTATATGGCCTTTGCCATCTGGAACAGTCTATAGCAAGCACTCAGTAAAAATCTAGCAGATCTTGTCATGCGTTATATTTTAACAGTTTCCCTTTTGGCCAGAGCTCAGCCATTATTAGATCAGCAAGTCCGATCGCAGCATTAGCAAGAAGTTGTTGTATTTCGTATGTGTTTATCCTTTCGATTGCTATGGACCTCTCTCTATATCTGCATTCTGTGGACCACACAATCTGTCGCTGTATTCGCTCAATTCTTTTCACTGATTGAGACATTGTTCATGGATACTTCACAATAAACTGCACCAGTGTTTTTTAAGCTCTAATCCGCGGGCTCGTGTAGGGCAGCTATGTTCTCACGGGTGGGGGGTCCGTATGGCTTGAACAGATTTTATGATCTTTTGTATTTAAAATGGAAGAGGGAATGAGTGAGTGGATAAATGAATGAAGAATAAAAGCAAGAAATGAAAGGAAACGTTTAACAAAATATTAATTTTTCTTCTTGAGTGAACCTTGGCTTATTTTAAACCTACCGCCTGTGTTTAGGGACAAATAGAGTTTTAAACAAAAATATCATTAATATAAATGTTTGACATATCTACTCGGCAAGCGAATGATTCGGAGTGAGAGAAAACACGTCACATTTCTTGTGACCACCGCGAGAAGTTGGTCAGTTTCAGTTTGAGCAGGAATTCAGAGGGATTGGGTAATATTTTTTTTCTTCTTCAATTTATGTTAATGCAGTCATTGCTTATTGTCAAGCCAAGGGCACTTGTTACAAAGAAGAGACACATCCGGGGTGGAGGGTCTGTCGAACTGGTGGTGGTGCCCGAGAATCAGGCACGGTAGTTGACGAGGATGATGATATTGTCTTCATTACTACACCACTAACTGAATATGGCAGACCAAGACCAGGTTGTACAAACCATATGCTTTTATTGGAAGACAAGAACAGTCAACTCGTAGGTTCTCTAATTACAATATGACAATAAAACTGTATGTACTGGTTTTCCTATAATGTTTTATCTCTGGCTAGTTATGGTGATAATTGTTCTCCTCGAGCCACTGTAAGACACTTCTAATTTATGGCCTAGGGGTTACAAACAAAGGCGATTGCCGTTGGCAACGCTGTAACTGTTCATGAAGTGGTTTATTTCCTTTAACTAGACTCCAAATTCTAAACTGCACCTTGCCAATAGACAAGCCCGCTGCGTTACCTAAAGAGAGATTTGTCCCAAGTTAAGGACTCTAGTTAGCTCAGTATACACTTGCCGTAGGTTCTCAACTAACTTACTTTAATCTTCTGATATGAACTACCGTGTTGATCTGTCTCTGATTCTGCCTCTCGTTCATATCTAATGCTATTAAATCCTCAGTAATTTAGTAACTGTAATTTACTGCTTTGCTATTGTTATGGTACGTGTTCTTCATGACGTTTAATTGTTATGTTGCTTGCTATATGTAATCTTCTTTTGATCTTCTGGCAGTCTTCATCGTTAGATGCCGCGTATCTCAGATATTCATATTTTATTACAATTTCAAGTTCTTTACTGTTCCTGCTCATTTTTGTTTGGCTTTTTGCTTTGTCAATGGACATTGTATTAGTGTTCGGTGTGTTTAGATAAAGGTTTTGCTCTTCATTGTGTTCTTTCATAATGTTCCACAGTTTCTGATGTTGTACGTTTCTTATGTTGGCCATGCTGTAATCTGTGAAGCATATAAGCAGTTCTTTGTTGTATTCCCTACACCTTTCAAGTATGTTTCTTATATTAAAGGTGTGCCTCGATGTCTCTATGTCTGAAACCTGCTTGAACTACGTGAAGTTCCTGTTCTAATTTCGGCTCTTTCTACTTCATGATGCAATCATATTTTGCTGGCATGACTTTCACCGTCTAGTCCTTATATATTATGGGATCTTTTGCCTCTTCCTTTAGCTGGAAGATTTTATGATGTTAAACTGAAAGTGGGGTTCAGTGGTATAGAGTTAACAAATCAACATCTGGACAGAAAGATCCCGGGTTCAAATCTCACCTCAGGCGGTGGGAATTTTTCTCAAATTTAATCCGTGGTTTCTTCTTGGCATTACCCTCCCTTGTTCTGTAGTTCTGTAGTTCTGTAATTCTGTAGTTCTGTAGTTCTATGATTTTCTCCTAGTGGTTTCGATGAAGGAATAAAACAACCAAGATCGCCATGTAAGTGGGGATCTAACAAACAAACAAACAAACAAACAAAAAACAAGCAAACCCGGTAACTTTAAAAAAAAGTGTGACGAAGCCAAAAACTCAGAGTAAAAAGAAGACGTAATTTACCCAGCTTGACCATAACTTGCGTCACAACAAAAGATCTTTTCGAGGCAAGCAACAACGACAAAGACCACAAATGTTTCTCTTTTCATTTGTTATATCCTTAGCCTGTTATTCAAGCTGTTGTGCTGAAAATAGACCATTTGTTACCTCGTCCACAGGGAGTCACGAGAACTGGTGGGGTGTAGCCCCCTTGTTCAGGACTAAAGCTCGATCTTGTGCTTCTGCCTGTCTCCTGGTTTTATTGGTCTACTCAGGTAAATGAAGTAGATGTTCTCTCTCTCTGTATGTGGCTGTGTGTAAGTTATTATTTTCTGATGAATTTTGTGGTAATTTGTGTTTATTAATTGTTAATTTATATTATAGCAGTACTGTGTGCTAGTGTTTGATATTATAGTAGTGAACAAAGCTTGTCAAACCATTGGACAGTTATCACCACTATTGTCCAACAAGGAAATAACTCTGGAGGCAAAACGAGCACTATACAATACAATCTTCATCCCAACGTTGTGCTACCAATGCCAGACCTGGACCCTAGATGCAAGAACAATAAGAAAAATAACCTCTACAGAGATGAAATGTGTTAGACGAATGACAGGAAACAGTCTGAGAGATAAGATCAGAAATGAAGAACTGAGAAAAAGCTAGGAATAGCCTCCGCTATACAACATATAAGGAAACAACAGATAAAATGCTTTGGCCACGTGACAAAGCAGAAAGAACAAAACACAACACAACGAGCCTTCAACAAACGTTGTGAGAACACCAGACCCAAGGGTCGACCACGAAAAAGATGGGTCGATGGAATATTAGAAGCACTAAGAAACATAACAGCAGCAGAGGCGAACAGAAGAGCAAAAAACCGCAAATTATATCTCCCCTCGACGCTGAAAGGCAGACGAGAAAGGAAAGAAGAAGAAGATTATAGTAGTATTATGTGTGTATTATTGTTAAACATTTTTGATTGATATTGTGGTTGTACCATGTGCGTTAATGTTGTTAATGTTTAACTGATATAGAAGTATTACTGTATGACCAATGAGGAAGTTCTCAAAGAGGCCAACACAAAAAGGCAGCTCCTAAAAAAACGTCAGAAAGAAACTATCAACATTTTTCGGACACATCATGAGAAGAGGAAAGTTGGAATACTTGGTTACAACTGGCAAAATAAAAGGAAAGAGAGATCGAACAAGAGAGACGACAAAGAGAGAAAATACTGGATAGCTTGGTGTCATGGCATGGAAAACAGTCAACAACAGAACTGATACGATACACTGTAGATAGAAGATTGTGGAAGGACATGATCGCCTACGCCAACCAGTATGGTACATGATGATGAGTATTACAGTGTGTGGTATTGGTAATAATTTTGGGTGGATATTGCAGTAGTACAATGATGTTGAGTGAAAATGTAGTCGCAGTTTTATGTGTGAATCTTGCATAGAGACACACCCATGAATAATGACATCAGAAGAAGAATTAATACATAATTCATTTGAATGAGGACAACAAAGAAGAAAACACATTACTATCCACATGAACTATGTCAATAGTTCAGCGATTAGGAGCCACAGATATGTAGACCTGAGTGACAAGTGTCTCCGATGCAAAAGAACAACGATTCTGTATTTTACTCTCAGTGCAACATTCCACAACATGGAAAACTTTTTCATCGAGACAGTCTATGACTGTTCCAAAAGACTTGTCAGGGTAGTGAAGTACGAAATATCAG
Organism: Megaustenia siamemsis; assembly: GCA_032433765.1. NCBI lineage: Eukaryota > Metazoa > Mollusca > Gastropoda > Stylommatophora > Ariophantidae > Megaustenia > Megaustenia siamemsis. The sequence goes on along the minus strand of JAVIAB010000051.1, from coordinate 41,397,614 downwards.
ATTGCAAAGAAAATATTTCTTCTACGGACTCAACAGGTTAAAACATAAAAAGTAATAGTTTTCAGACTCGGACCAGCCATAAGATGTTTTAGTAAGATAATTTCAACACTTTAATAATAGGAACCTCTGATTAATGTGACTTTGACACTAACATGATCGGGGTGAATTACTACAGAGGTGCTCAATATACAATGGATGATGAATGTTCATATAGTCATCATCATTTGCATGTCAGGTCAAGCTTTATGAAGGTACCACCAGCCTTGAACCGACCAATGCTTTCTTGGAAATTATTCAGATTAGCATCTAAAAGTGTACGGTGATGAGAAAATATATACAAATAGAGAAAAACAAATTCCTGACCTGCCCGAAGAGAATGACTTGTGGCTCTATACACACACTATATAATATAATATGTAATATGTAATAAGATATCAATAAAGAACAGCCAGACACAGACCTAGACTGTAACGGTATTCGCCCTGCCTGACGTCGTATTCGTAAATATTTATATTTTTTTAAAAATATGGAACAGATTGTGAGGTTTGAGAGGAAACATAAACATCATTGACAGCAAAGTTGATCATTTTAGGGAATTTGACAAGTTTGTGACATTTGACTGAAGAAATTAGTGCTTGAGAAAACAAGACATTGGAAGGGTAGGTAAATAACCATGTCACCTCAACTGGTGCATTCACACATTTGGAACTTGTTAATGTATCATGGTCGAAATCAGATGGAGAATTAATAAATATGCTCATAGTAAATAAATCTGGGGGACTGGTTGGTCTCGAGGCAAGACGCCGGCCTCGACACAGAGAGGTTGTGGGTTAAAACCCAGGCTACACCGGTTGGGATTTCTCTCTGCGGCAACCACCCCTGGTCTCAGCAGCGAGGCCCGGCTTGAAGCGTCAATTACTCATCGACGGAAAAAAATATGAGTACCTCCGAAGTCGGAGTTATCTGCTTGTGCGGCGAGAGACCCCTGTGCACACGGCTGCCAGGGAAAATGTATCAACACGCAAAATTCAGTCCCTAGTCTCTAGGGACTTCGTCAGAGGTAAAAGCTGGCTAACGAATAAAAAAAATAAATATGCTGAATATGAAAAATAAACACGGTATGTGTTAATGAACTAAACTAATAGAGATAGGAGACAAATTGCAACGTTTCGGTAAAAGCCTTCATCAGGTACAAAACAAAAAATGTGCGAAGATCCTAAAACAACACAAATTTAAACACCAAAGTGAAAAGCTCATCTGACAATTGAAAATGGTGAAAAGAAACGGTGGCCAGGATTTTGCGTGCCTGTGGTGTATACTATTAATAAACAATAGGGCAGGCAGGATTTCATAGAGCCAAAAGGAGCCAAACAATGGATAATTAGTAATGGTTTAAAAGAGGATGGGTGAAAAGAGGGGTTCCATAAGGTAGAATGAAAGAAGGAAAGAAAGAGGAGACAGTGGTGCCAAGGAGGAAGGAGAGTAGAGAGGCAATAAAGATTACGCAGAGAGGAATAAATATAGGACATATGAAACAATAGAAGAGGAGACCATTTGTTAAAGAAAAGAGTGAAAAGAGTTTAAACCTCTCGAATAGAGAGCGCCAAAGCGGGCTATGAGTCAGTTCTCCAAAGCAAACCGACTCTGGGTATTAAAGGAACAAGAAACGATGCCGGTAATTCGGAAGTTATCAGATGTTTGATGGTTTAAAGATCTGAATCTGAAATGGGAGGGGACAGGAGTACCAGAGTCACGTTCGGTGTTATACAACTGTCCACGGAACCCATTCTAAACGTCGGCTTGTTTGGCCAATATATGTCGTTAGGCAGCGTTTGCATGTAATAGCGTATATTAGATTACATGTTATATAAGTGAAGCCTTCCTGAATATTAAAAGAGTCATTCCGGAAAAAGGGCTTGATGGGTCTGTAGTACAAAAGGGCACGTACTGCATGATCTGTTGCAGCATCCCGTGTCTTTCAGGCTCTGGCCAGGGTTTGGAAAGACCACTCACACTAAACCTTGGCGTGCCTAGCTGTAAAAGATCATTATTTAGCCACATATACATCTTGAAGCTGAGAATAGCTTTATTTTCCGGGATTTATATATAGTATACGGTGACTTCCTGAAGAGTTGAAACTTTACTTTATAACATGCATTTTATGAGTTTTTGTTTTCAGATCAGATTGGATACGATTTTACATGTATTGACATTTACTCACTGAACGGATTAGAATGGACATGAATTTAGATTTTACCCAAAGACGGATTAGAATGGACATGAATAGAGATTTTACCCAGAGAACCGATTAGAATGGGTATGAGTAGAGATTTTACCCAGAGAACTGATTAGAATGGGCATGAGTAGAGATTTTACCCAGAGAACCGATTAGAATGGACATGAGTAGAGATTTTACCCAGAGAACCGATTAGAATGGGCATGAATAGAGATTTTACCCAGAGAACGGATTAGAATTGGCATGATTAGAGATTTTACCCAGAGAACCGATTAGAATTGGCATGAATAGAGATTTTACCCAGAGAACCGATTAGAATTGGCATGATTAGAGATTTTACCCAGAGAACCGATTAGAATTGGCATGATTAGAGATTTTACCCAGAGAACCGATTAGAATGGGCATGAATAGAGATTTTACCCAAAGAACGGATTAGAATTGGCATGAATAGAGATTTTACCCAGAGAACCGATTAGAATGGGCATGAATAGAGATTTTACCCAAAGAACGGATTAGAATGGGCATGAGTAGAGATTTTACCCAAAGAACGGATTAGAATGGGCATGAATAGAGATTTTACCCAGAGAACCGATTAGAATGGGCATGAGTAGTGATTTTACCCAAAGAACCGATTAGAATTGACATGGACTAAGAGATATTTCTGAAGAGGTGCAGAACATCGTGAAAAGTACCTGACCATACAATTATTAGCCGCAAGAACTTTTAGACACATATTCTGACCAACGAACAGTAACAAGGAACAATATAGGGGATAGCAAAAACACATGAATGAGTTTACCTTTTACATGATTTTGGAAAGATAGATAGTTGTGACGCACCAGACATCTCTGCAAGTTAGTCCCAGGTTCGCTCTATTTACGAGAAGTGTGTATCCGACAAGAGTTGTGTTGATTTCCGTATAGAGGGTGAAGATTATCAAATGACCGATTATCAAATCAGATTTTCATGCACAATAATTGATCCTGCCGACAGTGTTATAAACCCTACAATGGAAATAAAGAGTTTTTTTTTTTTTAAGTGTAGTGAGAAGATTTTAGTTAGACGAAAGAAAGATAGAATAAAACCTAAAGCCGCTATTATCCACTCCCTCTTTTAATATTCAGGAAGGTTTCACTTGTTAGGAATTTAGGTCTGGAGGCGAAGGCGCGATGGCTTGCGCCAGGTTCGGTGAGCCAGAACCATCCAGACCCTGCTCCACCTCTCCGTGGTGCCTCTAGTAACAGATTAACCTGTCTAGTCTGGCCAAGCGAGTAGGGATCGAAGAGGGAAGACAACCCGTACTCAAAAATGTCATGCTGAAGTCGGATGTATTGAGTTAAAAGGCGCAAATATCACAGTTTTACCGCAAACTACAGCACAACGCAGACACGCCCACTTAACGTCTTTTTAAGGGAGGATGATGAGGAGGTACACTTATTTAGTCATCGGGCGAACGCAAGCAAGAAAGAACTAACCCCATTACAACTCGAGTATTCTATATGAAAATACCATAATATAAGGCGAGCACAGGATTTGGAAGTTTATAATTAAATGCTATATAAGAAATTAAGAGACACAAGTAATGATATCCAGAAAGCTACGCATATATTCTGTAACATTAAACATTGCAAGCAGTAGGACAAAGAATAAAGGCAACCATAATTGTTTGTTATGTGTATCAAGATCACTTTGACCTTTTCTACTTTACTCAAGACGGTTGCTGATTCATCTTCTTAAGTGCTGAGAATAAATGCTGTTGAGATCATGCGTTTGATGTTTCTGTGTTGTGATAATCATCTTATTGATCTTATTGCCGCCGTGGCTCGGGGAAGGGGGGGGGGGGGGGGAATAAATACAAAACAAACAAAAAAAAAACCTCGACAACAGAATCACATAAGCAGTTGTCAAGTCAGAGTTGATGGATCTAGAACTGTAATACTCCCCCCCCCTTTTCCCACCCTCAACAGCAGAAGAGGTATACTGTTAGAGGGAGTGGATAACAGTAAGTAATAAGTAGTAGTCCGCATACTATTGTCATAGAAGAGACGCACTGTACTCATGGTTGTTGCGAAAAGTAATTTTAATGCCATGAAAAATATACTAACATCAAAATAAATAACACCAGGGCTAAAACTAAGAACAACAAAATGTTATATATTCTTGTGTGGTGCAGAAACATGGACATTAGACAAAAAAACAGAACAGAAAATGTAAGTTTTTAAAATGTGGATATATAGAAGAATAGGTAGAATTGGATGGAAAAAAAAGAAAACAAATGATGAAGTCTTAAAACGAATAAAAATGAAAAGAAAACTACTAAACACAATTAGAGCAAGACAAATGAGATTTTTTTTGGCATGTAAAAGACACAACTGCCTAATAAAAGAAATCTTGGATGGGAAAATACAAGGTTAAAGAGGCAGAGGCAGACCAAGACTAACGTGGACGAACAACATTAAAAGATGGACAAGTCAACCTATGACAGCCTGCAGCATCAAAGCAAGAGACAAAGTGGAATTGAGCTCCATGGTAGCCAACCCTCGATGCGGAGATGGCACTCAATGATGATGATGATGGTTATTGCTTCATAAACATTACAGTTGTTGCTACATTAGTCCAGTTTTGTTCAATCTGTTATAAGCTACATATTTCAAATGTGCTTGCAGTCGTTTCTATACTTGTTTAGATTTACATTTTTACTTTAAAATATGTTAATGATCTCTGTAACGTGCTAGCTTGTGAAGTGATCGATACCTGTAACAACCAAGTAACTTCTGATGTGAGAATTCATTATTTATAAAACCATGTGCATCTTTTAATGAAACACGTAAACTCACACAGGCTAAATAACCCCGGGGCACACATAAATGTCACGAAAGTATGTTCGCTTTGTTTAGCTCTTGTGTACGAGAATTGCAAAGTGATTTGCGTTTTCGCGTACACGCTTGGAATGAACAGTTATCAAATTTAAATAAAAACGTATAAGCTTGTTGTATGTATGAAAGAAAATGTACAAAAGTACCAATAACGGTTTGTGGCGTTTAGGAATATTATCTTAGTACAATTGTTTTTTTCCTGACCGTCGGTGCATTAATAGCAGGAGGTCGACGCCTCGGAGTCACGACCCAGGCGGGCCCACATCCCCTAGAGTGTCAAGAAGCTGAAGGGCTGAAACACTTGCTCGACGGGCCCGCTTCTGATGATCAGATTATCTCCTGATGCGAACGCTCTGTACAAAGAGTTTCCTACTACAGGTCAGCAAGCATCAGATAGATGATGCCCTAAATAATAGTAGGATGAAGCCCGATGTGTTGGGTCGAGAGACGCAGAAGCGCAGTTTATTGTGTGCAAACCACACCACATCGAAATTTACGCTCATTTAAAGTCCTTTCTAAACGGAGAACAAAAATAATGCATCATTAGGAAGGATGCACGAGAAGGAGATAATGTATTTTCATTACAAATTATCAGATGATGGATATACTCCCACCCAGCAAAGAGGGGGTGGGATGAGAGGATGGATTTCGACACAATAGCAATTGAACCTGTACTCATCTCAACCACTTTATAACCAGTAATTAGTTTCGTCTTAACCACTTGATAACCAGTAATTCGTTTCCCAGCATTGATAACGTGCTCCCTGATGACCTTGACAGCCGTAGTTTCCCAGCATTGATAACGTGCTTCCGGTTGACCTTGACAACATAGTCTCTTAGCGTTCATTACGTACACCCAACACGATTTGATCTTGTCAAGCACTTCTTGGTCGTGAGTTACTCTGTCTATCGCATTCCATTTGCTTAAGCACACGTTCTTGCATTGGTCGTCATTTGTGTCTACCGAAGGTTTGTCGCAAAGAAAGACATTTTGACATCATCATCATCATCAAGTATCGGGCCAGCTGGCGTAGGTGATCATGTCTCTCCACAATTTTCGATCTGGGCAGCTATTTATCATTTCTATTGTTGACCTTCTGCCAAGCCATTCTCTTAAGCTGTCTGTTATTTTTCCCTTTGCTTCCCTCTGTCTCTTCGTCCCTCAATTTTTCCGGTTGTTACAGTATATTCCAGTTGTTCTCTTCTCATTACATGGCCAAACAAGGATTTTTTTTTCTTCCTAATATTGGAAATTAGCTCTCTTTTTGCTTTGACCTCTCTCAGAACATCTTCATTACTCTTCTTAGCTGTCCATGGTACTCTCAACATTCTTCTGTAAAACCACATTTCTACAGACTCCAGTGATTTTCTTGTCTGTCGTCCTATTGTCCATGATTCGCATCCATATGTTAAGACTGGCTCTACGTAACATTTAAGAACTCTTTTTCTTGTTTCTATTGTCAAAAATGGATTGCATAGTATCTTCCTCATTTTTTTGCAAAGCTGCTTTTGCCTGAGCCATTCTGCATCTCACCTCTTTTGTACATCTTCCGTCTGAGGTTACAAAGTTCCCAAGTATTTACATTCATTTACCTGTTTTAATATTGTTCCACTTGTTTTTATTTTGCACTGAGGTGATGTCTTTTTCTATGTTGTTACCATTACCTCTGTCTTTTTGCTATTAAGGCTGAGTCCTAAATTTTTGCTTTCTTTCACTATAATGTCCAACATTTTTTGTAACTCATTTTCACTCTTAGCGATTAAGACTGTATCATCAGCATACCTTAGATTATTTATATTATGACCTCCAATTGTTATTCCAGGCATGCCCCTTATGGATCTTAAAATAATCTCACTATAAATATTAAACAAATCTGGTGACAGCACACAACCTTGTCTAACACCCTGTTTTATTTGTTGAAACATTCCCAATTGGTTTCCAGTTCTTATGGCCGCTGTTTGTTGCCAGTACATGTTCTTTATTATTCTTAGATCTTTGTTGTCTACGTTTATTCTGTCTAAAATTTTGATTATTTCTTGGTCCTTTACTTTGCCACTGCCTTGGTGTAATCTATGAAACATAGGTATAGATCTGTTTTCACCACTATGGCTCTTTCTACTAAAGATCTTATGATATAAATGGCATTGCTTGTTCCTTTATCTCTAACAAAACCACACTGTTCATCGCTAATTTCTGGACTGATTTTGTTTCGCACTCTTCACATGATGATTCTTAGTAATATCTTAGTCATATGACTCATAAGGCTTATTGTGCGATGATCATCGCATTCAGCTGCACCCGATTTCTTAGGTAGGGCTATGAATATTGATTTGAGCATGTCGTCTGGTATATATCCGCTGTTGTAGATATCATTCAATATTTGTGTTATTATTTCTATTCCAAAATCACCCATGGCTTCAATCGCTTCCTTAGTTATATTATCTGGTCCAGGAGCTTTCCCTGCTTTCATATTGCGCAAGGCGTCTTCCACTTCTTCTCTGAGTATTTCTGGTCCTTCTCCATTATCCTTAATATTTACTTCCGTTTGCTTATCATTATAAAGATCTTTAATGTATTCTGTCCATCGTTCCCTTATGTTTTCTTGATCAATCGACAGTTCTCCTTCCTTTGATCTTAGACATCCAGTTTTTGATTGCGTTTTTCTTCCTGTTAATTCCTCAATTTGTTTGTATATAGCTTTAGCATCTCTCTTTTAGCCATGCTTCTTTTGTTTCATTGCATTTTACTACAATTTCTTTATTTAATCTCTTATACTCATCTTTATTTTCTTTATTTCTTCTTCTCGTATCCATTAGCTGCAAAATGTCGTCTGTCATCCATTTCTTTCTTGAATTTGTCCTCACTGGTGGTATGAGCTCTTTTGATGTTTGTTGCATTGATTCTTTTAGCATTTCCCACTGTTCATCAATGCTTTGTATCTTCTCTATTGCATTGTACCAGTTCTGAATTGTGATTTTATATTTCTCTTGCAGCTTCTTGTCAGATATTAGTAAATCTAAATTTAACTTGATGTTAACTGAGGCTCGTTTTGTTGTTTTTAATTTTACTCTAAGCTTTCCCACAACTGGTACATGATCACTATTGCAATTTGCCCCTGGTCTAGTTTTCACACACACCAGACTGTTTCTAAATCTTTTGCTTATCAGTATATAATCATTTTGATTACGTGCGTTGTCCCCTGGGCTTTTCCATGGCCACAGACGTCTTGGATGTTGCTTAAACCAGGTGTTACCTATCATCATGTTGTGTGATCTTGCCCAGTCAATACGTTTCACCCCTCTTTCATTCCTCTCGCCTAAGAAATAATGACCAACTACTTCCTCAACTGTTTCCTTTCCTTCTTTTGCGTTAAAATCCCCTAGAACTATGGAGTTTTCATGTGGTTTGTATTTATGAAGTGCCTGATTTAACTCCTCGTAAAATGTATCAACTGTTTCCTCTAGACTGTCTGCTGTTGGTGTATAAACTTGTATAAGATTTATGTCTATTGGTTTTCCATTCAATTTCACTAAAAGGACTGTCAGGTATTGGGTAAAAGCCTTTCACTGTTCTTGCACTTTCTGCATCTAAGCTTATACCTACTCCTCTTTGGTGTTCAGTACCTCCAGAATAGATTATTTTATGTTATCAGAATACATCTCCCCTGATCCGGTGTATCTCATTTCGCAAAGTCCCAGTAATTGTAAACCCATTCTTTTCATTTCTTGTATGATGTTTTCTAGTTTACCCTTCTGCATGAGTGTTCTCACATTCCAAGTACCTATCTTTAGAGTTTGTTTTATCTTTATTTTGCTTACAGTAGCTTGATGACGATCGGGTATCACCTGTAGCACTTGATGTCCCCTACCGAACGAGGGTTTTTCATTGGAATCCCCCTTAACGTTGTTGTCATTATTTCTATTGTTGTGGCGATTCATGATTGTACAAAGAAGTTACGACCGTGGTTTTCTGTTGCCTTCTGTCGGTTTGTTTACGGTTGGCTCCGCTAGCCTTTGACTAAAAAGTCTCACCCACAAGGCTGTGGGGGTTGTTTTACTTCGGGGTACCCTCCCTTAGCCTTTTACTCTCCCGAGCTTACCTGCAAGGCAGCAGGGCAGCCACAGGTTGTACTGTTTACTGCATACAGTAGCAGGTAAAATTACCTGACCTGACCAACATTTTGACATACCGACACTATAAATCTATGCGTGCGTTTGTATATTTGCTTGTTTATATGTGTCTTTGCATACGTTTATGCGTGTAAGACCAATGTGGCATAACTAATTTACCCATTATTTGTTAGGCATTTACACCAGGTAATCCTAAGAACGAGCCTCAGAAAGCGCATGTGCATTGATCCATTTCCTCTGGTAGAGATGCTAGTTACATAGACTTAAAAGTTGATTGTTTACATAGAATAAGAAACCATCTACCTTCTTGGCGCTCTCCTGCTGATGTCAGTAACTATAGCATCATGCTCATTGAGTGGGGAGAATGTAATAACAGTGAGGAAGTGCACTGGCCTCCTCACCTCAAAGTGATGTGACCTAGAACACCCCGACTCCTCCCTACAGTATATGTCTCGTGGCTTTACCTTTTAATTGTACCTGCTAGACATGTCTTTCTTCAAGAGAATCATATTTTCTTTTATAGCTCGTTCAGTTTGTGTAAGTCATAAATAAGAAAAAATGTCGGGAAAGGAAGGAAATAGAAGAAAAGGGGGAAGAAAGGGGGGGGGAGGGGGGGGTTGATAGAAATATTTAAAGACAAACTACCGCAATCCATGTATTGCCATATCATCATCAGGTTCCTTGTCGACTGAAGTAGACGAAATCATGTTCCTCTACGTATTCACATCATTGACGTGAATAGTATATTACTATTCCTGCAAATCTCTTTTTTTTTTCTTCTACTTCTTTTTCTTCTTCTACTTCTTTATCTTCTTCTTTATCTTCTTCGCGTTCACCAGTTAAGTGTGCTGTGCCGCTAGTTTACAGCAAAGCCGGGATATCTGAGCCTTCAGCATTGTGTATCTCCTTCATTCCTGGACAGTTCAGCTGCCAAGTCATTGCTGCTGTTGTTTTCATCTGTCCCTCTTTCATTCGCTTTGTCCTGCTGTTACGCTCACACTACTTTCAAGTTTTCCTGTTCTCATGACGTGCCAAAAAAGATAGATTTTTTTTTTTACAAATTCTATTATTAGTCGTCAGATTATCTTCTTCATACATTAAACAGCTGTCCACAAGTGCACAGATCCTCCTTCTCCTCAGTAAATAGTGCGGCATGAAATGATTGGGAAATAACTACAAATAATAAAGCTTACATAAAGTGCTTTAAATGTTGCCATTGTATACCAGCTTCATGCACATGAACTTCATTGTTCCTTGTGGCTGACTATTGTATTCTCATTTTACTTCTTTCTCTTTCATTCTGTTTCTTTTTCTTTCTTTTTTTCTTTTTCAATGTTTTAATTCTTTCTTTCTTTCTTGCTTTCTTTCATTCGTTCCCTTTATTTATTTCTTTTCTTTTTTTTCTCCTACTTATGCTGTGTTGCGTTGCAGAGTGGAGGAATTGTGTCAGTTTTTAGTTGTCGTTAGTTGGGCAGCTTTAGCTGTTGTCATGTTGAATTTACTTAATGATTCAATCTATCCGTCAGTAGTATACAAGGGTGTAACTAACCCGTATTTAGGCGCTAAATTAACAAAGATATATAGTAGGCGCGCGGCGCGCCTAATGTACTGTAGGCGCAGGGGGAGTTAACCGTGACCGCTGGTCCCAGTGACCCCGGAAGTGCGCTGTTTATGTCTGGTGTGTCCTGACTTTGGAGCGCTTGGTGTACTTGAGCGATAGTGATAGGTTAGTAGATTATACAACATCAGGTTTCTCATAATGAGGTTCCTTCTGGGCGCCTAATGTACTGTAGGCGCAGGGGGAGTTAACTGTGACATTTCGTGTCGGGATGTTGACTGAGGGTGTCTGTCGGCGTGACCTCGGCGCTTCGTATTTTAAAAATTCCGAATTATTTTTTAACTGTGACATTTCGTGTCGGGATGTTGACTGGGGGTGTCTGTCGGCGTGACCTCGGCGCTCCGTATTTTAAAAATTCCGAATTATTTTAAAAAAACAGTCTCCATCTGATTTCGAACACGGGTCTACGGCATGCCAGGCCAGACACTTACCACTATGCTACAGGCGATCACAGAATTAGAGGCTGAATGAGACAGGTGAATCGTGATGCTTTTGTTGGTACCTGACAGCTAGCTAGTAGTAGAGAAAGATTGACCCGCATTTAGGCGCTAAATTAACGAAGATATATAGGGCGGCGCCCCGCGCGCATAACGCGTGCGGCGCAGGGGGAGTTAACCGTGACATTTCATGTCGGGATCCCCGGTGACCTCTCGTTGACCTCTCGGGTGACCGCTCGTGGCGGCGTCGAGTGACCTCTCGGGTGACCTCTCGTGGCAGCGGTGGTGTTGTGAAGGGGTGGTGAAGTGGTGACCGCCCGCGGTGGTATCATAACTTTCACATTCTTTCTTTGTATGGTCGCTCAAATGTCTTGTCCAATATAACTTATTGAAGACAACTTTTAACGTGTATCTAACATTTTCTTTACAACTACAGGTAACAACTTAGTCCGTTACACATGTCTTGCTATAGACAGGATGGCGTGCTAATGACTTTAACAGCTAAATGGTAGATGAATATTTAGGCTAACTTGCGAGTCGTGGCGATCTCTCGGCGCCATGGTCGGGGTGAACTCTCGCAGTGTTATGATCCTGTTATGATCAAAGACCCTATTTCTCTGTGAAATTTCTCACTTGGGTAACTTAAGCTGGTCTAGCCGTCTAACAGAGAGACAGTAAATTAATGTACTTTTGATATTCTATACTGTTGTGTTTTTTTTGTAGTGGTTGTAGTAGTAGTAGTTAAAGTCGTTATTGAAGTTGTACAACTAGTGTGACTTGTAAAGATGACATCTTTCAATGACTGTTTACATGCTATGTCATTGTAGCAGTCATGTATGTCATGTCGAGGTAGTAGACACGTGTGTCATGTCGTTTATCAGAGACGTATGGTATGTCGTTGTAACAGTCATTTCGTTGTAATAGGCATCTCGTTGTAACAGTCACGTATGGCATGTCGTTTTATCAGACACGTATGGTATGTCGTTGTAACAGACATGTTGTTGTATCAGTCATGTCGATGTAGTAGACACGTATGTCATGTCATTGTAACAGTCATGTCAATGTAACAGTCATGTCAATGTAACAGGCATTTCGTTGTAATAGTCATCTCGTTGTAACAGTCACGTATGTCATGTCGTTTTATCAGACACGTATGGCATGTCGTTGTAACAGACATGTCGTTGTATCAGTCATGTCGATGTAGTAGACACGTATGTCATGTCATTGTAACAGTCATGTCAATGTAACAGTCATGTCAATGTAACAGTCATTTCGTTGTAATAGTCATCTCGTTGTAACAGTCACGTATGTCATGTCGTTTTATCAGAGACGTATGGTATGTCGTTGTAACTGACATGTCGTTGCATCAGTCATGTCGATGTAGTAGACACGTATGTCATGTCGTTGTAACAGACACGTATGGTATGTCGTTGTAACAGACATGTCGTTGTATCAGGCATGTCGATGTAGTAGACACTTATGTCATGTCATTGTAACAGTCATGTCAATGTAACAGTCATGACAATGTAACAGACATTTCGTTGTAATAGTCATCTCGTTGTAACAGTCACGTATGTCATGTCGTTTTATCAGACACGTATGGCATGTCGTTGTAACATACATGTCGTTGTATCAGTCATGTCGATGTAGTAGACACGTATGTTATGTCATTGTAACAGTCATGTCAATGTAACAGTCATGTCAATGTAACAGTCATTTCGTTGTAATAGTCATCTCGCTGTAACAGTCACGTATGTCATGTCGTTTTATCAGAGACGTATGGTATGTCGTTGTAACAGACATGTCGTTGCATCAGTCATGTCGATGTAGTAGACACGTATGTCATGTCGTTGTAGCAGACACGTATGGTATGTCGTTGTAACAGACATGTCGTTGTATCAGGCATGTTGATGTAGTAGACACGTATGTCATGTCATTGTAACAGTCATGTCAATGTAACAGGCATTTCGTTGTAATAGTCATCTCGTTGTAACAGTCACGTATGTCATGTCGTTTTATCAGACACGTATGGTATATCGTTGTAACAGACATGTCGTTGTATCAGTCATGTCGATGTAGTAGACATGTATGGCATATCAATGTAACAGTCATGTCAATGTAACAGTCATGTCAATGTAACAGTCATTTCGTTGTAATAGTCATCTCGTTGTAACAGTCACGTATGTCATGTTGTTTTATGAGAGACGTATGGTATGTCGTTGTAGCAGACATGTCGTTGTATCAGGCATGTCGATGTAGTAGACACGTATGTCATGTCATTGTAACAGTCATGTCAATGTAACAGTCATTTCGTTGTAATAGTCATCTCTTTGTAACAGACACGTATGTCATGTCGTTTTATCAGACACGTATGGTATGTCGTTGTAACAGACATGTCGTTGTATCAGTCATGTCGATGTAGTAGACACGTATGTCATGTCATTGTAACAGTCATGACAATGTAACAGTCATTTCGTTGTAATAGTCATCTCGTTGTAACAGTCACAGATGTCATGTCGTTTTATCAGACACGTATGGTATGTCGTTGTAACAGACATGTCGTTGTATCAGTCATGTCGATGTAGTAGATACGTATGGCATGTCATTGTAACAGTCATGTCAATGTAACAGTCTTGTCAATGTAACAGTCATTTCGTTGTAATAGTCATCTCGTTGTAACAGGCACGTATGTCATGTCGTTGTAGCAGACACGTATGGTATGTCGTTGTAACAGACATGTCGTTGTATCAGGCATGTTGATGTAGTAGACACGTATGTCATGTCATTGTAACAGTCATGTCAATGTAACAGTCATGACAATGTAACAGGCATTTCGTTGTAATAGTCATCTCGTTGTAACAGTCACGTATGTCATGTCGTTTTATCAGACACGTATGGCATGTCGTTGTAACAGACATGTCGTTGTATCAGTCATGTCGACGTAGTAGACACGTATGTCATGTCATTGTAACAGTCATGTCAATGTAACAGTCATGTCAATGTAACAGTCATTTCGTTGTAATAGTCATCTCGTTGTAACAGTCACGTATGTCATGTCGTTTTATCAGAGACGTATGGTTTGTCGTTGTAACAGTCATGTCGTTGCATCAGTCATGTCGATGTAGTAGACACGTATGTCATGTCGTTGTAACAGACACGTATGGTATGTCGTTGTAACAGACATGTCGTTGTATCAGTCATGTCGATGTAGTAGACACGTATGTCATGTCATTGTAACAGTCATGTCAATGTAACAGTCATGACAATGTAACAGGCATTTCGTTGTAATAGTCATCTCGTTGTAACAGTCACGTATGGCATGTCGTTGTAACATACAGGTCGTTGTATCAGTCATGTCGATGTAGTAGACACGTATGTCATGTCATTGTAACAGGCATGTCAATGTAACAGTCATGACAATGTAACAGGCATTTCGTTGTAATAGTCATCTCGTTGTAACAGTCACGTATGTCATGTCGTTTTATCAGAGACGTATGGTATGTCGTTGTAACAGACATGTCGTTGCATCAGTCATGTCGATGTAGTAGACACGTATGTCATGTCGTTGTAACAGACACGTATGGTATGTCGTTGTAACAGACATGTCGTTGTATCAGGCATGTCGATGTAGTAGACACCTATGTCATGTCATTGTAACAGGCATGTCAATGTAACAGTCATGACAATGTAACAGGCATTTCGTTGTAATAGTCATCTCGTTGTAACAGTCACGTATGTCATGTCGTTTTATCAGAGACGTATGGTATATCGTTGTAACAGACATATCGTTGTATCAGTCATGTCGATGTAGTAGACACATATGGCATGTCATTATAACAGTCATGTCAATGTAACAGTCATTTCGTTGTAATAGTAATCTCGTTGTAACAGTCACGTATGTCATGTTGTTTTATCAGAGACGTATGGTATGTCGTTGTAACAGACATGTTGTTGTATCAGGCATGTCGATGTAGTAGACACGTATGTCATGTCATTGTAACAGTCATGTCAATGTAACAGTCATTTCGTTGTAATAGTCATCTCGTTGTAACAGACACGTATGTCATGTCGTTTTATCAGACACGTATGGTATGTCATTGTAACAGACATGTCGTTGTATCAGTCATGTCGATGTAGTAGACACGTATGTCATGCCATTGTAACAGTCATGTCAATGTAACAGTCATGTCAATGTAACAGTCATTTCGTTGTAATAGTCATCTCGTTGTAACAGTCACGTATGTCATGTCGTTTTATCAGACACGTATGGTATGTCGTTGTAACAGACATGTCGTTGTATCAGTCATGTCGATGTAGTAGACACGTATGGCATGTCATTGTAACAGTCATGTCAATGTAACAGTCATGTCAATATAACAGTCATTTCGTTGTAATAGTCATCTCGTTGTAACAGTCACGTATGTCATGTCGTTTTATCAGAGACGTATGGTATGTCGTTGTAACAGACATGTCGTTGTATCAGTCATGTCGATGTAGTAGACACGTATGGCATGTCATTGTAACAGTCATGTCAATGTAACAGTCATTTCGTTGTAATAGTCGTCTCGTTGTAACAGACACGTTGGTCACCAGTACAAGGAGTATTCTGTTATTGGATCATAGGTCACAATCTATTTTTAGTAACTAATCAGGTATTGCATCAGAGATCAAAATCTATTTTTAGTAACTCAACATCCCCATTATAGGGGAACTGAGTAACACCATCTCTTTTTTGTTCCAGCATTGAAATCTGAAATTTTCACAAAAAGAGATGGTGTTACTCAGTTCCCCTATAATGGGGATGTTGAGTTACTAAAAATAGATTTTGATCTCTGATGCAATACCTGATTAGTTACTAAAAATAGATTGTGACCTATGATCCAATAACAGAATACTCCTTGTACTGGTGACCAACGTGTCTGTTACAACGAGACGACTATTACAACGAAATGACTGTTACATTGACATGACTGTTACAATGACATGCCATACGTGTCTACTACATCGACATGACTGATACAACGACATGTCTGTTAAAACGACATACCATACGTCTCTGATAAAACGACATGACATACGTGACTGTTACAACGAGATGACTATTACAACGAAATGACTGTTATATTGACATGACTGTTACATTGACATGACTGTTACAATGACATGACATACGTGTCTACTACATCAACATGACTGATACAACGACATGTCTGTTACAACGACATACCATACGTGTCTGATAAAACGACATGACATACGTGACTGTTACAACGAGATGACTATTACAACGAAATGACTGTTACATTGACATGACTGTTACATTGACATGACTGTTACAATGGCATGACATACGTGTCTACTACATCGACATGACTGATACAACGACATGTCTGTTACAATGACATACCATACGTGTCTGATAAAACGACATGACATACGTGTCTGTTACAACGTGATGACTATTACAACGAAATGACTGTTACATTGACATGACTGTTACATTGACATGCCTGTTACAATGACATGACATAGGTGTCTACTACATCGACATGTCTGATACAACGACATGTCTGTTACAACGACATACCATACGTGTCTGTTACAACGACATGACATACGTGTCTACTACATCGACATGACTGATGCAACGACATGTCTGTTACAACGACATACCATACGTCTCTGATAAAACGACATGACATACGTGACTGTTACAACGAGATGACTATTACAACGAAATGCCTGTTACATTGTCATGACTGTTACATTGACATGCCTGTTACAATGACATGACATACGTGTCTACTACATCGACATGACTGATACAACGACCTGTATGTTACAACGACATGCCATACGTGACTGTTACAACGAGATGACTATTACAACGAAATGCCTGTTACATTGTCATGACTGTTACATTGACATGACTGTTACAATGACATGACATACGTGTCTACTACATCGACATGACTGATACAACGACATGTCTGTTACAACGACATACCATACGTGTCTGTTACAACGACATGACATACGTGTCTACTACATCGACATGACTGATGCAACGACATGACTGTTACAACGACAAACCATACGTCTCTGATAAAACGACATGACATACGTGACTGTTACAACGAGATGACTATTACAACGAAATGACTGTTACATTGACATGACTGTTACATTGACATGACTGTTACAATGACATGACATACGTGTCTACTACGTCGACATGACTGATACAACGACATGTCTGTTACAACGACATGCCATACGTGTCTGATAAAACGACATGACATACGTGACTGTTACAACGAGATGACTATTACAACGAAATGCCTGTTACATTGTCATGACTGTTACATTGACATGACTGTTACAATGACATGACATACGTGTCTACTACATCAACATGCCTGATACAACGACATGTCTGTTACAACGACATACCATACGTGTCTGCTACAACGACATGACATACGTGCCTGTTACAACGAGATGACTATTACAACGAAATGACTGTTACATTGACAAGACTGTTACATTGACATGACTGTTACAATGACATGCCATACGTATCTACTACATCGACATGACTGATACAACGACATGTCTGTTACAACGACATACCATACGTGTCTGATAAAACGACATGACATCTGTGACTGTTACAACGAGATGACTATTACAACGAAATGACTGTTACATTGTCATGACTGTTACATTGACATGACTGTTACAATGACATGACATACGTGTCTACTACATCGACATGACTGATACAACGACATGTCTGTTACAACGACATACCATACGTGTCTGATAAAACGACATGACATACGTGTCTGTTACAAAGAGATGACTATTACAACGAAATGACTGTTACATTGACATGACTGTTACAATGACATGACATACGTGTCTACTACATCGACATGCCTGATACAACGACATGTCTGCTACAACGACATACCATACGTCTCTCATAAAACAACATGACATACGTGACTGTTACAACGAGGTGACTATTACAACGAAATGACTGTTACATTGACATGACTGTTACATTGACATGACTGTTACATTGATATGCCATACATGTCTACTACATCGACATGACTGATACAACGACATGTCTGTTACAACGATATACCATACGTGTCTGATAAAACGACATGACATACGTGACTGTTGCAACGAGATGACTATTACAACGAAATGCCTGTTACATTGACATGACTGTTACAATGACATGACATACGTGTCTACTACATCAACATGCCTGATACAACGACATGTCTGTTACAACGACATACCATACGTGTCTGCTACAACGACATGACATACGTGTCTACTACATCGACATGACTGATGCAACGACATGTCTGTTACAACGACATACCATACGTCTCTGATAAAACGACATGACATACGTGACTGTTACAGCGAGATGACTATTACAACGAAATGACTGTTACATTGACATGACTGTTACATTGACATGACTGTTACAATGACATAACATACGTGTCTACTACATCGACATGACTGATACAACGACATGTATGTTACAACGACATGCCATACGTGTCTGATAAAACGACATGACATACGTGACTGTTACAACGAGATGACTATTACAACGAAATGTCTGTTACATTGTCATGACTGTTACATTGACATGACTGTTACAATGACATGACATAAGTGTCTACTACATCGACATGCCTGATACAACGACATGTCTGTTACAACGACATACCATACGTGTCTGTTACAACGACATGACATACGTGTCTACTACATCGACATGACTGATGCAACGACATGTCAGTTACAACGACATACCATACGTCTCTGATAAAACGACATGACATACGTGACTGTTACAACGAGATGACTATTACAACGAAATGACTGTTACATTGACATGACTGTTACATTGACATGACTGTTACAATGACATGACATACGTGTCTACTACATCGACATGACTGATACAACGACATGTCTGTTACAACGACATGCCATACGTGTCTGATAAAACGACATGACATACGTGACTGTTACAACGAGATGACTATTACAACGAAATGCCTGTTACATTGACATGACTGTTACATTGACATGACTGTTACAATGACATGACATACGTGTCTACTACATCGACATGATTTATACAACAACATGTCTGTTACAACGACATACCATACGTGTCTGATAAAACGACATGCCATACGTGACTGTTACAACGAGATGCCTATTACAACGAAATGACTGTTACAACGACATACCATACGTCTCTGATAAAACGACATGACACACGTGTCTACTACCTCGACATGACATACATGACTGCTACAATGACATAGCATGTAAACAGTCATTGAAAGATGTCATCTTTACAAGTCACACTAGTTGTACAACTTCAATAACGACTTTAACTACTACTACTACAACCACTACAAAAAAAACACAACAGTAATAGAATATCAAAAGTACATTAATTTACTGTCTCTCTGTTAGACGGCTAGACCAGCTTAAGTTACCCAAGTGAGAAATTTCACAGAGAAATAGGGTCTTTGATCATAACAGGATCATAACACTGCGAGACGTGTCTGATAAAACGACATGACATACGTGACTGTTACAACGAGATTACTATTACAACGAAATGACTGTTACATTGACATGACTGTTATAATGACATGCCATATGTGTCTACTACATCGACATGACTGATACAACGATATGTCTGTTACAACGATATACCATACGTCTCTGATAAAACGACATGACATACGTGACTGTTACAACGAGATGACTATTACAACGAAATGCCTGTTACATTGTCATGACTGTTACATTGACATGCCGGTTACAATGACATGACATAGGTGTCTACTACATCGACATGCCTGATACAACGACATGTCTGTTACAACGACATACCATACGTGTCTGTTACAACGACATGACATACGTGTCTACTACATCGACATGACTGATGCAACGACATGTCTGTTACAACGACATACCATACGTCTCTGATAAAACGACATGACATACGTGACTGTTACAACGAGATGACTATTACAACGAAATGCCTGTTACATTGTCATGACTGTTACATTGACATGCCTGTTACAATGACATGACATACGTGTCTACTACATCGACATGACTGATACAACGACCTGTATGTTACAACGACATGCCATACGTGACTGTTACAACGAGATGACTATTACAACGAAATGCCTGTTACATTGTCATGACTGTTACATTGACATGACTGTTACAATGACATGACATACGTGTCTACTACATCGACATGACTGATACAACGACATGTCTGTTACAACGACATACCATACGTGTCTGTTACAACGACATGACATACGTGTCTACTACATCGACATGACTGATGCAACGACATGACTGTTACAACGACAAACCATACGTCTCTGATAAAACGACATGACATACGTGACTGTTACAACGAGATGACTATTACAACGAAATGACTGTTACATTGACATGACTGTTACATTGACATGACTGTTACAATGACATGACATACGTGTCTACTACGTCGACATGACTGATACAACGACATGTCTGTTACAACGACATGACATACGTGACTGTTACAACGAGATGATTATTACAACGAAATGCCTGTTACATTGTCATGACTGTTACATTGACATGACTGTTACAATGACATGACATACGTGTCTACTACATCAACATGCCTGATACAACGACATGTCTGTTACAACGACATACCATACGTGTCTGCTACAACGACATGACATACGTGCCTGTTACAACGAGGTGACTATTACAACGAAATGACTGTTACATTGACAAGACTGTTACATTGACATGACTGTTACAATGACATGCCATACGTATCTACTACATCGACATGACTGATACAACGACATGTCTGTTACAACGACATACCATACGTGTCTGATAAAACGACATGACATCTGTGACTGTTACAACGAGATGACTATTACAACGAAATGACTGTTACATTGTCATGACTGTTACAATGACATGACATACGTGTCTACTACATCGACATGACTGATACAACGACATGTCTGTTACAACGACATACCATACGTGTCTGATAAAACGACATGACATACGTGTCTGTTACAAAGAGATGACTATTACAACGAAATGACTGTTACATTGACATGACTGTTACAATGACATGACATACGTGTCTACTACATCGACATGCCTGATACAACGACATGTCTGCTACAACGACATACCATACGTCTCTCATAAAACAACATGACATACGTGACTGTTACAACGAGATGACTATTACAACGAAATGACTGTTACATTGACATGACTGTTACATTGACATGACTGTTACATTGATATGCCATACATGTCTACTACATCGACATGACTGATACAACGACATGTCTGTTACAACGATATACCATACGTGTCTGATAAAACGACATGACATACGTGACTGTTACAACGAGATGACTATTACAACGAAATGCCTGTTACATTGACATGACTGTTACAATGACATGACATACGTGTCTACTACATCAACATGCCTGATACAACGACATGTCTGTTACAACGACATACCATACGTGTCTGCTACAACGACATGACATACGTGTCTACTACATCGACATGACTGATGCAACGACATGTCTGTTACAACGACATACCATACGTCTCTGATAAAACGACATGACATACGTGACTGTTACAGCGAGATGACTATTACAACGAAATGACTGTTACATTGACATGACTGTTACATTGACATGACTGTTACAATGACATAACATACGTGTCTACTACATCGACATGACTGATACAACGACATGTATGTTACAACGACATGCCATACGTGTCTGATAAAACGACATGACATACGTGACTGTTACAACGAGATGACTATTACAACGAAATGTCTGTTACATTGTCATGACTGTTACATTGACATGACTGTTACAATGACATGACATAAGTGTCTACTACATCGACATGCCTGATACAACGACATGTCTGTTACAACGACATACCATACGTGTCTGTTACAACGACATGACATACGTGTCTACTACATCGACATGACTGATGCAACGACATGTCAGTTACAACGACATACCATACGTCTCTGATAAAACGACATGACATACGTGACTGTTACAACGAGATGACTATTACAACGAAATGACTGTTACATTGACATGACTGTTACATTGACATGACTGTTACAATGACATGACATACGTGTCTACTACATCGACATGACTGATACAACGACATGTCTGTTACAACGACATGCCATACGTGTCTGATAAAACGACATGACATACGTGACTGTTACAACGAGATGACTATTACAACGAAATGCCTGTTACATTGACATGACTGTTACATTGACATGACTGTTACAATGACATGACATACGTGTCTACTACATCGACATGACTGATACAACAACATGTCTGTTACAACGACATACCATACGTGTCTGATAAAACGACATGACATCTGTGACTGTTACAACGAGATGACTATTACAACGAAATGACTGTTACATTGTCATGACTGTTACATTGACATGACTGTTACAATGACATGACATACGTGTCTACTACATCGACATGACTGATACAACGACATGTCTGTTACAACGACATACCATACGTGTCTGATAAAACGACATGACATACGTGTCTGTTACAAAGAGATGACTATTACAACGAAATGACTGTTACATTGACATGACTGTTACAATGACATGACATACGTGTCTACTACATCGACATGCCTGATACAACGACATGTCTGCTACAACGACATACCATACGTCTCTCATAAAACAACATGACATACGTGACTGTTACAACGAGATGACTATTACAACGAAATGACTGTTACATTGACATGACTGTTACATTGACATGACTGTTACATTGATATGCCATACATGTCTACTACATCGACATGACTGATACAACGACATGTCTGTTACAACGATATACCATACGTGTCTGATAAAACGACATGACATACGTGACTGTTACAACGAGATGACTATTACAACGAAATGCCTGTTACATTGACATGACTGTTACAATGACATGACATACGTGTCTACTACATCAACATGCCTGATACAACGACATGTCTGTTACAACGACATACCATACGTGTCTGCTACAACGACATGACATACGTGTCTACTACATCGACATGACTGATGCAACGACATGTCTGTTACAACGACATACCATACGTCTCTGATAAAACGACATGACATACGTGACTGTTACAGCGAGATGACTATTACAACGAAATGACTGTTACATTGACATGACTGTTACATTGACATGACTGTTACAATGACATAACATACGTGTCTACTACATCGACATGACTGATACAACGACATGTATGTTACAACGACATGCCATACGTGTCTGATAAAACGACATGACATACGTGACTGTTACAACGAGATGACTATTACAACGAAATGTCTGTTACATTGTCATGACTGTTACATTGACATGACTGTTACAATGACATGACATAAGTGTCTACTACATCGACATGCCTGATACAACGACATGTCTGTTACAACGACATACCATACGTGTCTGTTACAACGACATGACATACGTGTCTACTACATCGACATGACTGATGCAACGACATGTCAGTTACAACGACATACCATACGTCTCTGATAAAACGACATGACATACGTGACTGTTACAACGAGATGACTATTACAACGAAATGACTGTTACATTGACATGACTGTTACATTGACATGACTGTTACAATGACATGACATACGTGTCTACTACATCGACATGACTGATACAACGACATGTCTGTTACAACGACATGCCATACGTGTCTGATAAAACGACATGACATACGTGACTGTTACAACGAGATGACTATTACAACGAAATGCCTGTTACATTGACATGACTGTTACATTGACATGACTGTTACAATGACATGACATACGTGTCTACTACATCGACATGACTGATACAACAACATGTCTGTTACAACGACATACCATACGTGTCTGATAAAACGACATGCCATACGTGACTGTTACAACGAGATGCCTATTACAACGAAATGACTGTTACAACGACATACCATACGTCTCTGATAAAACGACATGACACACGTGTCTACTACCTCGACATGACATACATGACTGCTACAATGACATAGCATGTAAACAGTCATTGAAAGATGTCATCTTTACAAGTCACACTAGTTGTACAACTTCAATAACGACTTTAACTACTACTACTACAACCACTACAAAAAAAAACACAACAGTAATAGAATATCAAAAGTACATTAATTTACTGTCTCTCTGTTAGACGGCTAGACCAGCTTAAGTTACCCAAGTGAGAAATTTCACAGAGAAATAGGGTCTTTGATCATAACAGGATCATAACACTGCGAGAGTTCACCCCGACCATGGCGCCGAGAGATCGCCACGACTCGCAAGTTAGCCTAAATATTCATCTACCATTTAGCTGTTAAAGTCATTAGCACGCCATCCTGTCTATAGCAAGACATGTGTAACGGACTAAGTTGTTACCTGTAGTTGTAAAGAAAATGTTAGATACACGTTAAAAGTTGTCTTCAATAAGTTATATTGGACAAGACATTTGAGCGACCATACAAAGAAAGAATGTGAAAGTTATGATACCACCGCGGGCGGTCACCACTTCACCACCCCTTCACAACACCACCGCTGCCACGAGAGGTCACCCGAGAGGTCACTCGACGCCGCCACGAGCGGTCACCCGAGAGGTCAACGAGAGGTCACCGGGGATCCCGACATGAAATGTCACGGTTAACTCCCCTGCGCCGCACGCGTTATGCGCGCGGGGCGCCGCCCTATATATCTTCGTTAATTTAGCGCCTAAATGCGGGTCAATCTTTCTCTACTACTAGCTAGCTGTCAGGTACCAACAAAAGCATCACGATTCACCTGTCTCATTCAGCCTCTAATTCTGTGATCGCCTGTAGCATAGTGGTAAGTGTCTGGCCTGGCATGCCGTAGACCCGTGTTCGAAATCAGATGGAGACTGTTTTTTTAAAATAATTCGGAATTTTTAAAATACGGAGCGCCGAGGTCACGCCGACAGACACCCCCAGTCAACATCCCGACACGAAATGTCACAGTTAAAAAATAATTCGGAATTTTTAAAATACGAAGCGCCGAGGTCACGCCGACAGACACCCTCAGTCAACATCCCGACACGAAATGTCACAGTTAACTCCCCCTGCGCCTACAGTACATTAGGCGCCCAGAAGGAACCTCATTATGAGAAACCTGATGTTGTATAATCTACTAACCTATCACTATCGCTCAAGTACACCAAGCGCTCCAAAGTCAGGACACACCAGACATAAACAGCGCACTTCCGGGGTCACTGGGACCAGCGGTCACGGTTAACTCCCCCTGCGCCTACAGTACATTAGGCGCGCCGCGCGCCTACTATATATCTTTGTTAATTTAGCGCCTAAATACGGGTTAGTTACACCCTTGTATACTACTTCCGTCTCTTTCTGACAAAATGGTGCCCACGTTCGCCGCATCTCTGGAGAATGCAGTACTATATACAGTTTTGTTGATGTTTCGATAGCTTTTAAAGTGTTTTTGTTTTTGTTGTTGTTGTTCTATTCGAGTGAACGGGAGTATGAAGGCATCTGTGTGTGCTTTTTTTTTTTAGTGATGTCGTTTGAAATTGTCGAATGCAGCAGACTGGTTTTCACAGAGTTCGACCTTGCTAACGTTATAACCGACACTGCATAAGTGACAATGTGTCAATGGCTGCACATGCCGCCCATTTTCAATCTTTCTTTTAAAAATTAAACTGGCCTGATTGGAGTGAATGTGGACTCTTCTTGACGGAAGACGTTTGGCATAGAATTGCATATATTTAAAAAAAAATATTTATATATGTGCTTATCTCCTCGTTTGTGTCTTTCAAGAATTGTCAATGACTGACACTGGTGTTGGTACTAAAACAATGTTTCTGTTCATTATTTTTGTTTGTTTGCAGTCACTCTCTGATGTTCAGTGTCAGTGCTATTTCGTAGTTTATTTTATTTTTCTTATTGGACACTGGTCTCTGTGTTTTTATGTCTAATTTTCCGTCGTAGGTAAATATACTGCCTAAACACTTGTGCTCTCTCACTTGATCAGAATCTTCCTTTTGTTACAAGTTTGTCGTCTCAACTGCAATATTTCGTCATTACTTGTCTGTCCATCGATTGTTTATCTTCTTGTAGTACTCTCTGCACACCGTGATCCGGTGATATGGTGTTGGAGTTAATTCTTCTGGGAATAAAATAAGCTTTAGTCGTCATCGAAATTTAAAGTAAATCATTTAGACCTGCTTCTGTGTAAGCAGTTTCTGTGATTGTGTCCATGTAGCGGTGACGACAAACACCATTATGTTACCCCGATTGTTACTGAAAATCAGCTTGTAACCCTTAAAAGCTGTTACAATTTTTTTTACTTCTTTTTCACTTGTTTTATACAATGATTATTATTTAATCGCTATTCGTTCCCACTGTATTCTTCAAGTTCCTTCCATAGTTTATTTCTCTTAACTCAATCTAACTCAATCTCCTCTACATGTACGAGTATTACATTCTCTTTTATTGCCCTTGTGAAGACGTAGTTCTCATGAATTGTTTCCCATTGTTCCCTGATTTTCTAACATCTATTATTCCTATCATTTGTATATTATGATTTTCCGAGAAGATACAAACTCTACAACTCCATTTAACGTGTTCATCGTGGCCACTTGATTTTTGTTGTGAACTTTCGAGTAATGACTGTTCATCATTCATAGATTAATCTTCTCTTTAATTGACTAGAACGATTTAAAAAAAAAAGAAGAAAGAAGAAGAAGAAGATTGAAGCCAAATCGCGTGGCCGTGCAGCCTAAACCACTGTTTCGGTGTTCGAAACCTGCGGTAGACAGAATGGATTTTTTTCTTGGGGGGGGGGGGAAGAGAAGGGGAGAAATAAAAATCCTTAGGCTCCCCCCCCCTCCTCAATATGGTGTCTGTTTAGGCACCATATCCACGATTTAGTGAAATTATTTTCTTCTTTGCTTTGTTTTTGACGTTTTTGGTTGCAATTATATATTATCTTAGTCTTTCTCATTCTGAATAGACACAAGAGGTGGGCATACATATCTAAGCTTCTGGCGAAAGGGAGAAATAAAAGAAAAAAAAAAGAACGTATTGAAACATGGTGATAAAAAAAAACGACACAAAATGATACGACTGTGCCAAATAAAGCTGTCCGTTTTCTGGGACTTAAACATTTCAGCCAAGGGACAATAAAAAACAAAACAAATAAAGCTAAAACGTAATAGGCGAAGAATCATATAATAGTTAAAACTATTAAGACTTACATAAAATGAGGGGAAACAATGCAAAATTGACCACTTGGACTCGTCACGCAAAAATAATAATCAATTTGAATTAATAAGTAATTGCTTTTATTAATTGCTTTCCAACAGGGTTTCAAGTTGCTTTTATGCCAGTGGAGATGAATGTTGTAAGTATGTGAAGGTCTTTGTAAATAGAAATGATAAGCATGCAACACTTTTAGGTAATATGTTGTGTATGTGAGGCTAACTATGGATAGTAAAATAAAATAAGTTATAAAAGAATTGTATATGTTGTGTGATGAGGGCGTCTAATTTGCAGTGTTGAAGTTCATCTCTGCCAAACTAATGGTTTGTTATCTAGTATAAATTATGCTGTGGAGAATTTAGTAGGATAACACATACAAGTTATCTGAGGGAAACAAGTAGTTGACATTTGAAAAAATACATGAGATATTATTTGTTTAAAGTACATCAGCAAAATTATTAGTTGAAATGTTGAAAGAAGTACATGAACTTAATGAATAGAGAAATGTTGAAGAAAGTACATGAACTTAATGAATAGAGAAATGTTGAAGAAAGTACATGAACTTAATGAATAGAGAAATGTTGAAGAAATTATATAAACTTAATGAACAGAGACATGTTGAAGTAGGTACATGAACTTAATGAATAGAGAAATGTTGAAGAAAGTATATATAAAAAGTGAACACAGTTTATCAAGCTAGAAGTATATTTAAAAGATGCATTTTATAGAGTCAAAATCACAAAAACGTGGGGTAAATGTAATGAGTAGTTGGCTGTTGTATACATATAAACTGAAGTCAATTATTAATCTTTATTTGAATATAAATGGTAGTTGGTAAAAATACAATCTACAGAATGTATACATTGAGGTATGACATGATAAGAAGAACCAGTATCGGGTAGATAAAAAGAACATACATCTCTTTGCTACGTCTTCCAAGTGAAGTTGGTTTAATTTTAAAAATTAATTAAGGAAACTAATATAGTAATCTAAAATTATCAGATATTATTAAAAGTAATCTTGAAAGGTAGAATAGAAGGTAAAAGAGGCAGAGTCAGACCAAGACTAACATAAACGAGTAACACCAAAAGATGGACAAGTCAGCCTACGACAACTTGCACTATCAAAGAAAGAGACAATGTGGAATAGCGCTCTATGATTGCCAACCTTCATTGCGGAGACGACACTTAATGATGATGATGAATCTAGTAATCAAGACTTCCTTTACTAAATTTTAATGATGGAGAAATAAAGAGATACGTTAGAAACAAGAAGAATTGAGAGGGGAAAAAATTCAAAGGTAGAGTATATACTCTAACATAAATATGTCAAGAAATAAAATTCATTTTTACAATATCCAAAGTACAATAGAAATCACTTTGGTGTGCAATTAACCAAATCAATTTTAATTATCTTTTAATATAATTGATGAGAAGTCACAACATCTAGAATAGAAAAAATTGCAAGAATTATTACTATTGACAATAACCAATTTGCACTGGATGACATACCTCTGTAAGGTCCAAATGTAAAATTATATATTTGTATATACGAGAGGTAGGGTTCAATCCCAACCGACGGCTTCCGGTTCACCCAGCCTGTAATGGGTACCGGTTTTTTTTTTCTGGGAAAGTAAATCAGCACGGGCGTAATACCGACCACAATACCCCAAAAATCATGTGCCGAAGGTCTGTAAAATATAGGGTCACTAACACCATATTCCCTATACGCCACTTGGCGTGACGGGGGTACTTTACTTTTTTTTTTTTTTTTTGTATGAGTGTGCATGCATGTGTGCATGTGGTAGAATCAGAAGTTGTAGTTGTAGAAGTATTTTATATAAAAGAAGAGGAAGTGTTTTCTGAGTGTTTTCTCATTGTTTGATATATCTACATGGTCTAGCATCTCTAACATTGTGATTGTGAAATTACCTGCCTGTCAATAATCGCAGTGAGTTCAATAATTATTTACTGTCATTCTAAAATCAGTATGCCTGTTTTTTTAAAATGCAGCTTTCCTTTAATCTGTGAGGATAATGATGTAGCCCGGTCGTAACTTCACTGTTTGAGTTTCTTGTTTACAGCGTTGTTGGTGGTCTTCATAGTTGTGATTTATGTTTGCACAATTCTTCACACAGTTCATGTATTTATTGTTTGTCTCTGACTTGAAATTTTATTCTGTTGTAGTCATATTTGTTTTAGTTGTAAATTTAGTTGAGCACTATGTTTATTGGGAGCCGCGATAGCTCAGTGGTTAGTGAACTGGACTACCACGGACAAGGGGTAGGGTTCGATCCCAACCGACGGCTTCCGGGTTCACCCAGCCTTAAATGGGTACCGGATTTTTTTTTCCGGGAAAGTAAAGCAGCACGGGCGTAATACCGACCACATTACCCAAAAAATCATGTGCTGAAGGTCTGTAAAATATAGGGTCACTAACACCATATTCCCTATACGCCACTTGGCGTGACGGGGGTACTTTACTTTTTACTATGTTTATTGGGAGCCGCGATAGCTCAGTGGTTAGTGAACTGAACTACAAAGGAGAAGAGGTAGGGTTCGATCCCAACCGACGGCTTCCGGTTCACCCAGCCTTTAATGGGTACCGGATTTTTTTTCTGGGAAAGTAAAGCGGCATGGGCGTAATACCGACCACATTACCCTAAAAATCATGTGCCGAAGGTCTGTAAAATGTATGGTCACTAATACCATATTCCCTATACGCCGCTTGGCGTGATAGATGCACTTTACTTTTTTTTTTTTTTACTATGTTTATTGGTCACTACCATGTGAGCTGGGCTATACTTGTTATGGCTACCATGTCAGCTAAGTCATAAGTATTATGACATTCATGTGAGTTCAAGTATAAGAATTATGCTTTTCATGAGAGTGGAGTCCTGCTTGTTATAGTTATGTTAGCTGAGTTATTATGATCGTCATTTTAGGTGAGCACTAAGTGTTGTTTTGTTTTTGAGCTGAGCCATGAGCCTTGTGGTTGTCATAGTAAGCTTTATTTATTATTGTTTCATGGCAGTTGAGCCATATTATTCATGGTTTCATAATAATTGAGCCTTTTTTATGGTTTCATGAAAGTTGAGCTATATTTGTTAGTTTTACTTTAAATGAGCCATGCTTTTATGGTTTCTTCTAAATTGAGCTTACTTGTTGTGGTGGTTTCATGTTAATTTAGTTACACTCCTTGTTGTTGCCATGGTAACGGATCTTATTTTTTTAATGGTCGTCAGGTGAGTTGAACTAATGTGTGTACATCTATAGTTGAGGAGCAAACCTTTCAAGAGTTTTTGTCTTTAAGTATGTAGTGAAGATGCACCTTTTGAGAGTGTAATGAAGGTGTGATTGTCATTAGCAAATTGGTATGCTTCTTTCCACAGGAACAACATATAGTATTTTTCAGTTGTGTCTTATATTTTGAGATAGAAATATTATTGGCTTGCTTTATTTATTGCTGCTCATAAAGATTTGATTTAGCCTCTAAACTTGGCTCTAACACTTCACAGACTATCTGTTTAGTTGTGAAGATTTGATTTAGCCTCTAAACTTGGCTCTAACATTTCACAGACCATCTGTTTAGTTGTGAAGATTTGATTTAGCCTCTAAACTTGGCTCTAACATTTCACAGACCATCTGTTTAGTTGTGAAGATTTGATTTAGCCTCTAAACTTGGCTCTAACATTTCACAGACCATCTGTTTAGTTGTGAAGATTTGATTTAGCCTCTAAACTTGGCTCTAACATTTCACAGACCATCTGTTTAGTTGTGAAGATTTGATTTAGCCTCTAAACTTGGCTCTAACATTTCACAGACCATCTGTTTAGTTGTGAAGATTTGATTTAGTCTGTTTAGCTTAAATGTCTACTGACTTTTCTCTTCCCCTAATAAGTGAACTAATTATATAAAGCCCTTGTCTGCCTAGCTCCACTCTGAGTACTTTAGATATAAGTCAGACAAATACTTTGAAATGAAATGATAGATGAATGCATCATCAGGTTGCATGTCCTTTGTACAGGGTGTTTATAAAGTCTCACTACACTTGGTATCTAGGTCAATTTGAAAAAAAAAATGTTTATGACGTCATCACAATATGTGCTCCCACTGTCAATGAAATTTGTTGAATAAGTTTATTGCTACTGGAAATGTGGAAGATGCTCCACGATCTGGTAGGCCTGCTGTGAATGATGAAATATGTTTAGATATCCAAGACAGAATCCTTAAAAGTCCAGACAAGTCATTAAGAAAACTGTCGCAACAAGTGAACTTACCATTGAGCACATATTGTGATGACGTCATAAACATTTTTTTCAAATTGACCTAGATACCAAGTGTAGTGAGACTTTATAAACACCCTATAGAACATTACATTCACCACAGTCTGCCTGAAAGAAAATCTCTAGACAGATCTCCCACTAATTCTCTTGTCATGTTCAAGGTCTGTTTAGTGTTTTGAAACCACCTTCTTCTTGGTCTGCCCCTGTCTTATCATCCTGGAACCATGCCTTCCATTATTGTTCTTTCCAGCCCATGTTTTTTGACGTAGCCATAGTATTTTAATTGCTTTTGAAGAATGGTGTTTATAAGCCAATTAACAGCTGATGGCTTGTGCCAGGATCGGTGAATCAAAACCATCCAGACCCTGCTACACCTCTCCGCGGTGCCTCCAATAACAGACTAACCTGTCTAGTCTGGCCAAGCATGCAGGGATCGAAGAGGGAAGACAATCCGGTACTCAAAAATGTCGTGCTGCAGTCGGATGTTTTGGGCCGAAAGGCACAAATATAACAGTTATACTGCAAACCACAACACAACGCAGACACGTCCACTACGTCCTTGTAATGGCAGATGATGAAGAGGAATATTCTAGTCTAGTAGGATACTCTAGAATACTTTAGTCATCGGACGAACGCAACCAACCACCAACCATAAGCCAGTTATTTTTAATGTTTAAGTCATTTAATTTGTCTTCATTGCTCTGAGTTGAATATATTGAAATGAAATTATTTTTACAACTAAAAGACTGAAATCATCATCATGACATCTGTTAATGAGACAGGGCATTTTTGAGGCTACCAAAGTGTTTTCCAAATAATCAGCTCAAAAAATCACAAGTAGAAACTAATTCATCACTAACAAAACAAATGTAGGACAAATTATCAATTGTTTTCTAAATGTTGATCATTGACTTGTAACAAACATTTAAACTATTGTTACCAAGCTCTTTTAATATCCACAGTGTCCAGACCCAGTCAAAGGAAAACTCTTCTATAGTCAGAATGAGGATGACAATATAACCATAGTGACCATGTACCTGAATATAGGATCCCATACAAAAACATCATTTCTTATTTTTTCTAAAGATTCGTATGATAGAGATCAGTATAAGTCTTGGCTATTGTCTTGGGGAAAGCTTCAAAACAAGGTTATAGCTTTCTTTGATGATGATGATTTTCTTGAGGAGTTTCGGTGAGAGAATTTATGTTATACTTTGTTTGTATAATATAGGTATATGTTAGCTGTGACATATTTTAATGTATAAACTTTGCTGTTTCAAGAGATAGCATTTGTAAGTAAGGATATCAGTGTTCACTTTCACTGTTATGTATTTTTCCAAACTTGAACTAAGGTACCCATTTTTATTCTATTTTTCTTTTTAATAGCTTGTTTTATTAGAAATCTATGTCAATAGGAGTGGGAAAGAAAGTTCATTGGTGCTATATAGAGCCAATTCTGATTTATGGAAGTGAATCATGGACCGTAGAAAAACAAATGAAAAGACGACTTGAGACTACAGAGATGGGATTTCTCAGAAAAAAGTTGACAGTTCCCTGGACAGTTAATACGACCAACGAAGAAATTCTCAAATAGGCCAATGCAAAAAGGGAGTTCTTAAAAAACATCAGAAAGAAACAATCAATATTTTTCAGGCACATCATGAGAGGAGGAAAGTTGAAATACTTGTTTACAACTGGAAAAATACAGGGAAAGAGAGTTTGCGGATGACAAAAAGAGAAAATACTGGATAGATTGGTATCAAAGCATGGATAACAGTCAACAGAATTGATACGATGCATGGTGGATAGAAGATTGTGGAAGGACATGATCGCCTACGCCAACTGGTAAAGCACGTGATGAAGATGTTTTACTAGAAAGTCTCAAGATGCAATAAAACCCACAAGCATTTTTATTGCAATGCCAGACGTTTATTGTTAGTGCTCTTTTATAATCTTCACTTTAAAATGATTTTTTAAAATATTAATTTTACTTTGAAATTTTTTACAAAATTATTTTTAATGCTCTGTTTATTTTATTCCTTTGTGATATCTCCACATCAGTGAGTAGTGACACTGACTGAGGCACTGTCAGTCCTAACTGCTCTAAAAAACCCCAGGAACAGTGAGCTAGATGACTTGAGAACAACCCTAATGCAATAACTATGCAATAACTTCCAGAGAGTGGTCATCCAGTGGATACCATCACACTGTAATATACACAGAAATGAATGCGCAGACAAATTAGCTAAAGAGGGAGGGAGATTACCACAAGAGAACCATTGGGTCAGCTATGACGAAGCCAAATCCATCATCAAGGGCCAGTGCTATGAAAAATGGAAATGGGAACACCCAAAGTATAACGAGAGGGATGGATACATCTTACTATCAAGGAGGGATCAAGTCATCATACCTCGCCTACGCACTGGCCACAACAGAATGAGAAACCACATGTTCAACAAATTCAAAATAGGTACTACCAGCCAATGCCACTGTACACTGGATAACAGGACAACAAAACATGTTCTACACGATTGCCCCCTAGAACATAGACCTGAAAAGGACAATGTGGTCCACACCCACCTCCCTGGAAGAGACCCTATAAGGGCAATCGAATCACTTAAACAGACAGCTGCCTTCATAAAAAAGTCCAGAATCCTACTCTGAATGAGCCATGATCGCAGAAGAAGAAGATATCAGTGAGTCATTTGAAGTAAATAAGGAAGATTTAAGCACTGCTATCTTGTTTGATTCTTTAGCACCAACATGATGTGTTCATGATTCTTTCATTGTTTCCTTTAATGTGCCAGGTTCTGGATTTATAAATGTTTTCCTCATTGAACCTTTGATATCATAAATGAATGTTCTTTGTTCTCTATGCTTGCCACCTTCCATTCTTCTGTGTAATTTGGTTTAAGCAGACTATGAAATCTTGTGATGTGCTGTACTAGAATAATTTCTTTTTTTTTTTCTTATTGTAAGAGCAAGAGTCTCTTTATGTGTTTTTGATCATATTATGGACTTTCTTGTTTATGCTGTGGTCTCTATGATCTTACCACTATAATTCCAGTGCTGTCAAATGCCACATAGGTCTCAAAGTATATTTGTAGCCTCTGTCAGTCATAGTTGATTGAATTTTTCAGCGCCCCTAGAAATGTTATTTTTTCTTTTCTTTCCTTTTGCCATGTATTCTCTTTCTCTATGGATCTGTCTGCTTCTTGTGTGAGGTGAACCTTTAGAGTGTTTCCAGAGATTGCGGTCTGCAGCTATGTCTTCCCAGGCTGCGGGGTATACATTCAGAGTCTTCATGTCACGTTTACACACATCTACAAATCAAAGTTTTTGGAACCCCCTAGTTCTTTTACCATCTGCCAGTTGTCTGTAGAGTATATCTTTTGGTATGCGGCCATCTTTTATACAGTGTAAGCCAGCGTAACCTAACGTTGTTTGAGCAGTGTGTAGATATTTGGGAGGCCTGTGCTAGTCATGACCTCCACGTTTGTCATTTGCTCAAAGCATACCTCAACATAAATCCCTGTTGCAGATGAACATCTCAATATCAGCAAGGGAGTCGATGCTCAAATTCTTTGCCTCTCTATCATTGTTCTTCTTAGTGTTTCTCTTGGTAGGCCTCTGTTCTTTTACTTGCTGTTTCCTATTAGAGAGCTTGTCTTGCAATTCCTTGTTATTTCATACCTTCATATGGCTGACACATGCCCACATTTTTTTCTACATTATATGTAAAATTATTGGTTGTACTGCCATTTTTTCATTTCTGCACTGTTCTTGAATTTGTTCTATTCATTTGAGTTTTTTAAAATTAGATATTTGTTTTCAAATGCATCTAGGTTATTTTCAATTTCTTTCTTTTCCTATCATCTCTCATGTACATAAGTAATGGTTGATAATACATTTGAATTGAATATCCTAAACATTGTTTTTATTCTTAGGATTTTCATATTTTCTCACGGTTTCTGAAAGTAATTTCTACCTTTACTAACCTAGTTCTGATTCACCTTTTTGTGTCTCTCTCTTTTTTAATCTTTGCAGTATCCAAAATATTTACAACATTAAATATTAATCTGTTATTAATTCCAGTATTTAAGATTGCCAATCATATTTATTTTAAATATTTGAAATGTGACATGAAAATTTATTTTGTCATTTATTTTTTATATTTAAAGTGTAAAGACTGTTGCTAAAGACAGTTACAATTATTTTGTACTTTAAATCAGCTTCCATTGCAGAAATTCTATTTATAAAATATTGTTTACCATTTTCTTATACAACAGTTAACAGTGTTTGCTATTACTCATATCTTTTACTTGATTACAATGTAAGATCCCAACTCAGATCACAAATTGGTAACACTGGCAAGGATCTCTGAAATAATTACATAAATCTGCTTAATTACATTTTTGTAGTTAATGATGACAATTTTCTCTTTTGACATCATAGTGGCAAAAAAAAACCTTGTTTTTTAATTTTAGCTGGCAATAATTTTTTTTATGACTCAACTTGATGAGATGATCTATGTGTTATAATTTAAATCTGATATAAAAGTCTGCTTGTCAAACTAGTCATTCGATTCACTTACATTGAGATCAAGTGTTTCAGGAAAATAGAGGATTAATTCACTCAGAATTTAATCTTGGTATTTTTAAGCTTAAAATGGCCACTATAACATTAGTACTTCAGCATTTCCGTTTTAGCAATAAATACTATAAGAAAATATTTAAATATTATTTGCTGTGACTGTTTATTTGCAAATTTCATGAAGATGAACACTATTTGTTTCAGGAAGATAAGGATGCATTTACCTGAGTCATACACAAAAATTATCAAAGTTACAAAAAGCCAACTTCCTGCATTTCGTGACCAGGGGATTATTGAAAAGATTCTTCTTAATCCGTCTTTCGCTCCTTCCTATCCTGCTGATTACACGTGCACTATGAGTGCAAAATATGATGCACTAGAAATGGCACTTAAAGATGAATTCGTGAAAACAAAGTATATAGCTTGGATGGATATAGGATTGTGGAGGTAGGTCAAACAAGAAAGAAGTAAGTTCTTTTATCTTAAAAATGGTTGTAATTTTAAAGATCTAAATGTATACTGAAAAGAGCAAACAAACAATCTGAGAAACATTAAGAATGGTATAACCATAAATGGACACAGTCTCAAAACAATCAGCAGCTTTTAGCATTAGGTATCAGTAGTCACCGATGCAGGTGCAAAATCAGAAAAAACAACTTTCCAGAACTGCAAAAGCCATAATAGTAGCTTTGATGAAGAAAAAACCAATTTGAAAAGTTAATACCACTGTTATCTGCTCAAAGATTCCAATGGTGCCATTGTCACATTTGTCTTTCCATATGCTTGCAAGAACGTCAGAACAGTAAAGAAAAAAGAAAAGATGTATATAAGTGATGCTGCAGAAAAATGCCATCAAGACCATGTTAAAAGTGAGAAGGTTCAAAACAAAATGTACAATCACATAGGTTCCTACTATGATCTCCTAATCTATGATAAAAGCATTGGCTCAAGTGGTATCCCCATATCTCCTCTGTCCTTGGAGAAAATCATCTTGTGGCAAATGATAATTTTATGAACAGAACATGAAAGACAAAAGAAAATATTGAAGGACTGCATCAGAGAATGCACAGGCCCTAACTTCGTTGCTTATAACATGCAGCCACAAAACAAGAGAAATGGAGGGATCTGGCTACAGCCACAAATGTTGCTTCAACAAACCTCAGGGTTACAAAGTAGAAAAAAGGACAAGGAATTAATTTTAAGAAAAAGAAATGCATCTTTATGACACTTATGTCATTCTGGGATGTGGAGAGCTGTGCCCAATACAGGCGTCATGAGGTGTTTGGGTCAGGGATTTTATGTCCCATTCTGATAGGAAACACATTTTGACCCAGGTGTGATTCGAACCTGCTGTCTTGTAGTGTTTGTTACATGTGTCCAAACCATTTGATCTGTTATTTCTTAATGTGTATTGTAACCTCACTCTTTTCCTTATATCATTATGATTTTGCCTTCTTGGGCAGCTCATTCCTTTCATGAAGATTTTTCTTTACTCTTTGACTGTTAATATCCAAATCTGGCATTATTTCTATGCTGAATGTTGAGAGGAATACTGTGCTACATTATGTTCCTATATAAAGTCATTTGATGTTGATTCTGGGCGAGGTGTTTGATCTTATCAAATGAGTCTATACCTGCTAACTTTGCTTCTCTTATAAGTGTTCTTTTCAGTGTCTCTCTAGGGTCTCCATCTTTTTCTGCAGTCTGATGTTTCCCATAGAAGAGCCTGTTTTGGAATTCTAATGTTGTCTCTTCTCAGCACATGTCCAACATATGTTCTTCTTCTCTTCCTAATTATAGATCTGATCATTGGTTGCATGGTCATTTCTC
The DNA here is from genome assembly GCA_032433765.1 of Megaustenia siamemsis. Lineage (NCBI taxonomy): Eukaryota > Metazoa > Mollusca > Gastropoda > Stylommatophora > Ariophantidae > Megaustenia > Megaustenia siamemsis. The sequence continues at coordinate 41,359,105 of JAVIAB010000051.1, read as the reverse complement.
TTATCTCAGGATTGTGCTTCCAGTGTGGCCCAAGAAGTTGGTGTCATTTCATCAGTTCACCAGCAAAGAAGTGTGATTTCATTGATGTGTTATTCTGAATGAAGAAAATAAAAATCTCAAAGTGTATCTACGTGCCGAAGAGCTTAATGACAAGGGTTGGCCAACGGGTTCTGGACCAACCGAGTGCATGTGAGTTTAGACTATCCACAGCCATTGACGTTCAGCTACAAAATCAGCATTGATGACAAGAAGTATTCAGATGAAGCCTGAATGACATCGAAGAAGAAAAACAAAAAAAAGGCAAGCATGTCGGAATGTGTAAGAAATGGTTGAAGTGCGAGAGGTAAGGCCTAAAGTATGTGCTCGTTACATACTGGAACTGTGCTTCCATAAACTAACAACAACCCATTTTTGATACTCTTCTATGCAGCACGGGTATAATGGTTTTGCAAGAAACACTTCTTGGTGTAGGACAGTTAGTGCCTCGATTCCACTGTTTGTACAAAAGATGAAACCTTTGACAGGCCATCCTTAAGCGTAACAACATGGTGACAGATGAGGTTGAAATGTCTGCGTGGGACAGTGAAGAATTGCAGGTGCATTTGGTTAGGGTGCAGACCTCATTTTTTTAACGTGGTTATAAATGTGTATGCCTTTAATGGGAAGGTGGACACACAACAATGGCAGAATCTCTTTGCGTTCGAGGAGGAGAACATCATTTTCTGCGGAGACTTTAATGCTAGAGGCAACCAGTGGAGTAACGTCAAACCAACAAGCAGGGAAAAGACCTAGAGAACACACTGGTGTCGGCCGATTTAGAGTGCCTGTATAATGAAAGGGCAACCAGAATGGCCATTTGAACAAGGGACTCTGATAGTGTCAGAGACCTGGCACTGGTGTCTTCCACCTTCACACCGGTTTGCAGGTGGAGTGTACTGAGATCCATGGAAGTGACAGGTATCCATGTGTCATCCTAATTGAGAAAGGCAGAAATAGAAGCCAGAAAAGCAAGCTCAACACTTTCCACTATAAGAACACAGACCAGCACATCATTAGCAAAATCAGACATAGGAAACAGGATGCCCTTCGCAGGAGGTAGGAGAGGTAGACGCAGCAGCCCTGGTGGAACGTAGAAGTCGATGAAGCTTGGTGGAACAAGAGACAAATGGTCAAGGCATGGCAGAAAGCCAGCTTCATCAGAGTATGAATGACACAACAAGACATAGAGGCATACAAGACTTCCAGGGCCCAGACTACATATGGCACAAATCTGATGAGAGCAAAGGAAAGGCCCGGCTTGTCTGCTACATTGAGCAGACTGACCAAAGAAACGAGGCTGTAATAATGAGGATAATAATGAGGGGTCACCCTTAGAATTGTGTGAGGATGTAGTGCTGGGAGAAGATCTCACAATCACAACCAAGACCATCTGCACAACACTTAAAAGGTCTCACAACACTGCTCATATTCCAGATGGTGTTCAGTGGATAGGCAATTTAGCTGATGACTACTTTAAAAAATTGGCCAAAGAGTTTAATGTCAGCATTCAGTTTGGCCAGATTAAGGTGGAGAAGTTTCACAGCTACTTACTACCGCTACCGAAGCCAAACAAGCACCATTCTCAGATCAGTGCCTACAGAATCATCTGATGTTTCTCATAGAAGAGCCTGTTTTGGAATTCTTTTGTTGTCTCTTCTCAGCACATGTCCAACATATGTTCTTCTTCTCTTTATCTCTGTCTATGTGATGATAGACACTGTGGGCAAGCTACTGGAGAAAATGGTTGTCTGTGTACTCACACTGATAATTTTCTCTCCACACCAGTTGGACATCAAGTTAGTCTCAAAATCTTAAGTTGTGAGAAATTCAGTCATATTTTTTTCCTCCTTATATTTGATGCAACGTTAATTTAAAAAAAAAAAACCCAAATGTAGTGAATCTGGCCAATTTTCTAGTAGTAGATATCTTGAGAAATTGTTGTGTGTGATTTTCATAGTATTGGTGAGAAAAAAATACAAATTAAAAACTTTTGATATTACACATTAAACTTAATATCTCCTATTTGCTCTAATATTTTTTATTACATAAAATAAAGATAGACAATTAACACTTTCACTACCAAAAGGTTAAACACACTGTGACCATGTTGTGTTTTGGAATTTTTAAAATTAAAAATAACAGGGAGAAAAATTTTTTAATTTATCTAAAACAGCATTTTGTTGGGACAATTTACCCAAGAAGTCAGAAGAGTGGTTTATAATAGAATTATAAGGTTTCAGCGAAAATAATTGTGAAAACATCAATAAATTAAAAGCTTCAAATCAAGACTTTTGGGCTCAGCACGCCAGCTACTAGAGCTGCATTTTGCAGCCCAAATATGTTAAATCACATTACTATTTTTTTCTTATACAGTTGTTTTTTATGCAAATTATAACAAATGCAGATAATGTTTAGAATCTCATGTTAATAAAGTCAAGTGAATGTTTTAGATCAAGATGAGCTGGAGCAAATATTAAATATTTTTGTCTTTTTAATGGATTAATTATCTATATTATTGTTCTACAGACGACTGCATGAAGAAGATCCACCTTACACAATGAAGATCCCACCAGATTTCAATTCCTCAATGGTTGGATTTTCAGAGGTTACACAAAAACGATGGATTTCAGATCTGAGTCCCATAGAGATTTACAAACAGAACATTGTTTGGGTGGCTGGAGGATATGTTCTGGGAACCAAACCAGTGAGATATTTTGGTTTTATAAAAATGTATCATATTTCTTGGAACTTTTGTACAGTCATTTTATTTATTAGCTGAAAGAAAACAATTTAATACATGCACAAATGTTTGCCATTGTATTAACATTTATTTCTCAGCACTATTTACTGAAGTAAATATTGTTGAAAATAAATATTCATATTTATGTCATCATCAATCCATGTCACAATTTTTTCCCTCCTGTCGGGTAACTAGGAAAGATTTTTACTTCTTTCAGATATAGAAATATGTTGTGATCCTTGCTTGGTTACTATTTATGAGTTTTACAAACCATATTTAGACACATTGAAAATTTATCTTCTTTATGTGCAATTTCATTCAAGATTTTCTTAAACAAAACCTAAAATATGTTATTTTGAACAGCCGGGTGATTGCTACCATAATATGGTCTGTAAAACTCATAAATAGCAACCAAGCGAGAGGGGCCTCGGTAGCCTTGTTGGGAAAACCACCCGACTGGACTACTGATATTTGGACCACCCGTGTTTGATTCTCGTTGGGAGCAGTGTGAATTGTACTCGTGGTTGGAAAAAAAATAATAAAATACCCCCACGGTCGACCCAGCCATTGGCAGAAATGGGTACCAGGGTATTACACCTGGGAAGGTGAGGAATGTCGCCTCGCATCAGAGTTTCGATGCTTGAGGAGACACTATACAGAAATCTCCGAATGTTTCTGGATCGGCAGCCGAGCACATATGGGTGGAAACTCGCGTGCTAAGACGCCGGTTCAAGTCTCGTACTTTACCTTTACCTTTAACCAAGTGAGAATCACAATATGTTTCTCTATCTCAAAGAAGAAAAAAATCTTTCATAATTACATGACAGAAGGGTTTTGAGTTAATGATGATGTAAATATAAATATGTTTTTTCAACAATTTTTGCTTCACAAATGCTGAGATATAGATTTTTAAATAGGGGCAAAAATTTGTGAATACATATAATAAGAAATTTGTTTGTAAGAGGTTTAACAAGCCGCTATCGTAAAGACACTTTTGTTAATGAAGCGTAGACCTGATCAAACCAGTGGAAGAGATCGATCACTTTATCTATCTTGGAAGTCATATTGATCGGGAATGGGATACTAGTAAAGAAATTAGAATCAGAATAGATAAAGCAGCAGCGTCTTTCAGTAGCCTTGAAAAGTTGTGGAAATCAAAACTCATCAGCACAAACACAAAAATAAGACTATTCAAATCAAACGTACTATCAACCCTTACATATGCATGTGAGAGCTGGAAAACAACAAGAGACATAGAAACAAAGTTGAACGCATTCGAAAATAAATATCTAAGGAAAATACTTGGTATAGCATAAGGCAAATTCAAAACAAACGAGGAAATTAGACAAATTGCCAACCAACCACTAATATCTTCAGTGATCAAGAAAAGATGATGGTCATATGTTGAATATGTGATGAGTAGAGATAATAACCGAATAACAAATGAAATCCTCATGTGGGAAATAACAAGTAAGAGGAAAAGAGGCTGACCCAGAGAGACACTGAGAAGAATATTGATCAGAGAGGCAAGTATTTTAGGGAGTTTTTAAAATATTCTATTGTCTTACCCAAGGTAGAGATAGCTCTGAACAGTTTCCAGATCTATTCCTTCAACTTTGATATCCACTGTAGGTTTTGGGTATTATCTTTTGTTTATGATCATAGCTTTAGCCTTTTTTTATATTCAATTATAATCCATATTATTTGCTTGTCAGCTTTATTTCATTAAGTAACTAGAGCAGCAGGAATTGGCTCCCTCAATGAGATAGAGTTGTTTGCACAGAGCAGAGACAAGTGGCGAGATTTGATAAAAGATCTTTACAAGGATTGAAAACTGTTAGAATAAAAATTTAGTTAATAGAAAAAGTATCTGGGTCTGTGCCCTATGGGTTGGCTACGGCTCGAAAGGTCAATAAATAGATAGATAGAAACGTAATTCCTCTAGTAATGTAAAATATAAAGTACAATGAGAATAATAATTACTGATGAGCGTGAAAGCAGTAGGCGAAGAAAAGGTACCTTCAACAGTCTGTTCTAAATTCGTTATTTAATTTTCGTACTTATTGTATTGAGTTTGTTGCGTTCTGCTCCAAATACATGAAAGTCAGGTGGCATTGTTGTTGGTACACTTGCCTGCCAACCTGAAGGTTTGGGGTTCAAAAAGCAACTTTTTTTCCTGCACCAAAATGGCTCTTGGGTTACACCCAGCCTCTTTACATAGATACCAGAGATATTCTCTGGGAAGAGAAAGCAGTGAAGAAATGAACTGACTATCCCAGCTCATGAGGCTGAGTCTTAGTACAATGGTTATGGTTATGGAAGGCCTCGGTATCACTGCAAACGAATTAAAATCCATAATTGCTCAACCGCCCATGCCAGTGAAATCATCCGAATTACTAACTCATCTCCCAAACAAAGAAAGGTAGCTGTAGTCTCCATCATAGTAGTCTCAGCACACGCCAAAAGACATAAGGTGAAACCACACAGAAAGTGAACACAGCTGTCTGTTCCCTGTCATACGATATCATCGTTAATCATAAAAAATTGGAATATCGAAACATGATCAAAACGGATGAAACACACAGCTCATGGTGTGCACAGAGCACTTAACTCAGTAGCTCCTGCAACAAGCCGGACTTGGAATATGAGGAAACTGCAACAAGGAACACTTTTCATACATAGCCTTCAATATGACTTAGTACGATGTAGTTACGTACATGTTATTCTCTCTATCTTTTGTCCCTTCCAGCTGAAGATAATACATAGGACAACAAATCTAGACTCTTTGTATTCAACGATCTTTGATATCAAGCATGAGACCTTGCACATGACCCACATTATATCTCACAAGACGCTCTGGGCAAGCGATTCAATCTCAGAGATGGAGCTGCTGCCTAATGTTGTTGCCTCTCTCCCTCACTGTTTTTTCTGTGTTTCTCTTGGTTGACATCTTTTTCTTTTACCCTCTGTTTTCTGAATTGAGGGCATGCTTTGAGATTTTCTTATTGTTTCTTTTCATCACATGGCCAACATATATATCTCTTTTTCTCTTTATTATAGTTGATATTTTTGGATGCTTTGTTATTTCTCTTATTTCTGCACATGTCTTAAATTCATGCCATGGTGAATACAAAGTATTTTCCTAAGACATGTGACTTCAGTTACATTGAAAATATTTTCTCTTTCTTTAGTTGTTTTCCAGCTCTCACATGCATAAGTAAGGTTGGATAACACATTTAAATGAAAATCCAGATCTTTGTTTCTGTGCTTATTAATTTTGATTTCCACATTTTATCAAGTCTTCTGAAAGTCATAGCTGTCTTTGCTATTCTGATCAGACACTAATACATGGAAAAATATAAGACCTACAAGAACACTTAAATAGACTCAACAGTACAGGTACAAAATACAACATGAAAATCAACAAAACAGATGTTATGAATATCGCAAAAGAGAAACAAAAACATCAACATAAACGGCAGACAACTAAAACAAGTAGAAGAATTTAAATACCTAGTAAGTCTAGTGACAAACAACAATTCAAAAACAGCAGAGATAGACTCAAGATGCAACAAAACTTGCCAAATCATTGACAGCTATCAGCACTATTGTCCAACAAGGAAATAATTCTAGAAGCAAAACGGGCACGCTACAATACAATCTTCATCCCAGCATTGTACTACCAATGCTAGTCCTGGATCTTAGATGCAAGAACAATAAGAAAAATAACCTCTTCTAAGATTAAATGTGTTTAACGAATGACAGGAAACAGCGTGAGAGATAAGATCATAAATGAAGAACGGAGAAAAAAGCTAGGAATAACTCCCGCCATAGAATATATAAAGAAACAACAGATATAATGGTTTAGCCACGTGACAAGGCAGAAAGATCAAAACACAACACAACGAGCCTTCAACAAACTTTGTGAGAAAACCAGACCCAAGGGTCGACCATGAAAAAGATGGATCGATGGAATATTAGAAGCACTATGAAACATAACAGCAGCAGAGGTGAACAGAAGAGCAAAAGACCACAAATTATATCTCCCCTCGACGCTGAAAGGCAAATAAAGAAGGAAAGAAGAAGAAGAAGAAGATCCATATTTTTTGCTTGACAAATTTATTTCATTAAGTAACTATTGTACAAGGACTGAAAACTGCAAAAAAAAAATAAAAATTTAGATAAGATAAAGAGCATCTGGGACAACGCCCTATGGGTCGGCTATGGCTCGAAAGGTCAATAGATAGATAGAAGAAAGGTCAATAGATAGATAGAAGAAAGGTCAATAGATAGATAGAAGAAAGGTCAATAGATAGATAGAAGAAAGGTCAATAGATAGATAGAAGAAAGGTCAATAGATAGATAGAAGAAAGGTCAATAGATAGATAGAAGAAAGGTCAATAGATAGATAGAAGAAAGGTCAATAGATAGATAGAAGAAAGGTCAATAGATAGATAGAAGAAAGGTCAATAGATAGATAGAAGAAAGGTCAATAGATAGATAGAAGAAAGGTCAATAGATAGATAGAAGAAAGGTCAATAGATAGATAGAAGAAAGGTCAATAGATAGATAGAAGAAAGGTCAATAGATAGATAGAAGAAAGGTCAATAGATAGATAGAAGAAAGGTCAATAGATAGATAGAAGAAAGGTCAATAGATAGATAGAAGAAAGGTCAATAGATAGATAGAAGAAAGGTCAATAGATAGATAGATATAATTATTGTAGATCTTTAGGATTTTCTGCTAATAATACAGTATCGTACACGATATACTTGAACCAGTGATGGAAAGTGTAAAACTGAAATGAACAAAAGAAAAGGAATGCAAACAGTAATTTTAATGACATGAAAATATACTAACATCAAAATAAATAACACCAGGGCTAAAACTAAGAATAGCAAAATGTTATATCTTCTCAACATTCCTGTATGGTGCAGAGATATGGATATTAGACAAGAAAACCGAATAGAAAATTGAAGCCTTTGAAATGTAGATTTATAGAAGAATAGGTAGAATTAGATGGAAAGAAAAGAAAACAAACAATGAAGTCTTAAAACAATTAAAAATGAAAAGAGAACTACTAAACACAATTTAGACAAGACAAATTAGATTTTTAGGGCATGTTAAAAGACATAGAAACATAATAAACATAATCTTGGAAGGGAAAATACAAGGTTAAAGAGGCAGAGGCAGGCCAAGACTAATATAGATGAGTAACATCAAAAGATGGACAAGTCAGCATATGATAATCTGCACCATCAAAGCAAGAGACAGAGCAGAATGACATGATGGCACTCAATGATGATGGTGATTGTCTTGGGATCATTATATTTGTCTGACCTTATCTGGATTAATCACCACTTTATTCTCATTACACTAACTCAGAGTGCAGACTATGTTTTCATGAAGTTGACTGGTAATTTGAGAATATTTTTAATGAGAGCACACAAAAAAAGTTGTCAAGCATGTTAGAAAAAACAGTCTACTTATTTTTATCATATCATGAGAAGAGTTGAAAATATTATTTCTACTGAGAAAATAAAAAGAAAATGATAGAGAACAACAATAATATAAATACTAGACAGTTTCACAGTCTGGCATGGGAATAGATCAACCAGCAGAAATCATAGGAAACACCAATGGCAGAAAAATTTTAGGAGTCATGGTTATCTATGTTATGGATATAGCACATGATGATGATGATAGTATGCTAAGGGTTGGTAGTAAATATCTATCTATTGACCTTTCGAGCCGTAACCGGCCCATAGGGCGTAGACCAAGATACACCTTCTCCTATATGAATTTTTGTTCTAGCAGTTTTCTTTTAAAGATATTTTATTAAATCTCGCCATCTGTCTCTGTTCTGTGCAAGCAGTTCTATCTCATTGAGGGAGCCGATTCCTGCTGCTCTTGCCTCTCTCATCAATGTTCTTCTCAGTGTCTCCCTGGGTCTTCCTCTTTTTCTTTTACCTGTTGTTTCCCATATGAGGGCTTGCTTTGCTATTGTAGTAAATATGTACACTACTAATGTCTTTTTTTTGTAATATTTTTTCCCCATTTTCCAGGTAATTTCAGAATTTATCACAGCATACAAAAAGTCATCAGATATTCTTTTAGCACAGGGTTTAGCTGACACAGATCAACAAATTATTGCATCCATGTACTCACCTTCCATGGCAAGAGATCAGAAACTGCAGATCATGACTTATGCCTGCCCTAGAGGGTCCTTTGGACTATTTGGCCATGCATACTTGTATTTTTGTTTACCTTATATATGTCGAGCCAGTGCTGAATGTAAAGGTAGAATCACTATGGAAGGACATGATTTATTTGATGACAAAAAATCTGTGACTTATACATGATAGTATTAGTTTATGTTCATTTTTGTGTAGCTGTTTTATTTTGTAATTTGATGTAATAGAATGTTAATTTAAATAATTAATTTAGCATTATTATATTAATTACATTTAGCAGTAAAATTAATTTTTTTCAACATTTGTGCATTAAACCATCATAACTACATTTGCATTATAATTTTATTTGATACTTGTATTTCAAGCTAGACAAAATTAACACATGATTTAATATGTAAGAGTGTGAAGTTTTATTGAACCTTAACAGTGTTGATTCACAGAACTTCAAAGTGTTGGGACCAATGTTCTTCCTCACTCAAAATACATTTTTGCCTCAGCTACCCATATGGTCAACTGGAATCTGTCACATATTTAATTTCATCATCTAAAATTGTTAATTTATAAATTGGTACACATTAAAAATAATTCCTTTCATCCCACTAACTCTTTAAACCTGGGTATGCCATGCAGAAATTACGTTTGTGTATGTGTGTGTGCATTTGTGTGGCTACAGTGTAAAGTCAGCTTGTTTTCTCTCCAGTGTGTGTTTGTAGCTGTGTGGATGTTGCTTATTAACATTTTCCATTACGGGACCATTTTGATCATTGAGTCCAGTTGGTTTGGGTATAATTTTTTTTTCACTGCATCCACTTGAGACCCCCATTGCTTATTTTTCTTATTCAGACTTCATTTTATGAACTCATTTGGCTGTACTGACATGTTTCTTTATAAATCTGTAACTAGTCACTCTCCAGTTTTAACCTCTCTCCATGTTGATTGTTGTCTGTACCCTCATCTTATTGCCAATAATTCTAATTACCTGGTAAAGCATATATGACAGAGACATGTGCTGGTGAATGTTGCCAAATTTGAGAAACATTGATTGAAGAAAACATACAAATGTGATGACCAGCTCATTTTTATATTGAATGGAGATAGTTGATGAGTTCATCGTTTAATTGATATTCTTAACAAATATTTATTTTTATTTACTGCTACAGCAGTGCCGTTTTTGAAGAATAAATCTACATCTGTCCATTAATTTTAATTGATGACAATATTGATGGCTTATTCTTCTTTTACAGTTGTTCATCTCTTTATTTATGACACACACACAAATATAAATAATTATATATGGATATATGGACAAGAACATTCAATTGATTATCAATAAAGTGTGTATTTATTTTTTTAAAATTATGTTACTTGTTACATATTCTGTTCTATAGCACTGAAAATGTTTGCACCAAATTTATTTGAAATCATTATGTCTGTTTTCACTATATAATTGTTTTTTAATTCTTGCTGCATCATGGTTTGCTGATGCTACTACAAATGTGTTATTTTTATTTTACATCCAGCTCTTGGTAGACTCTCCCCACTAATTTATGTGACTGTTTTTTTTTTTACATTTATTTAAAATTGAGATAAACACAATAAATAAATGAGGAGGAAATCAATTATTTCAGTTAATAACTCTTGTCCACTATTTTCCAAAAATATAAAATCTTAAAGACAGAGTGAAGAATTGTTTTAATTGACAGTTTTTCTGCTTTCCATCTGTATAAAGTGGTATACAGTACATTTTGAATGATAAATATTTTATCATATGTATTATTATGCTTTTAAAAACACACACTGTTTTAACAGCAAATTATTTCAGTATTATACAGATTAATAGCTTTATTACTGTCTTTCTATGGTTGTAAACTGTAAAATAACTGCCAAGATTGAAAGTTGTTGAGAGACATGATCACCTATGCCTGCAGGCATGGTACTTGATGATGATGATGATGATGATGATGGTTGTAAAAATATATAATCACTTAAATTATGAAGACCTCAAGCTTAAAATCTATAAATGTGTCTTCCAATTGTCAAACTCTCTCACTCTTACCAGGGATGGGCCTATATCCAGAAATGAGATAGTGATACCCAGACTGGCTGATTTTGTAATATAATTATGGTCAGCACTGTTATTGTTACAATAATCTGACCATTAAATAATGCAACATTGTATACCTGCCATAGATACTCTATCATCAACCTGCAAGGTTTATATATATATTGTTTATTTGTTTGAGTGCAATGAGCTGATAATAATTATTGTGGTATATTTTTTTACATATAAAATGGGCAGTTGAATAATTTATGTGCAGTAAACAAGAGAAGAACAGTTTTCACCTGCCTAACAAAATATTGGCTGTAAGAAAGAAATAAGAGGAAACATCAAGCTAAGGCTATTTAATACAAATGTAAAAACAGTTTTATTATAGTGTGTATTATGCGGTGGTGCCTTGTACATTGAACAACTTTAACTTTTATTGCTCCATGAGTTTAAGCACTAAATTCTAGATCATTTTTATCCACATTTCTAGTGATGCTTTCATGTTCGAGCAGTGCATGCACAGCCACAATGAAAAAATGTCATTAGGGTTTTTCCTCCCAGCCAGAACGTGATCCTGAGATGCATTTTTTAATAAGTAATTGAAAGCTAGGGTTTCTGGAATGATGACCAAGCAACTACTGTATTTATAATTAGCAATTATTATTGGCACCAAATTTGTAATAAAAATAAGTTACTGTGTCCAGTTATTGAAACTCCCTGATGTAGGTGGTGATAAATGCTGGCCTCGACTGGAAAGCAATTAGAAAATGTTCATCTATCTATCTATTGATATATCGAGCCGTAGCCGACCCATAGGGCGTAGACCAAGACACTCCTTCTCTTATCTGAATTTTTGTTCTAGCAGTTTTCAATTCTTTTAAGGATATTTTATCAAATCTCGCCATTTGTCTCTGTTCCGTGCAAGCAGCTCTATCTCATTGAGGGAGTCAATTCCTGCTGCTTTTGCCTCTCTCATCAATGTTCTTCTCAGTGTCTCTCTGGGTCTTCCTCTTTTTCTCTTACTTGTTGTTTCCCACATGAGGGCTTGCTTTGCTATTCGGTTATTATCTCTTCTCATCACATGTCCAACATATGACCATCAATTTTTCTTGATTACTGAAGATATTAGTGGTTGATTGGCGATTTCTCTAATTTCTTTATTTTGAATTAGTTCCATGCTATACCAATTATTTTCCTTAGACATTTATTTTCTAATGCGTTAAACTTTGTTTCTATATCTCTTGTTGTTTTCCAGCTTTCACACACATACGTAAGGGTTGATAGTACATTTGATTTGAATAGTCTAAGTTTTGTGTTTGTGCTGATGAGTTTTGATTTCCACAACTTTTCAAGGCTTCTGAAAGACATTGCTGCTTTAGCTATTCTGATTCTAATATCTTTGCTTGTATCCCCTTCTCGATCAATGTGACTTCCAAGATAGATAAAGTGATCGATCTCTTCCACTGGTTTTTTTTTCCATGTATATTTTGTCGTCTGCTGGAATTAAGCTTCTCATGACTTTAGTCTTTTCATGATTGATCTCAAGCCCAATTTTTCTGGCTAGTGATGATAGTTCATTTGTGTTTTCCTGCATCGTTTTTATCTGACTGCTGATGAGAACTATGTCATCAGCAAAGTCGAGGTCCTCCAAATGGTCTCCTTGAATCCATTCGATGCCTTTATTACCAGTGCAGCATTTCTTCATTATGAAGTCCATAACAACTCCAAATAACAAGGGCGATAAAATACATCCTTGTTTAACCCCAGTTTCTATTGTGAAACATTCGCTCAAGTCCTTCCTATGTTCGAACTGCACGTGTGTAACCATCATAAATGTCTTTAATAATATTTATGATTTTTGATGGTAAGCTATATTGCTTCAGAATTTTCCACAAAGAATGTCGATGAATACTGTCAAATGCTTTTTTGAAGTCGATGAAGTTAAGTACAAAATGTTTTTGCTTCTCAATGAAATGTCCATCAATAAGTATAAATAAAAAAATAGAAAGACCTCGTCCCATGGTCTAATTTCCAACAAGGGGCCCAAAGAGCTTTGACTTATTGATTCTTATACATTAATAATAACCATCCATCATAAGCAATGGTGACATAGATTCAGTTTATGTAGTAGCACCATTTTTGTATGAAGAGTGTTGACTGTAAAGTCTAATTTTGGCATAGAATCCTCTGTCAGAAATGAGGCAAGCATGATCAGAGTTGGCCATATTAGGTATTAATTGTACAATTTTGTATTATTTTTCTTTTGAAGTACAACATCAGTTCAGTGTTTCCCTTGAAGCAGGAACACTTAGAAATGTTACTTTGACCAGGTTTTTCAGAAAATTAAATAAGTATTGAAACTTCTTAAAGACACCTTAAGAGAATCTGAAAAGCATTTCTTCTGTATTTTAGCTGGTTGCTTGTTTAGCTGAGCTCACCATATACCACCTGTTCATCATACATGCTAGTACCCAACCCAGTCTATCTCACTTGGATGTTTTGCAGCATTGTGTTGATGCTTGAAATTTTGGCTTTCCTGAGGACTTCAGTGTGTGGAAATTTAACCTGCTACTATGTTCTATGCAGTCTGTTGGAACAGCACATATGGAAACTTACGTTTTTTGGCATGTATTCTGTCCATGTCTGATTTGTATCAACAGGTCATTTTTGTTCCAAGTTTCTATTAACTAAAATACAAATGACACAATCTCTGAAAAGTGTGAGTGAAGTCGGAGGATGTGTAAAGGCTTAACAATGTGAAACTGCTGTAAAGCTGATGACAATTTTTAAATATGCTCTGTCTTCATAACTATAAATCTTTGTTTCTGTCACCATGGACAAGCATTTGCATGCTATCTTACTAGAGGTATTTTCTCAGTTCACCAACAATTTACTACTTTCATATGTAATCCATAATGTTGCTTTCTCTTGTATGGAAGTAGAGAAACAATTTATAGCAGATGTTAAAAGAGTCTGATATGTTTCTTTAATAGTTATGATGTTATGTTGTCATCATGTTTAATATAGTAACAAAATATCATTTAAAATTTAAGTTTGATATAATTATTAGTTAATATTGCCTTTCGAGTTCACACATTAGAAATGACATGTTAGGAGTAAGGAAGGTTGTTCAGCTCTATTGGACAGCCCTAACAGCTGTATTAATAGAAATTGTGAAGAGGTGGAATGTGTGTTGAGTAGTCCTGTTGAGAAATGAACTTACTTAAGTTGTGGTAAATAACTCTGTAGTAATAGAGGTGGATTGTGTGTTGAGTAGTCCTGTTGAGAACTGAACTCACTTATGTTGTGGTAAATAACTCTGTAGTCATTTTCAGATTACTGGCATTGTCTCATGCTTCTTGAATTATCAAATATTATGAAATGAGGGTAGCTAGTTCACATTGAGAACTGTTTCATAGCCAGTTTTGGCTTTTTAAATCCAAAGGGGATTAATTCTTTTCTATTCTCTAATGAGACCATGTTTCTTTCTACAATTTTTGGTGACTTCTCATCTTCATTGTCATTTCTTCATAACTCCCCCCCCCCCTTTTTTTCCACCACCATTTGTCTCACTTCTGCATTCCTTGGGCATCCTCTTTCCACTTTTAAAACCACTCTTTCATCACCACATTTGTTGCCATATGACATCTTGCTTCATATACTTGTATATTGATGTTGATCTATTGCAATTGTTTTAAATATTAATTTCTAGAAATATAAAAAATGTTAATCTGTTTTGTTTCAGTTGCTCCCTGTTGAAAGCCTTTCAAGCTGAAATGTTGATTTGTTTAGTCTTGTCTTATCCACAAAACTGAACATTTTATTTTAAATTATTTTCTAGTCTAACAGCTTTGTCTGTCAAATTTACATATTTATATTGTTTATATCTATTTCATATTTTACTAAAATTAGGTGCTGCTGAATTGCAAGGAAATGTTTTAAATTGGAGCAAATGTGTTGGAAACTTTTCAGTATTTAGTGGTAACTTTCTTGGTTAATGGATTGCTTGACAAAAATATGAATAAATATCTATGGATGCAATCTGTAAGCTTAATAAACAAATCTAAGCTTTATTTGACTAATGACTGTAGGCCAAAATCTGTTTAATACACTGGGTACAAATAAATAACATGAGACTGAATATAATGACTAATAACTGTTTTTATGTTAATTTAAGAATTAGATAGTTTTAAACAAAGAGCTTCTGTGTTTTAAATAGTTTCTTTTTTTTAAATTATATCATCTGCATTGCACAATGGACAGCTCCTTAGTGCTCAGATCCCCTCCTCAGCACATTCTACAGAATGAAGCATGCCCACAACAAATTAGCGAAAACACTGAAGATGGCTTCAGCTCCAATGCACAAACTCTTTAGCACCAGCAAAGACTTTCACCTCAACCTTCTTAGTCACCTCTTATGGCTTACATGGCATGTAATAGTGTCTCTCTTCTTTTCTCCCCTGACTATGGCCAGGGCCTTGGTAGCCATGTGAGCATTGAAGTGTTGTAAGCAAACATTTTTTGTTCAAAATTATTATCCATTATAAGATCTCATGTATGATGATTACATATTGAACATAAATTAAAAAATATTTTTGTGCATTTTATTGGTAATTTGTTTTTATTTTTTTCTGGGAGTGGTAAGATTTTAATTTTTGAAATTTTCTTCTCTGGAGCTTATGACAGCAACAGGGGCAAAAGAGTTCATAATTATTACAGGAGTTTCCAGAGAAAGTGAAATTATACTTATATTTGCTTATATCTTCTCAATATGAGACTTACTGGCTCATTCTGTTGTTTTGTTTTCAGCTCTGTAGTCTTACACTCTCAAGGCATAGTGGGATACTCTTGTATGAATGCTTCAGTTCATTTCATACAAAATGGTGCATATCCATCTCTTGCATTTTGATAATTATTTTTTTCTTGATTGACTCATTAAACAACCAAAATAACTTTAGCAAGTTTCTGAGACTAATATTAATTCTTTAGTTGCTGCTGACTGTAAACTGGTCAAAATATCTTGACAACAAGATGGTGAATGAAGCTTATATTGTTCTATTAGTAAGGGTTCTTCCTTCTACACCTAAAAGTATATGAGGAATACATCCATATTGTTCAATAATCAATATTGCATTTTGTGGTCATCCTTCTAATTTGGTTCAATTTAAGAAATAATTTAGTGCTGATTTGTTATTTCTTTAAGTATCTAAAGAGTACAAAGTTTATTTCAGACAAAGTTAGAAATTACTGTATGGATGCTACGAGTGAAATAAAAATGTAAAATCCAACTGTGTCATGCCACTGTGATGATGATAGAGTTTGATCAAACAGCTGCAAAGATCCATAATTTTGCATGGTTCATGGCCAGTATGTGTTGTAGCATGTTTTAGAACAGCAGCAAATTTCCCCAATTTTGTATAATCCATGCCAATCTTAACAGGATACCCAAGTGATGTCCTCATTCATCTCTGTCTCCATAGTTTTTCATCAGGTTACCCTTTCTTTATTTTGTTCCACAAGTCCACCTTTTATAATTTTTTATTTTTTTTTTTAAATCTCTTTTGAGCACATGACCTACCAAGCTACATCATCTGTTTTTTATTGATGTGTGTGTTTCCTTTTGGTTGCACATTATGAGCAGTTCTTGGTTGTTCATTTAGTTTAATCAAATTATTATGAGGAGATCTTCTCCTCAGGTGGGTTATTTGAAATTATGGCAAACTAAATACTTTTTTTCTTCAGCATTCAGATAAATAGAAAACTATGCAAATATAGATCTCACTTACAGCAATGGTTTAGGTACTGTGTTGTACCTATGGATCACGAAATACTATTTTAGACTGGATAAAGCTACTCTGGTTTAATTTATCATTATATCGATAGCTCACAACTCTTTCATTTCATTTCTCTGTGCTTCCCAGGTATTTGAATGTGTTTTTTGTTGCAATGAACTTATAGGAATCTTTATGTTAATTTAATTTGATATCTACAATTATTTGTCAAAAAGATGGAGTAGCATCATTAATTAAACTCCACAATCCATTAAATATTAACAATTTCTGCTGACGGAAAAAATCTGAAGTAGCAAATCAGAGATGTTTTGTATTTTTTTAAGATAATATAAGAAAAAAAATAGTAGATTAGATAAATAGCTTTGATACTTGTACAATGTTGGTTAAATGTTATAAACTGTATATTTCATTAATTTGTTTTTTTTTTAAATATACTCTTATATAAACTGTGAACAGTCACTCAGACTAATCCATTTATTACATTTTTATACTTTCCATGTGCCAAGAGTGACGTTTCAAGTGTAATTAAATTTACATGCATGTTTTTTGCTTAAGTGAAAATTAGTTGCTATGTTCTAAAAGAGTTGAGATAAGTTAATATTTTTATCTTATTACTTGATTTTGTGTGAGTATTACTTTTGATGTTAATATGATTATATGATAGCTGTTAGTAAAATTATGGGATAAATTCTTTTCAGGTAAACCATAAAATATGGTGAACTACACAGTTAAAAAAAATAAAAATAACTTCATGGCATTATCCCATTACTGGTGTCTGCCGTGGGGGGACATATAGGTTGAAGACATTTGAGAACTAAATACCAATGTAGGGGGACATATAGGTTGAAGACATTTGAGAACTAAATACCAATGTATATGTCAAATTGAAGCCAACATCTTCATTTGTGGAATGTTATGGTTATGGTTATAGAAGGTCCCGGTATCACTGCAAATGAATTAAAATCCATAACTGCTCAACCGCCAGTGCCAGTGGAATCATCTGAATTAACTTCTCATCTCCTGAACAAAGAAAGGTAGCTGCTGTGCCCATCATAGCAGTCTCAGCACATGCTGGAAGCATATAGTTGATGCACCCCAGTAGTATTCATCCACAGTATTTAAAATGTGCATGTTATTATTCACATGTGCATTAATTTCTGCTTTTTTTTTTTTTAAACTAGCTCTGAAATTTTCCAAATTCTGCACTTGGGTTTTTGGAGAGTCCTGCCAAAGTTGATCTAAGACATTTGAGTTAGTATTCCCATTTTAAAAATGTACACAGATCTTATGTAGTGACTCACCCCTGTTAGTGCAGACTATCCACCTCCCACATAGGTGAGACCATAATGTGTGTGTAAGAAATCTTTTGGATTGCTGATGTTTGTCTGTCAGAGAGGTTGCACAGAATGTTGAAATATCAATTGGTAAGTGCCATAACAGTACATGACTCTGTAGGCAGAATTTGTCTTGAAAAGCAGTGCATTGGCAATTTGATTCTGCACATGACAATTCATCTACTCACAATTCTGACCTCATAAACAAGGTGAAATGCAATATTCCATTATACCCACACTCCCATTATCCTCAATTTTGCTCCGTGTAACTTCTTCTTGTTCCCACAGCTTAAAACAATAATAGGAGGCCACTGATTTGATGAGACTAAAGAGATTGATTTAATGTGAAAAATATGCCACGTTCATCATTCGCTGTTCCTCATTCTTTCTCTATGTTACTGCCTAGATTATATAAGATTTTACATCTACTATAGGTATTTCTCCTAGTGTTATTTGGCTATTGTCAACTGCATCAGCACTCATCATTCTGATTTTATCTCTATTTTCAATCCCATGTGTTGTGATCTCTTTCATTAAGTATGCTGATTTTATCTTGCATTTGTTTTTGATTACATGAGAGGAGAGCTATGTCATCAGCAAAGTCTAGCTCATCATGTTGTTTGGTCAGTGACTACTGAATTTCATTCTTGTTGTTCAATGCTATTCTCATAATCACATAAATTTACTGACTAGTTAGTTTAATATCTTTAAAAATGATGCTCTTGTGCTTGTATGCACTCAATCCTGTACTTATGCCAGACAGGTGGAAGTAGAGATGAAGAGGATGGGGTAGACATGGAGTGATCTTTACACAATGGCACCAAATAGGACAACTTGGTGGGTTGTTCAAGACCTATGCTTTACAGTGAATTGAAATGAAGAAGTCAGTAAATTTACACATTTACTAAAAGAAACAAGGGCAATCCTGCTACCTCTTGAACAGCCTCATGTATTTTCTTATTGTTAATATTATTATCAATGTATAGATGTGACTGATGATAATATTGACATTTTCATTCTTTCAGAAAAAAATTTATTTAAAAAAATATATAATGATAGCATTTACTTTTATGACAAAACCCATAAAAATGACTTTAATAATTGTTTATGCAAGCGTGTCCACATTTGAGTTAATAGTACTCAAAATGTCAAATAAAACAACCTGGTTGGAAAAGTGTGGCATTAAAATTCTCAAATTTTGTGACCTTATATATAATTGTTCCATAATATTTGTTTTGTCATAACATAATTCAAGGAACTGAAAATCCGTTTATAGGTCACTATAGTAGAGTTTATGTTTCATTAACATAAACATTTGAAAATAAATGTCTAAGAAAAATACTTGGTATAGCGTGGAAAGAATTCAAAACAAAAGAAGAAATTAAAGAAATCACCATTCAACCACTAATATCATCAGTAATCTTATTCTTCTTCTGCGATCATGGCTCATTTAGACTAGGATTCCGGACTTTCTTATGAAGGCAGCTGTCTATTTAAGTGATTCAGCTGCCCCATATAGCTTCTCTTCCAGGGAGGTGAGTGTGGACCACATTGCTCTTCTCAGGCCTATATAATGGGGGGCAATCCTGTAGAACATGTTTTTTTGCCATGTTATCCAAGGTACAGTGGCATAGGCTGGTAGTGTCTATTTTGAGTTTGGTGAACATGTGGTTTCTCATTCTGTTGTGGCCAGTGCATAGTTGTGGTATGATGACTTGATCCCTCCTTGATAGTTGGAGGTACCTCTCATTATACTTTGGGTGTTCTTGTTTCCATTTTTCATGGTATTGGCCTTTGATGATGGATTTGGCTTCATTGTATCTGATCAGATGGTTCAAGAGAATAATAGTAATCTCCCTCCCTCTTTAGCTAATTTGTCTGTACATTCGTTTCTGTGTATATTACAGTGTGATGGTATCTACTGGATGACCACTCTCTGGAAGTTATTGCACAGTTGGTCTATGGTTGTTCTCAAGTCATCTAGCTCACTGTTCCTGGAGGTTTTTAGAGCTGTTAGGACTGACAGTGCATCAGTCAGTATCACCAATTTCTTGTGCATGTTATTTTTGTGTTGGACGGCCAGTTTTGCAGCGTCTTTGAGGGCTTCAGTTTCTGCTTTACAGTTGTTTGAGAATGTCCCAGTAGATATTGACTTGGTGATCTCTTCCTGGTTATTCAGCCTCAAGAACACATCTCTTCTTCCATTTCTGGTGGCATTTTTAGCAGAGCCATCTGTGCTTATGTGTGACCAGGAGTCCTGTGGGTAGTTGTCGGTTGGGTGTTTTTCTGTTATGAGCTTTCTCTCTGTGTCTGTTTGAGTGCCTTTTTTCATGATTCCTATTATGTCTTCCATAAGTTCTGGTATTTTGTGTTTCCCATGAGGAGTCATATCAGATGGGCTTATAGGTTTCGGCATTAGTTTGGGACAGTACTGGGTCACTATTTGTCAGCTCTTTGGAGATTGCAGTGAAGTTGCTCCTCTTTAGTCTTCCTTTTCCAAAACCAGCTATTCTTTGGTGCATGGGGTGGTTAGGGAGCCTTTTATATTTCTCTGCTTGTGGCATTACTTTAGTTTTCCATCTGTCTTCTAAGGGTTGTAAACCTGTTACTGTTTCTAGAGTCTCGATAGGTGTAGATTTCATAGCACCCAGTGATGATACGGGCAGCCTAGTTTTGTGATCTGTTAATTTTGCTAAGCTGTGATTTAGAAGCTGTAGCCCAGGCTGTGACTTCATACTCTAGGACTGGTCTTACTCTTCATACGTATAGTTTTTTCAAGATATTGCTGTCTGCTCCCCAGTCCATTCCTGCCAATTTCTTCATAACATCTGTTCATTTTCTGGCTCTTTTGTTTGATTTGTCTATCTGATTTATCCGTCATTCTGCGAATCATTCAGTAATCAAGAAAAGACGATGGACATATGTTGGACATGTGATGAGAAGATATAATAACCAAATAGCAAAGCAAGCCCTCCAGTGGGAAACAAGAGGTAGAAGGAAAAGAGGCCAACCCAGAAAAAAATTGGCAAGAAAATTGATCAAGGAGGCAAAGGCAGCAGGAATTGGCTCCCTCAATGAGATCGGGATGCTTGCACAGAACAGAGACAAATGGTAAAAGATTTTTACAAGGATTGAGACTGTTAGAAGGTCTCAGTCTGAATAGAAAGAAAACAGAAGTAATGGCTTATCAAAGAAACAATCATCACCACCTTGCAGCATAAAAATAAACAGGACAAATCTTAAACAAGTGCAAAGCATCAAATACATGGGCATAGTAATAATATCAGATGGAAGATGCACCACAGAAATAAAAGCAGAATAGCTGAGGCCAAAATTACATTTCAGAAAATTTTTTAAAGTGTTGTGCAGAAAGTCGATCTTTTCTATGTCGATGGAAGTGAGAAAGTAAGTTCATCAGTGCTATAAGGAGCCAATTATGACTTATTGAAGTGAATCATAGACAGTAGACAAACAAATGAAAAGATGATTCGAGGCCACAGAGATGGGATTTCTCAGAAGAATGTTCAAAGTTTCCTGGACATCTAAAAAGACCAACTAGGACATTCTCAGAGAAGAGAGGCCAATGCAAAAAGAGATCTATAAACATCAGAAAGAAACAATCAACATTTTTCAGGCACCTTATGAGAAGAGGAAAGATAGCGTACTTGGTTACAACTGGAAAATACATGAAAAGAGAGATCACAGACAACAAAGAGAGAGTATATACTAGATAGCTTGGTATCATGGTATGAAAACAGTCAACAATGGAATTGATATGATGCACTGTGGTTAGTACTAATATCAAAACAAATAACACCACGGCTAAAACTAAGAATACCAAAATTTTATATCATCGCAACATTCCTGTATGGTGCAGAAACATGGATATTAGACAAGAAAACTGAACAGAAGATTGAAGCCTTTAAAATGTGGATTATAGAAGAATAGGAAGAATTGGGAACGAGGAAATTAGAGAAATCGCCAATCAACCACTAATATCTTCAGTAATAAAGTAAAGACGATGGTCTTATGCTGGACATGTGATGAGAAGAGATAATAACTGAATAGCAAAGCAAGCCCTCATATGGGAAACAACAGGTAAGAGGAAAAGAGGAAGACCCAGAGAGACACTGAGAAGAACATTGATGAGAGAGGCAAGAGCAGCAGGATTCGGCTCCCTCAATGAGATAGAGCTGCTTGCAGAGAACAGAGACAAATGGCGAGATTTGATAAAATATCTTTAAATGATTTGAAAAACTGCTAGAACAAAAATTCAGATAAGAGAAGGAGTATCTTGGTCTACGCCCTATGGGTCGGCTACGGCTCAAAAGGAATTAGAATCCACACAAGAGGTTCAAAGAAAGGGTGAATCAAAAGACAAGGGAGTAAACTGAGAGATGAGCAAGAGAGATAGTCTGTGGGTGGGCTGGAAATGGACGAATAGAGAGGTAGGTCAAAGAGGAAAAGGAGGAAATAATAGGAGACAGGTATGTATAAAGTGGATGGGAGGAGAGGCCAGAAGTGGTAAGATGGAGGAGTTGGTATGAAGTAGAGTAACAGGATTGGTGCGCAGGACCAAGGTAAAGAAATAAGGAAATGATGGAACGGTGGGTCCTAGAAGAGGAATAAAAGAGGGCATCGGGATAAGGGGGGTGCTGGAATAGAAGGTATAGAGAAGTAGTGACTACAAGAGAATAGAGAGGGAAGGGGTAAGCTGGGAATCAGCAGAGAAGTGGTGGGTAGGACGAGGATCAATATAGGTGGACAGAGAGATGGTACAATCCAGGTAGAGAGGTAATAAAGTGATACGGAGGTGATGGACATGTAGGTAGTCCGCAGAGAAAGGGGCGGGGGGATAATTAGATGAAGAAGGCAAGATGAGGGGTTACTAAGAGGGGATAAGGAAAGAAGGATGGACTAGGAGTAGATGAACATAGAGGTGAAATAGGAAGAGGAGTATAGAGGTGGGAGAATGGAGTTGGAGGAAGAAATGTCCTCAGAGGGACAGGGCAACATTGATGCCACGGGGAGTGAGGTAACCGCAACGAGCAATCAGACGGTTCTCAAGAGTGAGACGACTGTGGTTATCAGAGGAGCATTATACTAGGCCAGTGACCAAGACATCAGTCTTCCTCCGATGGCCCCTCGAGTTAAAGTGGGCTGCTACAGGAGTGCTCTGAAATAATTAAATGAGCCATTCAAATGCAAATTGTTGAAAATTGAGGCACTGATGCAATTGTATTCACATTTATTTTTCTACCAGCTTTAATTTTACTGGATCTTTGTTTATTAATAATTTTTGAAGGTGAAATTAAAGGTTTATGGATATTCGATGGACGTGTGTTGTAGATTTGTTTGGTTAGAGTTATAGCTCAATTTGTAAATTCACTTAGCTTAACCACAATGTCATTACATCTGGTTTGTATAACTGTTTATTACAACATTACAATATAACTGACACTTCTCTGACTAAATAGATGGTTGTTATAGAGTGGTAAAGTGTGATTTTTTTTTTTAAACATTAACTAGCAAGCTTTAATTTATAATTGTTTTTAAATTGCCAGTTAAATGTTACACCATCACCATACTGAAAACATGACAATTAAGAATAGTTCGTAAAATATCAATAAGTACCATGTTCCCTGGTGTAACATTGTGTCTCCACAAATTCCTTTTTTTTTACAGCTTTTTATCAATTCTTTCTTTCTTTCTTCCTTGCTTTCTTTTCCTTTCTTTCTTTCTTTCTTTCTTTCTTTCTTTCTTTCTTTCTTCAGTTCCTCCCATTCAGGTGTCAAGTAAAAAAGTAAAGTACCCCCGTCATGCCAAGTGGCATATAAGGAATATGGTGTTAGTGACCATAAATTTTACAGACCTTCGGCACATGATTTTTGGAGTAATGTGGTCGGTATTACGCCCGTACCGCTTTACTTTCCCAGAAAAAAATCCGGTACCCATTAAAGGCTGGGTGAACCAGAAACCGTTGGTTGGGATCAAACCCTACCGCTTTTCCTTTGTAATCCAGTTCACTAACCACTGAGCTATCATGGCTCCCGTTCAGGTGTCAAGGGAGATACAAAATTCTGGTTCTCGTCCTTTTGGCAGCTTCACTCATTGTCAATAGATGTTGTTGTAATGTTTTTTTTATGTTCTCTGTCCATTTTACTCTGAGTCTGCCTCTTGCTATTCTCCCTTCTCCTCTTTTAATATATACATTTTATGGTAAGAAATCACACTGCATTCTTTCTAGATGGGCAAACCAGTTTATTTGTTGTTTCTGTATATAGCTTAGGATTGGCTCAGTACCTACTCTTTCTCTAACAATGTCATTTCTGATTCTCTCTTTTCTGGTTACTCCAAGTGCTTTTCTCAGATATTGCACCTCTGTGGTAACAAGCTTTCTTTTGTGCTTAGCTGTAAGTGACCACATTTTGGCAGTGACAGCACAATGATTGAATGAATATACGTTGTATAAGATATTTCTTGGTGGTAATAAATATTGCATTGTGTTGAAGGATAGGGGATAGCTGTTCCTATATTTGGTTTGTATTTTTGCATTGTATATCTTATTTCTTTGTATATTTTACCATCCTCTGAGAATGTTGTTCCCAGGTATTTAAAGTTTGTTACTTGTTTTATAACTTGATAAAGGTAAAGGTAAAGGTAAAGTACGAGACTTGAACCGGCGTCTTAGCACGCGAGTATATACCCATATGTGCTCGGCCGCCTATCCAGAAATGTTCGGATATTTCTGTATAGTGTAGCCTTAAGCATCGAAACTCAGATGCGAAGCGACATTCCTCACCTTCCCAGGATAATATACCCTGGTACCCATTTCTGCCAACGGCTGGGTCGACCGTGGGGGTATTTTTTTTTTTTTTTTATTCCAACGAGTACAATTCACACTGCTCCCAGCGGGAATTGAACACGGGTTGTCCGAACGTCGGTAGTTTAGTCGGGTGGTTTTCCCAACTAGGCTACCGAGGCCTTTTATAACTTGATGTTCAATAGCTATGTTTAGTGTTTTCTTTTGTCTTCAAATTGATATTACTTCTGTTTTTTTCAGTACTTATTTACATGTTATTTATTTTACATTCAAGGACAAAAGATGTTGTTAAAGTTCTGTTTCTTTGAAAACTATTAGGGCCTGGCATTATTTATATATTGACACTGTGATTTGGCATCATTGCATATTTTATCAATGTAGGTGATAGACAAGAGTGGTGACAACTCACAGCCTTGTCTTACTCCAGATGTTACTGTGAATGGTTTTGATGTTCCTTTACTTGCTCCAATCACACTTCTACAGTTACTATATAACCTCTTGCAACATCTAATAAGGTGGTCAAAGTACTCCATAAAGGGTCAATGTTTGTCATAATATATTTATATCCACATTTTTGAAAGCTTTCTCTTGGTCCACAAGTGCTATGCACAGATTTGTTTATGTTCTATGTTCTTTTCTACCAGCTGCCTTAAGTGAAAATATTGCATCTTCACCAGCTTCTATTTTTTTTCTAAACCCCATCTATTCTTCTGCCAACTGGAGTTCTATCTATCTATCTATCTATCTATCTATCTATCTATTGTCCTTTGGAGCCGAAGACGGCACATAGGGCAGAGCCACAATCTTAAAAACAGAAACCTTGCGTACCAAAGTGGCACACATTGCAGAGATCACTGCTCTAAAATATATGGCGCTGTTTCCATAACAATACTTTTTACAATGACAGCTTGTCAAGCCATCGATCAACCTCCTTAGTCGCCTCTTACGACATGCCTGGAAGGTCACAGTGTCACTATTCTTTACATCCCTCATAATGAGGCCCCGGTAACACACAGGAATTTACTATGAATAAAATACACTAGGAGTTCTATAATAAGTCTTAATAACGTTTCTATAATCTTGCCACTCATTTTGCCTATGTGGCACAGCAGTAATATGCCAAGGTATTATGAATATTTTATTTTGTTTCCTTTTTTCTTCCAAAGTGAAATTATTATTGCTAGTTGCCAATCAGTACGTGTTTGTTGCTTTACCCATGCTGCATTGACAACTCTATGTAACCATCAACTGCTAAACTCACCTGCTGCTTGGACTATTTCTGTTGGTAATCTATCTGCTCCTGGTGAATTGTATTTTGGTGACTGTTTAACCACTGTTTCTACCTCTCACAGTAGAATTTCTGATTCTAGTAATGCCATTGTCTTGTGTTGTTATATTATGTATCTCACCTAGTGGATTGAGAAACTACTTAAAGTATTCCTTCCATCTATTAGTTTTTTTTACTGGATCTATTGAAGGATTTCCATTTGGGTCATAAATTATTTTTTGGGGTTATAGATTTCATCTCCTTCTCTTAGATTTCTAACTGTTTTGGAAAAAAGTTCTGTTATCAGTTCTCTTATTTTCTGTTAATGTCTTTCTGAAATATTTCCAAGATTCCTCTTTTGCTGTTTTGACTGTTCTGTTTGTTTCTCTGTGTTGAATTCTGTAATTTATTTAATCATCATCATTTTATGAATTTATCCATTCTTTATATTAGTATTTTTTCTTCTTAATTGTTTCTTTTACTTTCTCATGCCGCCATGGTGTATCTTTGTTTTCATTTTGGCTCTTTCCACTCTTATTCTGCTTTTAACTTTTTAATATACCATTCTCTTATTCTGCCTGGTATTTTGTTTCCCTATTTCCCTCTATCACTTCCATCCTCAATTTTTCAAATTTTCACAATATGTTCCACCTATTCCCATTGCCATGTTATAAAAATCTGGCTAAAAGTTATACAAGGAAGGATTCAGAATAAAATCAATACTGAATTAGATGAGCAGCAATTTGGATTTGAAACAAGCACAAGTCGTGAGCGAGATGGATAGATACGATCTAGATATTTTAGGATTAAGCGAAATGCGCTGGCTTGAAACAGGTAGGAAATCTGTTGATAATAAAATAGTAGTTTTTTTTCTGGAAGGGAAAATGGAAAACACAGTGAAGGAGTAGGCATAATGATGACAGACATAGCTGCAAGAAGTTTATTAGAATGGGAACCGGTAAATAGCCGTCTGATACGAACACACTACAAAACAAAATATGGAAGGCTTACAATTGTTCAATGTTATGCGCCTACAAATGAAGCTGATGATGAAGTTAAGGATGATTTTTATAACCAACTACAACTTATAAACAAATACCAAAACACGATCTTTTAATTGTAATGGGAGACTTCAACGCCAAAGTGGGAAAAGACAACGCAGGAGTGGAACATGTAATGGGGAGAGAAGGCTGTGATACTATAAGTCAGAATGGAGAAAGATTAATAGTATTATGTTTAATAGAAAATTTAGTTATAGGTGGGACATTATTTCCACACAAAAATATTCACAAAACAACATGGATGATAGAACCTCAAATTAAATTGACCACCTATGAATTAAACAACAATTCAGATCATCATTAATAGATGTACGAGCATACAGAGGTGCTGATGTTAATAGTGACCACAACCTGTGCTTTGGGAAAATAAGATCAACTACACATAAAATTGATAGTCATAAACTGAAAGATGAAGCCATAAAGGAAAAGTTAAACATAGAGCTAAGTAATTGTTATACAGCACTCGGTGAAATAGACTTAGGTATCAATGAAATGTGGGACTCACAGAGCAAAATACTAATGACAGCAGCAGAAGCAAGTGCCTTCTTCTTCTTCCTCTTCTATCCTTCTTCCATTGCTGTTGGCGTCGAGGGGAGATACAATCTGCAATTCTTTGCTCTTCTGTTGGCCTCTTCTGGTGTTATCCCTCCTAGTGATTCTAGTATTCCCTTTATCCATCTCTTTCTCGGTCTTCCTCTTAATCTAGCATTTTCGTAGCGTTTGTTTATGGCTCTTTGATTCATTGTTAGTTCTTTTTGTCTTGTTATGTGGCCGAACCAATTTATCTGTTGTTTCTTTATGTATTTGATGGCCGGTTCAATTTCGAGTTTCTTCCTCAGGTCGGTGTTTCTTACTATGTCCCTTAAGCTGTTTCCTGTCATTCTTCTGACACATATCATTTCGGTGATTGTTATCTTTCTTATTGTTCTAGAGTCCAGTGTCCAATTCTGACACTGATAGCACAGAGTTGGTAGAAAAATTGATTTGTATATTGCTCTTTTTGCTTCTGTAGTTATTGCTTTGTTTTTCAATAGTGTTGATACTTGGCATGCTTTGTTACACCTTATATCTATATCTGTCTCTTGGTTATTGTCTTGTGTTAACATGCTACCCAGATATTTAAAAAAAACAAAAAGCAAGTGCCGGACTGAAGAAAATGGAAAAACGAGCTTGGATTTCAGAAACCACATGGAAATATATCAAAGAAAGAAGAGAAGCGAAGAGAGCCATGACTAATGTAAAGACAGATCTTGGAAAGGTCCTGGCAAAAGCAACATACAAAGAATTAGACAAAGTGAAAAGTTCAGCAAGAAGAGATACAAGAGCTTATATAGACAATTTGGCAGAGACAGCTACAATTACAGGAGACAGCAGAACTCTCTATACTGTACAAAAGATGCTAACAAACACCTATACATCCAGTGGAATACCAATCCTAGACAAATCTGGATTAATGCTAACAACAAGCGCAGACATAAAAGCCCGTTGGGCGGAACACTTCAAAGAAATTCTTAATCATCCACTACCCCACATTTTAATAGGTTTTGATGCTGAAACACCAGTAGCAGAATTAGGTGTAAATTTAGACTTCACCTTGAGCGAAATAGAAACCACCTTAAAGCTTATGACCAATAACAAGGCTGCTGGAGAGGATAAGTTAACAGCTGAGATCGTCAAGGCAATTGATAGCCATAATTTAATACATCTCCAGAAAATGTTCAACATCATTTGGAAAGCAGAGAAGACGCCTCATAAATGGAAAAAAGGAATCATTGTTAAGATTCCAAAAAAGGGCAATCTTAGATTGTAACAACTGGAGAGGCGTGACACTTTTGTCAGTTGCCTCAAAGTTATTCTGTAAAATCATCCTAAATAGAATAAAGAATTCAATAGATACAGTAATGCATGAAGAACAAGCTGGGTTTAGAAAAGGGAGAAGCTGCTTTGACCACATTTTTACACTACGACTTATATTGGAGGAATACATTGAAAAGCAAAAACCTTTTGTACTTAACTTCATCGACTTCAAAAAAGCATTTTACAGTATTCATCAAGATTCTTTGTGGAAAATTCTGAAGCAATAAGGCTTACCATCAAAAATCATAAATATTATTAAAGACATGAATGATGGTTACACATGTGCAGTTTGAATAGAGGAAGGACTGAGCGAATGTTTCCCAATAGAAACTGGGGTTAAACAAGGATGTATTTTATCGCCCTTGTTATTTGGAGTTATTATGGACTTCATAATGAAGAAATGCTGCACTGGTAATAAAGGCATTGAATGGATACAAGGAGACCATTTGGAAGACCTCGACATTGCTGATGACATAGTTCTCATCAGCAGTCAGATAAAAACGATGCAGGAAAACACAAATGAACTATCATCACTAGCCAGAAAAATTGGGCTTGAGATCAATCATGAAAAGACTAAAGTCATGAAAAGCTTAATTCCAACAGACGACAAAATATACATAGAAAACAAACCAGTGGAAGAGATCGATCACTTTATCTATCTTGGAAGTCGCATTGATCGAGAAGGGGATACAAGCAAAGAAATTAGAATCAGAATAGCTAAAGCGGCAATGTCTTTCAGAAGCCTTGAAAAGTTGTGGAAACCAAAAATCATCAGCACAAACACAAAACTTAGACTATTCAAATCAAATGTACTATCAACCCTAACGTATGTGTGTGAAAGCTGGAAAACAACAAGAGATATAGAAACAAAGTTGAATGTATTCGAAAATAAATGTCTAAGGAAAATACTTGGTATAGCGTGGAACGAATTAAAAACAAAGGAGGAAATTAGAGAAATCGCCAATCAACCACTAATATCTTCAGTAAGAAAGAAAAGACGATGGTCATATGTTGGACATGTGATGAGAAGAGATAATAACCGCATAGCAAAGCAAGCCCTCATGTGGGAAACAACAAGTAAGAGAAAAAGAGGAAGACCCAGAGAAACACTGAGAAGAACATTGATGATAGAGGCAAGAGCAGCAGTATTCGGCTCCCTCAATGAGATAGAGCTGCTTGCGCAGAACAGAGACAAATGGTGAGATTTGATAAAACATCTTTAAAAGAATTGAAAACTGCTAGAACAAAAATTCAGATAAGAGGAGTATCTTGGTCTACGCCCTATGGGCCAGCTCTGGCTCAAAAGGTCAATAGATAGACAGAATTTGGATTTAGGAAAAATAGCGGGACAAAAGAAGCCATATTCTGCATGAGAACATTAATCAAAAAGTACACTGAAGTAAACGAACCAATATATGCCTGCTTCATAGACTACACCAAAGCTTTTGATAGAGTACACCACAAACAACTTATAGAATGCCTAAAAGAGATACATCTAGATGACATGGACATACGACTAATATGTAATCTATACTGGGAGCAAACAGCAATAATAAAATATAACAAAGAGAACTCTACACCCATTGATATAAAAAGAGGAGTAAGACAAGGATGGATCCCTTCACCAAGCTTGTTCAATCTATGCACTGAGCAAATATTTAAAACATCATAGAGATGCCAGGCCTACAAATTAATGGAAAGATAAATAATAACCTAAGATATGCTGATGATACTGTACTACTAGCAGAAAATCCTAAAGATCTACAACAATTACTTAATGAAATAAACATGATAAGCAAAAAATGTGGACAAGATATGAATATCAAAAAGACAAACTATGATCATAAACAAAGAAAATACTCAAAACCTACAAGTGAATATCAAAATTGAAGGAATAGACCTGGAGACAGTTCAGAGCTAGAACTACCTTGAACATACTATAACCAGTGATGGAAAATATAAAACTGAAATAAACAAAAGAATAGGAATGGCAAAAAATAATTTTAATGTCATGAAGAATATCATCATCATCATGTGCCATACCGGTTGGTGTAGGTGATCATGTCCTTCCACAATCTTCTATCCACAGTACAACGTATCAGTTCTGTTGTTGACTGTTTTCCATGCCATGACACCAAGCTATCCAGTATTTTCTCTCTTTGCTGTCCTTGATCTCTCTTTCCTTTTATTTTGCCAGTTGCAACCAAGTATTCCAACTTTCCTCTTCTCAAGTTGTGCCCGAAAAATGTTGATTGCTTCTTTTTGATGTTTTTTAAGAGCTCCCTTTTTGTGTTGGCCTCTTTGAGAACTTCCTCATTGGTCTTTTTAGCTGTCCAGTGAACTTTCAACATTTTTCTGAGAAATCCCATCTCTGTGCCCTCCAATCATCTTTTCATTTGTTTGTCTACTGTCCATGATTCGCTTCCATTTCTAGGTCAGAATTGATTCTATATAGCACCGATGAACTCACTTTCTCATTTTTATTGACATAGATTTGCTGCATAAGATATTTTTCATTTTCTGAAATGCTATTTTGGCCTGAGCTATTCTGTTTTTTGTTTCTGTAGTGCAGAACATACTAACATCAAAACAAATAACACCCGGGTTAAAACTAAGAATAGCAAAATCTTACATCTTCTCAATATTCCTGTATGGTGCAGAAACATGGACATTGGAAAAAAAAACAGAACAGAAAATTGAAGCCTATGAAATGTGGATATATAGAATAATAGGTAGAATTGGATGGAAAGAAATGAAAAGAAACGATGAAGTCTTAAAACAACTAAAAATGAAAATGGAACTACTAAACACAATTCAAACAAGACAAATGCGATTTTTGGGCCATGTTGAAAGACACAACAGCCTAATAAAAGTAATCCTGGAGGGGAAAATGCAAGGTAAAAGAGGCAGAGGCAGGCCAAGACTAACATGGACGAGTAACATCAAAAGATGGACAAATCAACCTATGACAACCTGCACCATCAAAGCAAGAGGCAGAGCAGAATGGAGCTCCATGGTAGCCAACCTTTGTTGCAGAGATGGCGCTCGATGATGATGATTCCCATTGCATGTCTAAAATCATTCAGATTATCAGGCTTACATTCTAATTTGTGATAATAAACTTTAATCCTGTCTTCTTGCTTTTAGAGTTTCTTTTTTGTTCTTTTTTTTTAGCATTCTCCTATTAAACCAATTTCTAAGGTTTTCAAACACATTCTTGTCTGTTTTGCAATTATCCATGATGCACTTCTATCAGGACTGACTGTACATAACACTCTAAAAAAAAAAAAAAACTCTTTCAGATTTTTATTGCCAAATATGGGTTGTGTAACATCCCTTTTGTTTCTTGGAGTGTAACCTCTGCCTGAACTATTCTGTACCTATTCTTTCAACTACTGCTGTGCATCAACGATATGAGGTTATCATTCTGAGGTTATAAAATATGAGGATATTAAATTTCACAGACAAAATACAATTTTGAATTAAATCAAATTTAATAAATCTAATTTCAAATGTTGATACTATCATGGGTATCCTTAGTACTATAGAGTTCGTACACTGCATTAGATCTTCCAGTGTGATAAGAATAAAGATCAGTATGTTCATGAATTTTGGTCATATACAGTGTTGTACAAGAACAAGTAATGCAAATTAAAATTGGTTGCCGGCTTAATTGTGTGAATCTACTATTCTGAATATCCAGGAGTTAAATAATATTGAAAGAATTGACAAGCTATTGTTGAGAGAGATTACTTATAAAGGGAGCATTCTTTATAGACTTTAAAATTGTAATTTTAAGCATCATCATCATTGAGTACCGTCTCCGCAACGAAGGTTGGCTACCATGGAGCGCCATTCTGCTCTATCTCTTGCTTTGATGGTGCAGGTTGTCATCGGTTGATTTGTCCATCTTTTGATGTTACTCGTCCATGATAATCTTGGTCTGCCTCTGCCTCTTTTACCTTGTATTTTCCCCTCCAGGATTACTTTCAGTAGGCTGTTGTGTCTTTTAACATGGCCCAAGAATCGCATTTGTCTTGTTCTAATTGTGTTCAGAAGTTCTCTTTTCATTTTTAGTTGTTTTAAGACTTCATCGTTTGTTTTCTTTTCCTTCCATCCAATTCTACCTATTCTTCTATATATCCACATTTCAAAGGCTTCAATTCTCTGTTCTGTTTTCTTGTCTAATGTCCATGTTTCAGCACCATATAGGAATATTGAGAAGATGTAACATTTTGCTATTCTTAGTTTTAGCTCTGGTGTTATTTGTTTTGATGTTAGTATGTCCTTCATGACATTAAAATTACTTTTTGCCATTCCTATTCTTTTGTTTATTTCAGTTGTACATTTTCCATCACTGGTTATAGTATGTCCAAGGTAGTTATAGTTCTGAACTGTCTCAAGGTCTATTCCTTCAATTTTGATATCCACTTGTGGGTTTTGAGTATTTTCTTTGTTTATGATCATAGTTTTAGTCTTTTTGATATTCATATCTAGTCCATATTTTTTGCTTGTCGTGTTTATTTCATTAAGCAATTGTTGTAGGTCTTTAGGATTTTCTGCTAGTAGTACAGTATCGTCAGCATATCTTAGGTTATTATTTATCTTTCCATTAATTTGTAGGCCTGGCATCTCTATGATGTTTTTAAAGATTTGCTCAGTGTATAGATTGAACAAGCTTGGTGATAGGATGCATCCTTGTCTTACTCCTCTTTTTATATCAATGGGTGTAGAGAACTCTTTGTTATATTTTATTATTGCTGTTTGCTCCCAGTATAGATTGCATATTAGTCGTATATCCATGTCATCTAGATGTATCTCTTTTAGGCATTCTATAAGTTGTTTGTGGTGTACTCTATCAAAAGCTTTGGTGTAGTCTATGAAGCAGGCATATATTGGTTTGTTTACTTCTGTGTATTTTTCGATTAATGTTCTCATGCAGAATATGGCTTCTCTTGTCCCGCTGTTTTTCCTAAATCCAAATTGCTGCTCATCTAATTCAGTATTGATTTTATTCTTAATATTTCCTAGTATAACTTTTAGCAAGAATTTTGTAACATGGCTCATTAGGCTTATTGTTCTAAAGTCACTGCATTCAACTGCACCATTCTTTTTAGGCAATGCAATGAAAGTTGATGTTTTTAGTTCATTTGGTATGTATCCTGTGTGGTATATGTCGTTGCATATGTCTGTAATCACTTCAATGCCAAAATCTTCAAGTGCCTGTATCATCTCTATCTGTATGCTTTCAGGTCCTGCTGCTTTTCCCCTTTTCATTGTTTTTATAGCTTTTTCCACCTCAGATTTTAAGATTTTATAGCCTGATGTACATTTTATAACTGGTTTCTTGTCCCTTTGATCATGAAATAGTTCTGTTATATATTCCTGCCATCTATCTATGATATCCTTATTGTCTGTTAGCATTTTTCCTTTTTTGTCTGCAATGCATCCACCTTCTGTGGCTTTTTTATTTTTATTAGTCATTCTCTTTATTTCTGTGTGCATTCCTCTTAGGTCTTGTTTGCTTTCCATAGTTTCTATTTCTATACATTTTTGGCTGAGCCAGTCTTCTTTTGCCTTTTTGCACATTTTGCGTATCTCATTATCTATTTTATTGTATTGGGCAGTGTTCTTCGCTTGTCTCCTTTCTTCCATTTTTTCTAAGATGGTGTTAGTTATCCATTTTTGTTTTTTGTTCTTTTTTCTTTTGTGTAAGGTGTCGCAGGCTTTTTGTATGCTTTTCTTTATGCATTGCCATTTGGTTGTTACTTTTTCATCAGGATTTTCTCTTCTGTATTGTTCAATTCCTTCCTCTAGCAGCTTCTGGTATGTGTTCTTTACTTGTATTATATAGGTATCTTTAATATCTTTTTGATTTAAAGCTGTTATATCGAGTGGATTTGTTGATGAATTAGATTTTTGCTTGTTTCTCTTTAGTTTGATTTTCATTTTAATCATTACAGGATTGTGATCAGAATTAATATCTGCTCCTGGGTAGGTTTTGGCTTTCTTTACGCTGTTACGGAACCTTTCTTTTATCATTATGTAATCTATTTGATTCCTCTTCCTATCTCCAGGGCTTTTCCATGTGTATAGTTTCCTTTTCTCTTGCTCAAAGTAGGTGTTACATATTATCAGCCTGTTTTCTTCACAGAATTGTATTAATCTTTCTCCTCTGTCATTTCTTTTTCCTAAACCATGATTTCCTATAATTGTCTTATATCTACCTTTTCCTACTTTAGCGTTCATGTCACCCATTACAATCAAGATGTCTGAAGATTTCACTTGCTTCATAACTTTATTTAGGTCTTCATAGTATGCCTCTATTTGTTCATCTGTGTAGTCTTGAGTAGGTGCATATGTCTGTATTATTGCTATGTCGAATGGTTTTGCTTTCAACTTGAGTAGTATAATCCTATCACTGTATGTCCAGAAGGTACTTATATATTTTTGTAGCTCTCTTTTTATCAGTATTCCTACCCCCCTTTGATGTTCTGTTGTGTTTCCTGAGTATATAAATGTATATTTTTCGTCTTCAATGTACCCACATTCTTTCCATCTAGTCTCTGATATGCCTAAAATATCTATATTTATTCGTTCTGCTTCTTGAATCAGATTTTCCAATTTCCCTTGTTGATATAGAGTCCTAACATTCCAAGTACTTATTTTAAGATCTTTCCTCTGACATAAGTTCGAATTTCTCCGACTCTCCATGGCTTCCTCTGGACTAGTACGTGATGAGGCTCCAATCTCTTTCACGGTGGTCAGCCATGTTCGTCTTTCGTGTTCTGAACATGCCTCTTGTGTACCACACACTTTGCTGTTTTTGCTTTCTGGGCCATTGATCATTCTTGATTCCTCTGCCTCCATCCACCATCACAGACTTTTCACATACGGGTTGAACATACCCGGTTTGCCGGCGACATTTTGTCGAACCATGTGCTTGCCTATCGAACCGCGAACACACGACACAAAGAAGAATAAATCATATTCCACTTAAATATCGGCAATCACAATTTTAAGCATATTTTGCCATATTCTTTATCTTTGATCTTAATGTTTAATGGATGTCTTAATTTGCTTATTCTTATAGCCTCTGTTTTTGCTGTGTTAACAGTATGAAAATTAACCTCCTAATTTCCTTTATTTATTGTCTTTCTTCAATGCTAAACAATTAATTTTGCTTACTGATTTGGATTAATATACACAGTACACCACTTATAAAATATTGACAAAACGAAGATAAATCTATTTTTAGAATTTGTGCATGAAGTTACTTTTGTGTGCTCTCAGTTTTTAGCACACCTTGTTACTATTTTAGTATTCTTTATTACAGTATGCTTTTTATCAAGATATAAAATTGTTCTTGTGGTATGTAGCAGTAAATCAATTTCTTTATGTTGTGTAATATTGACTGTTAAATTACTTAATATATAAGTATATATAATGTACTTGTATATACAATCAATACTTTTTTTTTCTAGTGGTATATAAAGGTATGCCATACAGACACCTTTTTTCATTCATTTACTCATTGTTCCAAATTTGCAATTTATTTGTCACCAATGGAATATATCGCCAATCAACCACTAATATCTTCAGTAATAAAGAAAAGACGATGGTCATACGTTGGACATGTGATGAGAAGAGATAATAATCGAATAGCAAAGCAAGCCCTCATATGGGAAACAACAGGTAAAAGAAAAAGAGGAAGACCCAGGGAGACACTGAGAAGAACATTGATGAGAGAGGCAAGAGCAGCAGGAATCGGCTCCCTCAATGAGATAGAACTGCTTGCACAGAACAGAGACAGATGGCGAGATTTGATAAAATATCTTTAAAAGGAAACTGCTAGAACAAAAATTCATATAGGAGAAGGTGTATCTTGGTCTACGCCCTATGGGCCAGTTACGGCTCGAAAGGTCAATAGATAGATATGGAATATAAATTTGTCGTGAGTACTGACTAAACCTTTCCTCCAAAGCAAAAAAAGCATAATATACATTTACATATGTATATATAATTATTAGCTCAGTTTGTTGTTTAAGATTTTTGTTATGTGATGAATGTTGTTGCTTTAATTTGGTGTGTTTCTATTATAATTTCTTCACAGTTGCATATATATTTTGCAATACTATAATTTTTTAGGTATACAAATTGTTTTAGCAGTGTTATGTGTATTATGGTGTTGGATTTATGAATGTACTGTTTCTTAAAGTGAATCATTATTTAACATTATTTGATTTACTTAAAATATTATATAAATTTTTTTAAAATCTATATTATATCTAACATGTCTACCTAGAACGTAAAACATCTTCCTTCATTTGCCATAATGACAATGGTTATGGTTATAATATGGTTATGTAACACAATTATTTGGCCATTTGTAGACACTTTTATTCTTTTGGCATGTTCTTGTTATTAATCAAGCAGCAAGTGGAATTTTGTTCATTTTGGATAGTGGGGTGCGCATTTTGGTGCGTCCAAGATGACTGTGTATTTTCACTAAACCATTGACAACGAAGCGTTTTTTGATCTCTTTGAACTTTCTAAAGGACATAAATCAATCGTCTATGGTGCATCCACATGCAATAGAGCTAATTGACTGGAATTAGCCAGTCTATAACGTGGAAATGGGTTCTGGACCGTGCGACTGAATGAGTGAACGTGATTCTAGACCATCCACATCATCGACGTTCAGCTACCATATCAATCATGCGACAGTAAGTATTCAGATGCCCAAAAGACTGATTCAATGAGCATGGTAAAAAAAAAGCGGTGGCGGGATCTGTACGTATTCAATGGGTAGAGTCATGTAAGGTCACCTTTATTTATGTCCCAGGACATGCGGGAGTACGGGGAAATGAAAGAGTGGACAGAATGGCTAGCAGCGCTATTGTTGAGGACGGTCAACCAATGGACCAGGCAGACATCATCATTGCCCTCCGGGAGGTGGGAAGGACACAGGACTTCGACAACCATGAGTCCACATCACTTCTTCGGATGAAAGAGATGGGAGTTAAGATGAGCACAGCCAGAAACGAGAAACTTAGTGGGCGTGTAAGAAGACTGATCAACTAACACAGAACTGTAGTTGTCAGTCACTGGACACTTCGAGGCTTGCTGAGGAGGGGATCTGAGCACCTATGGACATGTTTGGAGTGCATTGATGATGACCTGCTAATAAATCAATAACTCATCATAAATCTTTGAATTTTCTGCCTACCTATGCTTCATTTCACTATTGCTAAAAAGTGCATATGATATTTGTGCATATATTTTTAGGAATTATTTCGGTCATTTATTATTATTATTTTTATAAAAAGCAACAAACTGACGGTTGTTTTTAATTTCAGCTGCCAAAAATTCTTAGCATGCTAAATTGAGAACAATATTTATAATTTATTATTTGTGTGACAGAAATGAAGTCCTGCGGCAGAGTTGTTAATGTACTCATCTACTGACAACAAGAGTCTAGATTCAATTCCTGAATATCGAAAATTTGTTTTTGAACTAAGATGGTTTTGGGGTTACCAGGGCACTGAAAATAAGTACCAGAACAAATACTCGTGGAAAGTAGGGTTGCCTGCTGGCATGATGCCAACCACATCACCTATAAGTGCACTGATGGTTACCATAATTTCTGGAAATATCTAGTGTAAGTGGAACCTTTACTCTGGCAGGATTAGGTGCCTGATCTCCGCTACACATCACTGGAAATAAACCAGATTATTTTGTCCACAGAATTCAAACCTAATACACTCAAGTGCAAGGCAATGCCTCAGTTCAAAAATTTCTGTACCTCTAACATAAGTTTTATCAATCTGAATGTTTTGCAAATATACAGATCTGACAATAGTGTGCTTCACCTTTGCCTCTTCTTCTTTCCTTCCTCATTTGCCTTTCAGCGTTGAGGGGAGATATAATTTGCAGTCTTTTGCTCTTCTGTTCGTCGCTGCTGCTGTTGTTTCCTAGTGTTTCTAATATTCCATCAATTCATCTTTTTCGAGGTTGGCCTCCGGGTCTGGTGTTCTCGCAATGTTTATTGAAGGCTCATTGTGTTGTGTTTTGATTTTTCTGTCTTGTCACATGATCAAACCATTT
Source organism: Megaustenia siamemsis (assembly GCA_032433765.1). Classification (NCBI taxonomy): domain Eukaryota; kingdom Metazoa; phylum Mollusca; class Gastropoda; order Stylommatophora; family Ariophantidae; genus Megaustenia; species Megaustenia siamemsis. The sequence goes on along the minus strand of JAVIAB010000051.1, from coordinate 41,319,844 downwards.
TATCTATTGTTTCTTTATATGTTCTGTGGAAGGGGTTATTTCTAGCTTTTTTTTCAGTTCATCATTTCTGATCTTATTTCTCAGGCTATTTCCTGTCATTTGTCTAACATATTTCATCTCAGTGTAGGTTATTTTTCTTTTTATTCTTGCATCTTGGGTCCAGGACTGTCATTGGTAGCACAACTTTGGGATGAAGATTGTATTTTAGAGTGCCTTTTTTGCCTCTAGATTTATTTCCTTGTTGGACAATAGTTGTAATAGCTGTCCAATGATTTGACAAGCTTTGTTGCATCTTAAGTCTATTTCTGGTATTTGTGAATTGTTGTTTGTCACTAGACTTTCTATGTATTTGAATTTCTCTACTTGTATTAGTTGTCTGCTATCTATAGTTATGTTGATATTGTGTTTCTCTTTTGCCATATTCATGACTTTGTTTTGTTGATGTTGATTTTCATGTTGTATTTTGTGCCTGTGCTGCTGAGTCTAATTAAGTGTTATTGTATGTCTTCCATTTTTCCATGTATTACTGCCTGATCATCTGTGAAAAGACGCTCATTGATCTCCTATCTCTCTCTCTGATAGTTTGGCTAACCTGCATATATAGTCCATGTATGTAATAAACACAAGGGGGGATAGTACGCACCCCTGTCTTACACCTGATTTAACTTTGAAGTGGTCTGTGTAGCCTACTGCTGTTCTAACTGTGCAGCTGCTGTTAATGTAGAGACTTTTAATTAGGAATTTTATTTAAATTCCTTTTGTTAAATGTTTTGATGTTGTCTACCCTAATGTAGAAAAGCTTACACAGTATTTGGTAACTTATACTAAAAGCATATAAATAAATATTAATTGCATTTATTTTTGCATTTGCTTTTGACAGTCCTGCAGTTTTTTAAATAATTTTATCAGGTGTAAACAGGTTCTATCTTACAGTAGGCCTACTATTTGTTAGCATAACCAAATTGTGTCTTTTTGAAACTTTGTAATCAAAGTTAGAGATATATAGTTTGGTTGACCAAAGTATGTCCATATAACAGAAGAAACTGGCATGCTAACCGTTTAAAATGCTTTTATGCTTATATTTTATAATATAGTTGAACTTCATGTTTAGTATTTCACTTTCTTATACTTACAAGCACCTCTTAGCTGTGTGTTGTTCATGTCATTAATATATTTATCATTATTTTACACATGTTCTGAGGTTCTTTGTGCGCTGTATTTTGTTACACCACCAATCCAGAAAGATTTTAATTACTTCTTTTTTTCTTCCATCCATTAAATACATATATTTTGTCTATTACAATTTTCTATTATGCAGTTTTTCTTGATTTCCCTTAACACTGTAAGAAACAAAAGAAAAGAGAACAGAATAGAGCATAGAACAGTTTTTCTTGTGTCTGGTATGATTTAGGTGACATTTTGATGTTTCTATAGGATTTTATATTACATGATTATATACTGTTGCTTTATTTGTATGTCTAGATGTATCATATGTGGTTTATTACCTTATTTCTTTACCTAAACCTGGCTTGTTAATTTTTATTTGATTATTATATATTATTATTTGTAGATAATGTGTTCTCAAATTATTCATGCTTAAATAATGTGTAGAAGTTGCTTCTGCATTTGTTTTTTTTTTCTTTTTAATTTATGATTATAGTAAAAAAAAGTAAAGTATCCCCGTCACGCCAAGTGGCATATAGGGAAATATGGTGTTAGTGACCCTATATTTTACAGACCTTCAGCACATTATTTTTGGGTTAATGTGGTTGGTATTACGCCCGTGCTGCTTTACTTTCCCAGAAAAAAATCCGGTACCCATTTAAGGCTGGGTGAACCCGGAAGCCGTCGGTTGGGATCGAACCCTACCCCTTGTCCTTTGTAGTCCAGTTCACTAACCACTGAGCTATTGCGGCTCCAAATTTATGATTATATTATGAATTATTCCTGACTTTATTATCTCTTTATCTCTGTATGAAATTAATTTAATGCAATCGATCTTACAGCATAGGTAGTCATCGACCAAAAGTATGTTTTATAAAGTGAAAACTATTTAATTACTGTATCATTTAGAAATTTGTCTATTTTGAAATCATCATCATCATCGAGTGCCATCTCCACAACGAAGGTTGGCTACAATGGAGCACCATTCTGCTCTGTCTCTTGCTTTGATGGTGCAGGTTGTCATAGGCTGATTTATCCATCTTTTGATGTCACTCATCCATGTTAGTCTTGGTCTGCCTCTTTTACCTTGTATTTTCTCCTCCAGGATTACTTTTAGTAGGCTGTTGTGTAATTTATTTTGAAATAAATTACCATTAATAAGAACTGCAATTGACATGAGAATACAAAAAGCAAATGCTGTCACACACCAGCTTTCACCATTGCTAAGACATCCAAAGATTTCTATGCCAGCTAAACAACAAATGATAAATAGTATTTTCGTACCAACTTTGTGCTATGAAAGTCAAACATGGACCCTTTCTAAATCCCATTTAAGAAAGATCAATACATGTGAGATGCGATGCTTAGAAAAGTAACAAACAACACAAGAAGAGATAGAATACCAAATGAAACCATAAGAAAAATGGTAGGAACAAAACCCTGCCAAGAATATATACAACAACAACATAAATGGTTTTGCCACCTGGTCAGAATGAATCAGCACCAATCACCATCAAGGATGTTCTTCTTGAGAATGCATTGAAAAAGAACAAGAGGAAGATCCAGAAAAAGATGGATAGATGCAGTGATAGAGACATGTAACAACAAAGGAAAATCACTAATTCAGACAGTTCGAGCAGCTCAAGAACGACAAATGATATCTCTCTCTCTCTCTCTCTGCGATAAAGACTCAATCAGAGTAGGATTCCCGACTCTCTCATGAAGTCAGCTGTCTGTTTAAGTGAAGCAATTGCCCCATATAGTTTTTCTTCCAGGGAGGTGGGCGTGGACCACATTGCTCTTCTCAGGTCTGCGTACTGGGGGCAATCCTGTAGAACATGTTTTGTAGTAAGTTAGATCCGGTCTGATTGATTACTTGTTAAAACATTGCACTGTGTTCTGCGCCAGTGGCCCAGTGCATCCGATTTCAGCCAGCATTTTATTCAGGTTTGCTTTCCTTAGCCTTTGATTGTCCCCAATCTTCCTGCAAGGCAGCAGATTTGAAATGATATAAACCACGACACCTTTTAGGTTTCAGTGAAAAGAGAAAAGAAGAAGAATGAGAACTGCTAATTACTATTAATTGTCTTATGTTTTTTTATTATTATTAAAATATAATAGGCCTATATTATTTATAAAATTAACATGATATATTAAAAGAACAATGATAAAGTAGAAAAGAAACAATGCAAATAAAGAAGGTTTAAGTGAACAAAGTCTATTTAAATAATTGTTTACTCACATTATTGATTACTTTTAGCTGTTCTTTTTAAAATCATAGTTGGAAATATTTTTCAACAAAACAACTATGTGTATTACATTTCAGTGAACCAATTTGTACGAGTAACAAACGTTATGTAACCTTTTTCTATAACAGACTCTACACAGGTACCATTGTTATTTTGTTATTATTTACAATTCCTGTAGTCCTTTATTGAAGAAGGTATCCTCAGAGATACTTGATATTTATCTAACTATGTTACGTATATAGAAGTTTTAAAATAGAATGTTTGAGCTGTTTATAATCTTTTTTTTTCTTCTTTGTTTATACAATTTGCAAAATACGCAAGCCTTGTTATACTTGCCATTTTGTGAATGTCTTCCTTTTATTATGTTATTAAACTAGCTTTCACAGTTTGACACCAGAAATATATGTCGATGTTTAATAAATGCTTAATCATAAAATGTTGTGATTTTGAAAACATTAGAACCTAATTCTTCTAAAATGTTGTGATTTTGAATTATTAAAAGAACCTACTTTTTATAAAATGTGATTTTGAATTCATAAGAGTCAAATTCTTCCCATTTTTAGTTAATATTCTCCTTTAATTTACTACCGTAGCATGATTTTTTTGTTATTGAATAAGCTTAGAATACAGCAGAAAGCCAAAACCTGGGAGTCATGACCTTAGTGAGCCCATCTTTCATTAAATTCAAAAAGCTAAAGCATTGAAACACTTGTTCAATATTTGGAACTACTTTTAATGATCAGACTGCCTTCTTTTGCGAAGCTCCAATAAAATAGAAGAGCTATTAAATCACAATTACAAAAGTGATTTAATAACTATTAACATGGCATTGCAACCTATCTATTGTCCTTCAGAGCTGAAGACAGTGCTTAGGGCAGATATTCTAGACTTCTGAGTTCAATGATCAAGTATCAGACCTTGCTCTGGATACACATTGTATCTTGCTACATGACTCTGTTCTGGACAAACTGCTCAATCTTGGTGAGGGAGCTGAAGCCTGCTATTGTTGCCTCTTGCTTTGTGTTCTTTTTAGTGTTTTTCTAGTTCAGCCTCTTTTTATTTTACCCTCTGGTTCCTATTTGAGGACCTGCTTTGAAATTCACTTGTTGTCTCTTCTCGTCACATGGTCAACTTATGGCCACCTTTTTCTCTGGATTATAGTAAATATTTTAAGATGCTTTGTCATTTCTCTATTAGTATTTCTGCATTAGTCTTAAATTCATTCCACAATATACCAGGTATTTTTCTGAGGCACCTTTTTCAAAACCATCTAGTTTTTTTTCCATTTTCATTAGTTGTTTTTCAGCTCTCACATCCATAATTTATGGTGGATAACACATTTGATTTGAAAATCATGAGCTTTGTTTTAAATTGCAATATTTGAAATAAATAAATTTTTAAAAATTATAGAAAGATAAAGCAGTGTTATAACATATAACTACAGACCATTAAAAATGATCTCTTGTTGGAAGTACTAAACTGTAACATTGAGAGGTGTAGTATTAGGATTGGATCAGTTATCCTTTCTAACATGGGTTGATGATGGTAGCAGCTGGCCTTGTGTGAGAATAAACTATCACTTTTCTAGTTATAAATTTTTGGCTTAGATTAAAAGAATTATCTCACCGCACTCAGAGCAGGTCTGTAGGTGTTCAATTTTTTGTTCCTACAGGTTATGCCAATTAATCATGTTGATAGTTTTTTTAGCTTTCTGGTTATACATCCCCTTATTTGTCATCTCATTATTTGCATCCTACATGTATCTAATAGTGAACTGGACTACAAAGGACAAGGGGTAGTGATTGATCCCAACTGATGGCTTCCAGGTTCACCCAGCCTTTAATGAGTACCGGATTTTTTTCTGGGAAAGTGAAGCGGCACGGGCGTAATACCGACCACATTACCCCAAAAATCATGTGCCGAAAGTCTGTAAAATTTATGGTCACTAACACCATATTCCCTATACGCCACTTGGCGTGACGGGGCTCTCTAGTTACTTTTATCTGTGAGAGGGGGTACTTTTTTTTTTTTTTACATGTATCTAAGCTGATTTTCAATTCTCCGAATATCAAAACTGAAGCCGTATCAAAAACAGCATCAATTCTATTAAAATGATCATAAGGATACTTCTGTGTGAGAGACTTCAGTGCGAGTGACTTCTGTGTGAGAGACTTCTGTGTGAGAGACTTCTGTGTGAGAGACTTCTGTGTGAGAGACTTCTGTGTGAGAGACTTCAGTGTGAGAGACTTCTGTGTGAGAGACTTCTTATGTGAGAGACTTCTGTGTGAGAGACTTTTGTGTGAGAGACTTCAGTGTGAGAGATTTCTGTGTGAGAGACTTCTGTGTGAGAGACTTCTGTTAAGAGACTTCTGTGTGAGAGACTTCAGTGTGAGAGACTTCTGTGTGAGAGACTTCAGTGTGAGAGACTTCTGTGTGAGAGACTTCTTATGTGAGAGACTTCTGTGTGAGAAACTTTTGTGTGAGAGACTTCAGTGCGAGAGACTTCTGTGAGAGAGACTTCTGTGTGAGAGACTTCTGTGTGAGAGACTTCTATGAGAGAGACTTCAGTGCGAGAGACTTCTGTGTGAGAGACTTCAGTGTGAGAGACTTCAGTGTGAGAGACTTCTGTGTGAGAGACTTCAGTGTGAGAGACTTCAGTGTGAGAGACTTCAGTGTGAGAGACTTCAGTGTGAGAGACTTCTGTGTGAGAGACTTCAGTGTGAGAGACTTCAGTGTGAGAGACTTCACTGTGAGAGACTTCAGTGCGAGAGACTTCTGTGTGAGAGACTTCAGTGCGAGAGACTTCAGTGTGAGAGACTTCTGTGTGAGAGACTTCAGTGTGAGAGACTTCAGTGTGAGAGACTTCAGTGTGAGAGACTTCTGTGTGAGAGACTTCTGTGTGAGAGACTTCAGTGCGAGAGACTTCTGTGAGAGAGACTTCAGTGTGAGAGATTTCTGTGTGAGAGACTTCTGTGTGAGAGACTTCAGTGTGAGAGACTTCTGTGAGAGAGACTTCAGTGTGAGAGACTTCTGTGTGAGAGACTTCTGTGAGAGAGACTTCAGTGCGAGAGACTTCTGTGTGAGAGACTTCAGTGTGAGAGACTTCAGTGCGAGAGACTTCTGTGAGAGAGACTTCAGTGTGAGAGACTTCTGTGTGAGAGACTTCTGTGTGAGAGACTTCAGTGTGAGAGACTTCTGTGTGAGAGACTTCTGTGTGAGAGTCTTCAGTGCGAGAGACTTCTGTGAGAGAGACTTCAGTGTGAGAGACTTCTGTGTGAGAGACTTCAGTGTGAGAGACTTCTGTGTGAGAGACTTCTGTGTGAGAGTCTTCAGTGCGAGAGACTTCTGTGAGAGAGACTTCAGTGTGAGAGACTTCTGTGTGAGAGACTTCTGTGTGAGAGATTCCTGTGAGAGAGACTTCAGTGCGAGAGACTTCAGTGTGAGAGACTTCTGTGTGAGAGACTTCAGTGTGAGAGACTTCAGTGTGAGAGACTTCAGTGCGAGAGACTTCTGTGTGAGAGACTTCTGTGTGAGAGACTTCTGTGTGAGAGACTTCAGTGCGATAGACTTCTGTGTGAGAGACTTCTGTGTGAGAGACTTCTGTGAGAGAGACTTCAGTGCGAGAGACTTCAGTGTGAGAGACTTCTGTGTGAGAGACTTCTGTGTGAGAGACTTCAGTGCGAGAGACTTCTGTGAGAGAGACTTCAGTGTGAGAGATTTCTGTGTGAGAGACTTCTGTGTGAGAGACTTCAGTGTGAGAGACTTCTGTGAGAGAGACTTCAGTGTGAGAGACTTCTGTGTGAGAGACTTCTGTGAGAGAGACTTCAGTGCGAGAGACTTCTGTGTGAGAGACTTCTGTGTGAGAGACTTCAGTGTGAGAGACTTCAGTGCGAGAGACTTCTGTGAGAGAGACTTCAGTGTGAGAGACTTCTGTGTGAGAGACTTCTGTGTGAGAGACTTCAGTGCGAGAGACTTCTGTGAGAGAGACTTCAGTGTGAGAGACTTCTGTGTGAGAGACTTCTGTGAGAGAGTCTTCAGTGCGAGAGACTTCTGTGAGAGAGACTTCAGTGTGAGAGACTTCTGTGTGAGAGACTTCTGTGTGAGAGATTCCTGTGAGAGAGACTTCAGTGCGAGAGACTTCAGTGACTCCTTGTTGTCAAGATTTAAATTATCTACTATAAATGCCCTAAACTAAGCCTGTTATCTATTTCAATGTCATGTGACCAGGACAGTAGATTCACACATGTTCTTAACTACCACTGCATTAAGAAAAGAATAGCAAAACTGTTTAAATATAAATACACAGAAGAAAATTTTTTAATCATTTGTATTAATTTCTAACACTTAATTTCATATTGGGGTAAGAAGACTGGTTGGTCTCGAGGCAAGACACTGGCCTCGAGACAGAGAGGCTGTGGGTTCAAATCCCAGCTGCACTAGTTGGGATTTTTATTTATGATTTCTCTCTGCAGCAACCACCCCTGGTCTCAGCAGCGAGGCCTGGCTTGAAATGTCAATTACTCATGGACGGAAATATATGAGTACCTCCGAAGATGGAGTTATCTGTCTGTGCGGCAAGGGACCCCTGTGCACACGGCTGCCAGGGAAAAATGGATTAACACAGAAAATTCAGTTCCTAGTCTCTAGGGACTTCATCAGAGGTGGAAGCTGGCAAATGGAAAAAAAAATATATTGGGGTAAAAAAAAGATATTTAGAAATCATTAAATATTTGAAATCCAGTAAAATACAATAAACATTGATTCTCATTTGAAATGTTGCGCTGTTAAATACAGTATTGTGGTTTTTTTTACCAATGTACTTAATGCAATGATGACTTAATATATCATTTATATGTTGTACTCCTAATTGTAGTTTATAAAAGCTTCAGATCTCATAAAATATAAAACGAAAAGATATTTGTGTTTAAAAAAATACAAACAACGAGAGTTTTTCAATTTTAGTGTAATGTGAATGGTTTAAAATTCTCTTAATGTTTCATCATGATGATATTGTGTAGATAGATCTCTTTTATATTTAAATTAATTTAGTTACAAGGATACTAGCCTAAGTTACACTGTTCATGCATGAGGAGTGTGTTTGATAACCATTTTTGTTCCATTACCATAAGCTCATTTATTGGTGATATGGTGAGCACTATGTCTATAACGTTATGAGTTAAGTGAAATTTACAGTTTGGTTTACTAGAAAGTGCTTTGAGTCACTTAAGAGAACTTTTCCATTAAGAATTATGATATAGAACTTTTAAATTAAGAATTATGATATAGAACTTTCAATTAAGAATTATGATATAGAACTTTCAATTAATAATTATGATATAGAGCCATATTTAGCATGAGAACATTGATTGAAAAGTACATAGAAGTAAACAAACCAATATATGCCTGCTTCATAGACTACACCAAAGCTTTCGATAGAATACACCATAACCAACTTATAGACTGCCTAAAGGATATAAATCTAGACAACACAGACATACGACTAATATGTAATTTGTACTGGGAGCAAACAGCAATAATAAAATATAACAAGGAGAACTCTACACCCATGGACATAAAAAGAGGAGTAAGACAAGGATGCATCCTATCACCAAACTTGTTCAATATATACACTGAGCAAATGTTTAAAACATCTCAGAGATGCCAGGCCTAAACATTAATGGAAAGATAATCAATAACCTAAGATATGCTGATGGTACTGTTCTACAAGCAGAAAATCCTAAAGACCTACAACAATTGCTTAATGTGATAAACATAACAAGCAAAAAATATGGACTAGATATGAATATCAAAAAGACTAAAACTATGATCATAAACAAAGAAAATTCTCAAGACCTACAATTAAATATCACAGTGGAGGGAATACATCTGGAGACAGTCCAGAGCTACAACTACCTGGGACATACTGTAACCAATGATGGAAAATGGAAAATTGAAATAAACAAAAGAATAGGTATGGCAAAAAGTAATTTTAATGCCATGAATAATATACTAACAACAAAACAAATATCAGCAGGGCTGAAACTAAGAATGGCAAAATATTACATCTTCTCATTATTCCTGTATGGTGCAGAAACATGGACATTAGACAAGAAAACAGAACAGAAAATTGAAGCCTTTGAAATGTGGATTTATAGAAGAATAGTTAGAATTGGATGGAAAGAAAAGAAAACAAATGAAGTTTTAAAACAACTGAAAAAAAAAAAGAGAACTACTAAAACAATTAAGACAAGACAAATGCATTTTTTGGGGCATGTTAAAAGACACAACAGCCTACTAAAAGTAATATTGGAAGGAAAAAATACAAGGTAAAAGAGGCAGAGGCAGACCAAGACTAACATGGACGAGTAACAACAAAAGATGGACAAGTCAATCTATGACAGCCTGCACCATCAAAGCAAGAAACAGAGTAGAATGGCGATCCATGGGAGCCAACCTTCATTGCAGAGAAGGCACTCGATGATAATGATGATGATATAGAACTTTCAATTAAGAATTATAATATAGAACTTTTCAGTTAAGAATTATGTTATATAACTTTCAATTAAGAATTATGATATAGAACGTTCAATGAAGAATTATGATATAGAACTTTCAGCTAAGAATTATGAAATAGAACATTCAATGAAGAATTATGATATAGAACTTTCAATTAAGAATTATGATATAGAACTTTCAATTAAGAATTCAGTTTTTTAACCACCTGACTGTTCTAAATTTCATAAACAGCAAGATAAAAAGCCACTTAGTGCCATTAGTATTTTGAAAACAGTAATACCCTGCCTAAGTTGAATGTAAGGTGGCGAATGCTTTTCCTCACTGGTTTTACAATCTCTCATTTGTTTAGTCTGATAGTTATATTAGTTCATTGCTGGCTTATTTGAGTGTATATATCTTGTAATAAGCTCTGTGCCTTCAGGTCTATCAGCGTATAATAAATTACACAAAATTATTCATGAATGGCCAGAATAGAACAGACAACATGCAAATTTACCAGAATTGGGAAATTATATATTTGAAATAACAATATAACAATACAACAGTATTTGAAGCAATGTTAGTTTTTTTGGAAATGTTAATTATCACTACTCAAATAAGAAATGTTTTAACAGATGATCTAGACATATTCTAATACTCATTGTTCTATCTTATTGTTCATGTTTCAAAATAAATGCTCTAAAAATTACATATTGAGCCTAATAAATTGTTATCACTCAAGTACATGCACAACATAAAGGCAGTTGAGTAAACACAGAACACACTTCTGAGAAAAGTATACAATTGTATTTTGTTGAAAATGATGCCCACCATTATAAAGCTGAAAAACAATCCTTTATTTTATAATATGGTTTGCCCATCCTCACCAATAAAGATGATTTTATGATATTTCTCTGATTAGTTTTTTTTTTAGGTGCTTATATTGGGTTTCAGGTATTTAGATTGGGTTTGAGGTGGTTATATTGAGTTTCAGGTGTTTAGATTTGGCTTGAGATGGTTATATTAAGTTTTAGGTGTTTAGATTGGTTGTAGACGGTTATATTGGGTTTGAGGTGGTTATATTAGGTTTCAGGTATTTAGATTGGTTTTCAGGTATTTAGATTGGGTTTGAGGTGGTTATAAGACTCATTTAAGATCTGAAGTTGTTCCTGAAATGAGGACATGTATTATTTATTGTTGGCCAATCAAATGATGAATGACTGGAATTTGACTTATGGAGTGATCACTTCTCAAAAGCATCATTTACTCTGTTTATTATATTTTACATGACTCTATTCACAATTTGTCTGAACGAATAATCAATTAGCAGCAGAAATTCCTTCAGTATATATACAGAATTCTTTGGTGACATCTCTACTGTGTTCAGGGAACATTCCTTCAATTTACCATGTGATTATCAGCCCTTTTGCAATTTACTGTAAAGCAGCTTTTTCAGTAATCATTGATCATTGATCTCTTTGATCATCATTACTCAGTGATGCACCAACAAGTTCAACCCATCTTTACTGTGATGTTTATAGCATTGTGTGTGTGTTTGTCATGCCAGACTTAACCATGAAATCTGTGTTTGATAGCTTAGTCTGTTTTCTTAACTCAGCAGTTTCTGCAGGTAACATATCGGAAGTGTCTCATCTTCACAATGTGTGTGTGTGTAAAGATTTCAGGTTTTGGAAACATACCATAATGTAAGCAGAACTCCAGCAGCATAAACATTCAATTTAATTTAAAACTTTTTATGTCGCAACAATATATATATATATATATATATATATATATGCAGTACCCATGTGAGCAGTCTTGCGTTCACCTCGTCACTAATATATAAAATGTCTGAGAATAAGTACTTTTGAGATTTTTTAACATGATAACACCTTTAAAATAGACCATGAACATAATTTATTTGTTCTCACTCTTTGGAGATGACTGATTTAAAGCTTCAGTTTTTGTGGTGAAAACAACAGACAGAAGTTTATACATGCTTTTGCTAAAAAGATAAAAAACATATTTATATGTATCTTTTTGCATGTGGGCTCAGCCATCTGTATATTCATAACTATGTATTGCCTTCTTATGAACTTTTGTTCAGATATGAAGAATTCTTGATTGATTAAAAATGTAACCAGTAGGAGGAGGTATTTGGCAACTAACTGTGCATGTCACATCTATTAACAATATCTCTGAATGTACCAGAAAATATGATAATGAAGATAGATGATGTACATTTATCTTTGATGAAACCAAAAGATATGCTTTACAGAAAATGTTCTTGGCACTTTTCTTGTGGGCCATGTTTTGTGACAAAGATTAAATGTGTTGCATTTTGTTTCTTTTGAAGCCATTTATAATCTCTGACAGCTATCCTTAATGCAGGTATAAATGTAAGTAAAGTGAAAGTTACCTCCATACCTTTAAAGGCATAGGGTCATAGCGACCACATTTTTCCATGTCCAAAAGCAAATTTTTTAGGTGATGTGATCAGTTTCAGGCTGCCTTTATTTCCCAGAAATATCTCTGGTATGGGGGCCTTGGTAACCTAGTTGGGAAAACCACCCGACTGGACTACCGACTTTCGGACAACCTGTGTTCGATTCCCACTGGGAGCAGTGTGGTTGGGAAAAAAAAAATACCCCCACAGTCGACCCAGCCGTTGGCAGAAATGGGTACCAGGGTATTACCCTGGGAAGGTGAGGGAGGTCACCTCGCATCATGAGTTTCGAGGTTTGAAACGACACTATCCAGAAATCTCCGAAAATTTCTGGATAGGCGGCCGAACACATATGGGTGTAAACTCGCGTGCTAAGATGCCAGTTCAAGTCTCGTACTTTACCTTTACCTTATCTCTGGTATCCATTTTTGGAGGCTGGGTGAACCCTAGAACCTTGTCAATCCAAAAAAAAAAAAAATCACTACTTCTGGGAATTGAACCTGAACCAATCTGATCAGCACACTACCACTCAGCCACCAGGCTCTGTAAAAACATAATTAACTAACAAATATTTGGCAAGCCCCTTTCTGCTATGTCTAGCATAGAGATCTATCTTTGACAATCACTAAATTACTGGCTTTATTTTTGCTTGCATAAATATCTAACGGGTATTTTTATTAAATATTGTGGGAAGTTCTGATGTTTTAATATTTCATTGCTCATGTTAGTACATTCTGCAATAAACATGGAACCAATAGCTTTGTACTTTTTGATGAGTTAGTGTCAGCCTCTGAATCATTTTAATCTGGTTTGAGTTCAGTCATAGTCCTATGTTGTGGTTCTATGAAATAGTCATACAGGCTCTTGCTTGTTTCAAAGACTTTGGTAGCTGGTAGTTCATCCTCTCCTCATTGTAAGAGAAGAGTTTGTTACAAAGAAAGAATTAACTCCATAAATCTTTCAGTGACATTTAGAAAGTATTGTTTTTTTTTACCATCTGCACATTTTTGGGTAATGCTGTTGTAAGCAGCATGATTGTGCTGTGTTTCTTTTCTAGAACAATTGAGAACAATGGAGTGTTGTCATCTTTTATCAGATGTACAAAGCAACACTTAGATGGGTTATCAACACACTGTAATGTGTTATAGAAGTTTCACTTGTCATGCTGGTCAATAAAGTTATGGATCAACAGTACTTTCAAAATTATCCATCTTCCATGTCACAACATAACTGCTGTACAGTGACCAAAACTATTGTGGAGAAATGTGTTTAAACAACAGATTTACATTATATATGTGGAAGCCATGTTGCTCATTAGAACACTTATCTATTCTTTCAGACTGCATTGAATCAATGTGGTTGTTGTGGTTGTTGACACACGTTGGTGCTAAGCATATTATCAACAGGACAAAAACCTTATGTATAAATACCACCATAGCTTTATTACACACTTGTCTATGTTTTAATAAACCTGTAGACTAAATGTTGCACAATTTTTTAAAATAAATTAATTGCAATTATTTACGCAGTAAGTATTGAATTCTAGATTGCCTTCTTCCATTCAATAAATAATATAACCCATATCCAGGATCATATCAGATTGATGCCATCTAAAGATGATTTTATTCCGATAAATCTCTGACAATTAATTTCAAATATTTAGCTGAGTGACCTAGTAGTCCTACAGAGTAAGACAGATTTATGTGTTCATTTTATGTTCCTGAATGTGCAAATGTTTTCTTCATTAAATGTGTAAATCCTTTCAAATATGTGTCTATAGATGCACGTGTGCTTTCATATAGGAACAATATCATTTGTAGCAATCTAAAGATGAAAATGATAGATCTGTTTGTATTTTTCATTGAAACTTTAATATTTTCAGTCTTTTTTCATCATTTGCATACTTGCTGCACAAGTATCTTTTATTTATCTTAACTCTTTATCTTTGGGTGGTTATGACTCACTCTCATTGCTTCATTTCATTGGTATGTATCTTCGTTTGGATTGATTCATGACCACCTATGTTGATAATCTGTTCCCACTAGCTCAGCATTTGATCATCTTTGTTGCTAAGTAACTCTAATCATCTTCATACATGAGCACCTATGTTGATAATCTGTTCCCACTAGCTCAGCATTTGATCATCTTTGTTGCTAAGTAACTCTAATCATCTTCATACGTGACCACCTATGTTGATAATCTGTTCCCACTAGCTCAGCATTTGATCATCTTTGTTGATAAGTAACTCTAATCATCTTCATACATGACCACCTATGTTGATAATCTGTTCCCACTAGCTCAGCATTTGATCATCTTTGTTGCTAAGTAACTCTAATCATCTTCATACATGACCACCTATGTTGATAATCTGTTCCCACTAGCTCAGCATTTGATCATATTTTTTTTGCTAAGTAACTCTAATCATCTTCATACATGAGCACCATGTTGTTAGTATCTCTCAGGAACTTTTCAAAATGGGAAGTGATTTGTTTGCAAAACCAATCTTATTGGCTAAGTGTCATTTAATTGTGGCTATTAAGATATTCATTCTGATAGTTCTGCTAGCTTGCTGGTTAAAAACACTTTTTATCTGCTCATTTAATCATCCCATCCTACTTTTGTCAGATTGAGTTATAATTCCTGCAGTTTCCAGTTTTAATAGATGAAATATAATTTGTTCACTCAAATGGTCTTCTTTCAGTAATCTCAATACATTCCCTTTGTAGAAAATTACTGTTCCAACTTTAAATGACTTAATGCCCAAACCTTCCAGTCTTCCACTATCTTGAATCAGGAAGTATGCAGAATAGTTATATCCTCTTAATTTGTGTATATTGGTTTCATTTAATGAAGTGCATATGAGTCAAATATTAATGGTGTGATGCCCACTGTTCAATTTAGGAACTTCCCTGTACTGCTCTAGTTAAACACACTTGTTATCCACTTAGTTAGTCATCCTTTTACCACTATTTATCCAGAACAGAAAATCACCATAGTTTTTTTGTACGTTTTAAGACTTCTGCATATTTTGTCCACTCATTTCTGTGCCCTCAGTTTGAACATTGCAATCAAGGACTAGTAACACAGTACTTCACAAAGTTTAAGCAGCACAGACACAGTAAGACAGTTGTGGAGATATACAGTTAAATAGAACCATATTTTGTAATACTTTATGGAAAAAACAACTAATATGTTAATTATGTATAGTCACAATGTTAATGAAGAATAAATGGAATTTTATAGAATTTTTGTTTCTAGTTTGTAGTAAGAGTTATCCCAGCATGTCAGATGTTTTCTATATAGCACATTTTATGTATTATAGTGACAATGAAGAACAATTAATTTACAATGTGAGTGCAACAATAATGAATTGTTTGTCAATCTGTAAGTGAGTATTATTACATTTGTAGAAGGGTGTTGTGAATATTCAGTGTATTACAATTCTGAGTTCAATAAAATGATGTACGTATTTCAAAAAGTTTATGTCTTTTTTCTGTCAGATTCTTATGTTGTGTTTGTCAAAATAACAGATCAATTATTACTTTTATGACAAGCAGAGTTTGTGTTGAAATTGCTGGAAATGAATGCATTTAATTACCATATGTTGTGACAATAGTAGTAGTTATATGTGATTATAAGAGCTAGGATTTTTATGACCTAAAAATAATTGAAATATGCTTACATTTGTGACCTAAAAATGCCAAATATTACATTAAAATAGAAAATAGACTGAAATATGGCATAAATTGATTACTCAATTTATCATCATCGAGTGTCGTCTCCGTACTGAAGGTTGGCTACAATGGAGGCAAATTCATCTTGTCTCTTGCTTTGATGGTGCAGGTTATCATAGGTTGACTTGTCTATCTTTTGATGTTACTCATCCATGCTAGCCATGGTCTGCCTCTGCCTCTTTTACCTTGTATTTTCCCTTTCAAGATTACTTTTAGTAGGCTGCCAGGTCTTCTAATATGGCCCAAAAATCGAATTTGCCTTGTTTGAATTGTAATTAGTAGTTTTCTTTTCATTTTTAGTTGTTTTAAGACTTCATCGTTTGTTTTCTTTTCCTTCTATCCAATTCTACCTATTCTTCTATATATCCACATTTCAAAGGCTTCAATTCTCTGTTCTGTTTTCTTGTGTAATGTCCATATTTCTGCACCATATAGGAATATTGAGAAGATGTAACATTTTGCTATTCTTAGTTTTAGCCCTGGTGTTATTTGTTTTGATGTTAATATGTTCTACATGATATTAAAATTACTTTTTGCCATTCCTATTCTTTTGTTTATTTCAGTTTTACATTTTCCATTACTGGTTATAGTATGTCCAAGGTAGTTGCAGTTCTGAACTGTTTAGAGCCGTAGTAGGCCCATAGGGCATGGATCCAGATACTCTTTCTATTTTTTCTAAATTTTCTTTCCAGCAGTCTCAATCCTTGCAAAGATCTTTTATAAAATCACGCCATTTGTCTCTGTTCTGTGCAAGCATGTCGATATCAAGAGGGATCAGATTCCCGCTGCTCTTGCCTCTCTGATCAATGTTCTTCTGTATCTCACTGGGTTGTTCTCTTTTCCTCCTACCTGCTGGTTCCCACTTAAGGGTTTGCTTTGCTATTCAGTTAGTATCTTTTTCATCACGTGTCCAACATATACCCAACGTCTTTTCTTGATTACTGATATTAGTGATTGATTTACGATTTCTCTAATTTCCTCGTTTGTTTTGAATTCGTTCCACGCTATACCAAGTATTTTCCTTAGACATTTATTTTCAAATGCGTTCAACTTTCTTTTTATATCTCTTGTTGTTTCCCAGCTCTCTCATGTGAATGTAAGTGTTGATATGTATGTATATATATATATATATATATATATATATATATATATATATATATATATATATATATATATATATATATATATATATACATATGAATGTATTGAATAGTCTAAGTTTTGTTTTTGTGCTGATGAGCTTTGATTTCCACATCTTCTCAAGGCTTTTGAAGGACATTGCTGCTTTAGCTATTCTGATTCTAATTTCTTTACTTGTATCACCTTTCCGATTGTTCCAAATTACTCATTTGCTTTTGTTTATATAATAAAATGGCGTTAGATTATAATTTTTTAGAATCGTAGAAAATAGATGAGTAAATATATACTGACAAAATTGTTACATTATGTCCATGTTGAAGAAGATTACGTTGCTTTAAACTGGGTTTCCGGTGTTATAGAAAACACTTTATTAATGACTTTATCACAAGAAATTCAAGCGTTCTTGTGCTATTTCAAATGGATTTTATATGTGATTTATATAGTTTGTGCGAATAGTACCTTACATCATTGTGCTATTACGATATTACGATCACGAACGAAAATGTCAAAAAGCGGGAAATCTACAACAACACAAAGAAAACAATCAGAACGTTTAATAGGCACTTGGAACATCTGCGGATTAGGGGATAAAAGTACAGAAATAGTTGAATTTATGAAGAAAAGGAATATAAAAATTTTAGGATTAGCTGACACAAGGAAGAGAGGTAAAATCATTAAAGAAATACACCAAAGCTACACACTCGTCACGAGCGGAATTAACAACATGGCGGAAGTAAACAAACACGGAGTCGGTTTCATTATCGAAAGTAATACTGCCAAAAATATACTAGAAATAGAATTCATCTCGGAAAGAATTATAAGTATCAAATTAGCAGAAAAAGGAGGAAATACCACTTATATTCAAACATATGCTCCATGCAACGACACATATAGTGAGGACAGCAAACAAGAATATTTTGATGAACTATCAGCCACAATAAATAAAGTCAAAGACACAGAGAAATTGTTTGTACTAGGAGATTTCAACGGTAGAGTAGGACAAAGGAGAACACCATGGGAATTATACCTAGGACCATTTAGTGACATTAGAACAGAGTGTAACAGTAACGGTGAACACCTACTAAATATTTGTGCAGAACATGATCTTTATATAACAAACACGTTTAATCAGCACAATCATAACCAAATACTCACTTGGTATAAATGGAATGACACGGACAAGGCCTCCCAAATCGATTTTATTTTGACTAGAAGACATCAAAGGAGGGACATAACAGACTCAAGATCTATACCAAATGCAATATTAGATACAGACCATAAGCCTGTTTTACTATGGCAGAAAAAATGGGTTAGGAAACAACAGATGACAAGACCTCAAGCACAAAGAATCGATCTAAAAGCAATAAAGAATGGAAACATACAAAAAGAAATAGAAGAATCCGTAACCAACAAATACCAAACCCGAATACAACCTACAAACATAGAAGAAGCATGGAAACAGTTTAAAGAAGGTTTAATAGAGTCAACACAAGAGAAATGCGGTCTGAAAAATATAGGAAAGAGCAGAAAGAAACTTACAAGATGGTGGAATGAAGTAGTAAAATCAGCAGTGAAACACAAGAAAGACAAGTATAAAACGTGGCAGAAGACAAAAACAACAGAAGACTACAATCACTATAGACAAGCCAGAAATGATAGCAAAAAGATCCTAGAACAAACAAAAGCAGACTCATGGAAAGCATTTGGTGAAGAATTAGCAAAAACATGTAGAGAAGAACCCAGAGAATTTTTCAAAAGTGTAAAAGCAATGAGAGTAAGAAATAATGATTATAACCCAACCACTATAATAAACGACAAGAAAGGTAGACCAATCAGCAGCAGGAAAAACATAATAATCAGATGGAGAGAATACTTTAAGGAATTATTAAACCAGGGAAATACAAACGGAAATACAGAGTTTAAATATAGGCAGTATGATGAACAGGAACCGAATATACTTAAAGCAGAAGTAGAATGGGCATTGAAACAGAATAAAAAGAACAAAGCAGCTGGTATAGATGGAATAACAACAGAAATGCTACTAGCTTGTAAGGAAACAGCTATAGATTGGCTTACTATCATATTCAATATGGCTTGGGAAGAAAGAAAAGTCCCAGACGATTGGCAAAAAGCTATCATTGTCCCATTTTGGAAGAATAAGGGAAGTAAAAGGGAGTGTGAAATGTACAGAGGAATATCCCTATTGAGTCAAGTTGGTAAAATGTTTGCTAAAATATTAGAGAGGAGAGTAAGATACATAATAGAACCACAATTAAGTAATAATCAATTCGGATTCAGAAAAGGCAAAAGCTGCACTGATGCTATATTTACATTGAGACAACTATGTGAAAAAACAATAGAATATGACAGAAACCTAAATATAGTGTTTATAGATCAGGAAAAAGCGTTTGACCGTGTGGACAGGAACAAACTTTGGCAAACTTTAGAAACATACGGGGTAGCAGGACAACTACTAGAAAATATAATAGCACTATATAAAAACAGTCAAAGTGCCGTCAGAACATCGGAAGGTCTGTCAGAATGGTTTCAGGTTACAACAGGAGTAAGACAAGGATGTGTCCTCTCACCACTCCTCTTCATCATATATATGGACAAAATAAATCAGGAAACAACCAACAACAAGGACAAATCAAATAATAACATAGAGGTAGAAAACTCCAACATCAATGAGCTACTCTTCGCAGATGACCAATGCCTAATATATGAGGATGAAAACCTGCTACAACAGCATTTAACATCTCTAGATAAAAGCTGCACAAACTACAGTATGAAAATTAACACAGCAAAAACAGAGGCTATAAGAATAAGCAAATTGAGACACCCATTAAACATCAAGATCAAAGACAAAGAAATAAAACAAGTAGAGGAATTCAAGTATTTAGGCGCAATGTTCACAGAAGATGGAAAACTAGACAGAGAAATTGACATGGGAATACAAAAAGCAAATGCTGTCACATACCAGCTTTCACCATTATTAAGACATCCAAACATTTCTATGCCAGCTAAACAACAAATGATAAATAGCATCTTCATACCAACTTTGTGCTATGAAAGTCAAACATGGACCCTTTCTAAATCCCATTTAAGAAAGATCAATACATGTGAGATGCGATGCTTGAGAAAAGTAACAAACAACACAAGAAGAGATAGAATACCAAATGAAACCATAAGAAAAATGGTAGGAACAAAACCCTGCCAAGAATATATAGAACAACAACAACTTAAATGGTTCGGCCACCTGGTCAGAATGAATCCTCACCAATCACCATCAAGGGCGTTTTTCTCGAGAATGCATGGAAAAAGACCAAGAGGAAGACCCAGAAGAAGATGGATAGATGCAGTGACAGAGACATGTAACAACAAAGGAAAATCACTAATTCAGACAATTCGAGCAGCACAAGAACGACAAATGATATAAATCACGACACCTTTTAGGTATCAGTGAAAGAGAAAAGAAGAAGAAGAAGATCACATTTGTTTTTTTCGAAGGGGGTGGCGGAACTGGTTGGTCTCTAGGCAAGACGCCGGCCTCGAGACAGAGAGGTTGTGGGTTCTAATCCCCGCTGCATCAGTTGGGAATTTTATTTATGATTTCTCTCCGCGGCAACCACCCAGCCAGCAGCGAGGCCTGGCTTGAAACGTCAATTACTCATGGACGGAAAAATTATGAGTAGGCCTACCTCTGAAGACGGAGTTCTGTGCCTGTGCGGCGAGGGACTCCTGTGCACACGGCTGCCAGGGAAAAACGGATTAACGCGCAATATTCAGTTCCTAGTCTCTAGTTAGTTAGAGGTACAAGCTGGCGAACGCAAAAAAAAAAAAAAGATTTAGTTTTCATCGTTTGTGCCATTGTAGCTGATAACAACATGCATTTTCAAATGTCAGAGATCACTGAAACTTGCTTCCTATATTGAAAAACATCGATCTACATCACAATATGTCACATGGGCAAATTGTTAAAATGCCTTGTTATTTTCTGAGAGATCAGGTTCACATCTTGCCTTTTTACCGCAAAGTATGTCAACAATCTTGTATGATGTAGAAAATCCTGTATTTCTATGTAGTAGACTTTCTCATTTTTATTTCATCCTTTCACTTGCTTTTACCACGTGCTCGGTTTATTTCAATCTGAGTTTGTTTGTTTTTTTTTCTCCCTATGTCTTATGCATTACAGAGAAGCAAATTTCAAGTTATTTTATTACTTTTGAAATTGCACAGAAGGTAGACTTTATATATGTCAGGTTTTGTGACAGTCATAGAGAACGAGAACAATTAGTAATAATAGCAGCAGCAGCAGGAGAAACAGGAATGCAATGGCTGCACAGAATATTTAATGCAGCATGGCACCAACAACAAGCCGCAGAAGACTGGCAACAGGCAATCATCACACCAATATGGAAAAAGAAAGGTAACAAAAGAGACTGCAATCAATATAGAAGTATATCTCTTCTCAGCCATGTAGGAAAGCTATACGCCAAAATCTTGGGAAAAAAGGCTGAGACCAATAATAGAACTACAGTTAAGCGATTCTCAAATGGGGTTCCGAATAAAACAGCGAATGTATCGACGCACTATTCACACTAAAACAGCTTGCAGAAAAAAACGACAGAGCACAATCAAAACTTATGCATAGCCTACATTGACCAGGAAAAAGCATTCGACAGAGTAAACAGAGAACAACTGTGGGAGATACTAACAACATACAGAGTAAGCCAACATCTAAACAACCTTATTAAAAGCCTCTACGTCAACAGCAGCTGCAGGGTCAGAACAGCAGCAGGCTACACAGACCACTTCGAAGTTAGATCAGGCGTAAGACAGGGGTGCGTACTATCCCCCCTACTGTTTATTACATACATGGACTATATATGCAAGCTAGCTGTCATCAGAGACAGAGAAGATCAACGAGCTTCTAGTTGCAGACGATCAGGCACTAATTCATGAAACAATAGAAGACCAACAAGAACACTTAAACAAACTCAATATCTCAGGCACAAAATACAACATGAAAATCAACATCAACAAAACAGAAGTCATGAATGTCGCCAAAAATAAACAGAACATCAACATAACTATAGAAGGCAGGCAACTAAAACAAGTAGAGGAATTCAAATACCTAGGAAGTCTAATGACAATCGATGATTCTCAAACAGCAGAGATAGAATCAAGATGCAACAAAGCTTATCAAATCATCGGACAGTTATCACCACTATTGTCCAACAAGGAAATAACTCTGGAGGCAAAACGAGCACTATACAATACAATCTTCATCCCAACGTTGTGCTACCAATGCCAGACCTGGACCCTAGATGCAAGAACAATAAGAAAAATAGCCTCTACAGAGATGAAATGTGTTAGACGAATGACAAAAAAAACAGTCTGAGAGATAAGATCAGAAATGAAGAACTGAAAAAAAGCTAGGAATAGACCCCGCCATAGAATATATAAGGAAACAACAGATAAAATGGTTTGGCCACGTGACAAGGCAGAAAGAACAAAACACAACACAACGAGCCTTCAACAAACTTTGTGAGAACACCAGACCCAAGGGTCGACCACGAAAAAGATGGGTCGATGGAATAATAGAAGCACTAGGAAACATAACAGCAGCAGAGTCGAACAGAAGAGCAAAAGACCGCAAATTATATCTCCCCTCGACGCTGAAAGGCAGATGAGGAAGGAAAGAAGAAGATAGAGAACGAGCTCCTCACAGCTTGAATTGATGTTCAGTCGTTTCTATCTAAGCGATGAAATAGCGGCGGGTGATAAGTTTGAAACTTGAGGAGGCTAGATATGAGACCGTACATGCAGGGTGATCTTTAACCTGATAATTTGCGACATAAACATTACTGCAATTTGCGCTATGCAGTATACTTCCTTCAATTGTTGCCTTAAACTAACATAATTATAGTTACATCATAATAGCTTAAGTTACTTGCATTATAAGTTATGATAAAAACATGGTTTTGGTGTTAATTAATTCTTGTACAGTTTTTATCAAATTTTTTTATTATATAAAGACACGGTTCAGTGATTCTCCCAATTGGCACTATTTCTAATGTTTAAATAAAAAGGATAGAGATTCATCTGATTTGTCATTCTTTTGTTGTCATGAAAACAGGGAGGTAATTGCTGAAATAGCCTACCTTGTTCTCATACAGATTGCAAGGTCGATAGATGCTATTGTACGGTTATAGTAAGTTCGATCTCTGTTGACTTTGATGTCTATTTATTAGTAGCGGCTTGAGTTATTTGAGCTATGTCACGGCTATACTAGGAAACATTGGTCACGGCTATACTAGGAAACATTGGTCACGGCTATACTAGGAAACATTGGTTGGCTGTACACTGACGTTTCAATCACTTAGCTGGAACGTGATTGTGTCTCATAACATATATGAGGAGTCGTGGCCTCAGTTGCCTCCTCTGAATATCCGCCGCTGGTTTCGAGGGTTGCTCAGTTTTCTCAATAATACTCCATATCATCCAACCAAGTACCCCCAATGTAGTATGATAATAGGTTGTGGAGCAAGTGATAGTTGAGCTTCTTTGAATTGATATACTCGAAGAGGCGTTTTGGTGATGAGTATTTTCTCCCCATTTCAAAATGACTTTGTCCACATCAATAATATTATCTCGAACGTCTTCAGTACTCTAAGTAACGCGTGAGCCAGGCAGGTGATGTGGACCAATCTTGGATAAAGCATTTGCAGTCCTTTTGCAGCCTTTTTCGTTTATGGAGAAGCTGTTCTATTTTATTAATGGAATCAGTCTCACTGCAGTCGGGGAATCCCTATATCAGCTCCACCCCCGTCCCAGAATTCCTTGAAGCGTATGTAAACTGGCTGTTCCAGTAAGGTTTTCATCGTAGATTTTTTTTGTTTTTTATTTCTTCACTGTTGCAAGAAGCTGGTTTACCATATCTATATCTGCTCTCACGGCATTTTACTTTTTTTTCTATATGGATCTAAAATTGCATACATACATACATTGCACTATATACCTTGCGCACGCTACTTAGATTATTTCTAGTTCATCATCATCATCATCAAGTGCCTGCTGGCGTAGGTGATCATGTCTGTCCACAACTTTCAATCTCGACAGTTATATATCATTTCTGTTGTTGACCTTCTGCCAAGCCATTCTCTTAAGTTGTCTGGTATCTTTTCTCTTTGCTTCCTTCTATCTCTTCATCCCTCAATTTTCTCAGTTGCTACAATATATTCCAGCTGTTCTCTTCTCATTACATGGCCAAAAAAATTATGACTGTTTGTTCCAAATATTGAAAATTAGCTCTCTTTTTGCTTGGCCTCTTTCAGAACGTCTTCATTGCTTTTCTTAGCTGTCCATTACATTCTCAACATTCTTCTGTAAAACCACATTTCTGCAGACTCCAGTGATTTTCTTGTCTATTGTCCATGATTCACATCCATATGTTAATACTGACTCTACGTAACATTTAAGAGCTCTTTTTCTTGTTTCTATTGTCAAAAATGAATTGCATAGTATCTTCTTCATTTTTTGGAAAGCTGCTTTTGCCTGATCCATTCTGCATCTCACCTCTGTTGTACATCTTCTATTTCTAGTTACTCAATTCTTTTGTGAGTTTGCTTTTAGTTTGTGCTTCCTGTACAAACTAAAAATGCAAAACTGAAATAAACAAAAGAATAGGTTTGGCAAAAAGTAATTTTAATGTCATGAAAAATATACTAACAACAAAACAAATATCAACAGGGCTGGAACTAAGAATGGCAAAATGTTACATCTTCTCAATATTCCTGTATGATGCAGAAACATGGGCATTAGACAAGAAAACAGAACAGAAAATTGAAGCCTTTGAAATGTGGATTTATAGAAGAATAGGTAGAATTGGATGGAAACAAAAGATAACAAACGATGAAGTTTTAAAACAACTGAAAATAAAGAGAGAACTACTAAATACAATTA
The DNA here is from genome assembly GCA_032433765.1 of Megaustenia siamemsis. Lineage (NCBI taxonomy): Eukaryota > Metazoa > Mollusca > Gastropoda > Stylommatophora > Ariophantidae > Megaustenia > Megaustenia siamemsis. The sequence continues at coordinate 41,294,648 of JAVIAB010000051.1, read as the reverse complement.
AGACAAGACAAATGACATTTTTGGGGCATGTTAAAAGACACAACAGCCTACTAAAAGTAATATTGGAAGGAAAAATACAAGGTAAAAGAGGCAGAGGCAGGCCAAGACTAACATGGACGAGTAACATCAAAAGATGGATAAGTCAATCTATGACAGGCTGCACCATTAAAGCAAGAAACAGAGTAGAATGGCGATCCATGGTAGCCAACCTTCGTTGCAGAGAAAGCACTCAATGATTGATTGATTCCTGTACAATATTGCTGGAATTGTGTTTATTATTCTCTCATTTTCTTTAGCAGATAATTCCTCATAAATGTTTTTTGGGGGTTTTCATGAGTTCACATTTTACTGAACTTGTAAAGGAAAAAAAACACGTTATCCAAGAAGAGAATCCCCGAGAACACAGTTTACGTCATCATTAACAAAACACAACGGGGCAATCAAGAGAATAATCATGGATGCATAAAGTGGATATTTGACTGATGTCCAAAAAGTTTACACCGGCTGGTGATATTTTATTGTTTTCCAACAAATTTCCACCGGCTGGTGATATTTTATTGTTTTCCAAAAAATTTCCACCGGCTGGTGATATTTTACTACTTTCCAAAAAGTTTCCACCGGCTGGTGATATTTTACTGCTTTCCAAAGCTTTCCAAAATGTTTCCACCGGCTGGTGATATTTTACCTCTTTCCAAAGCTTTCCAAAATGTTTCCACCGGCTGGTGATATTTTACTGCTTTCCAAAGCTTTCCAAAATGTTTCCACCGGTTGGTGATATTTTACTGCTTTCCAAAGCTTTCCAAAAAGTTTCCACCGGCTGGTGATATTTTACTGCTTTCCAAAGCTTTCCAAAATGTTTCCACCAGCTGGTGATATTTTACTGTTTTCCAAATTGTTTACAAAAGCTGGAGATATTTTACTGCTGTCCTAGATGTTTACAAAAGTTGAATATATCTTGCTGACATCCAAAAAATTCCACATGTTGAAGATATACAGCTGCTGTATAAAGAGATTCCACAAGGTGTAGATTTTTTTCTTTATGCACATAACAAGATTTCACATGGTGGATATATTTTGCGACTAACCTACTAGATTCCATATGGTGGAGATATTTTGCGACTAACCTACAAGATTCCACAAGACGCATTGGCCACAGTCTGTTCTGCCGGGCACGACCATTAACATAATTATCAATAACGATTTGCTATGTTTTAAGTCTTGGTGTCCATGTTTCCCATTTATATAATATCATAGTTTACAAAAAAGGATACAAAATAAAAATAATGTTAGGTGTTTTGAAACATTATATTTATTCACATATTCTTCAATTACATACAAGATAAGTCTGTAGAAGTACATGAAGAAATCAAATACGTTATTTAAAATAAAAGTCTTGAAATAAAATTGTAAAACATTAATGACTATTCCCCATAAAATATTAATCACTTCATGTAGTTGTTCACGGACAATGTGTTATATATATATAGAGAGAGAGATATAATTTTTGCATATTTAGAAAATAGAATGGTCATTGTGTTCCTTTTCACATAAGGAAACTATAGCCTGGTAGAAAGAAAATTGACGTGGAACTGAAACTAACTATGGAGCTAATATTTGAACACAATCTGACTCAGTTTATGGAGCTAATATTTGAACACAATCTAACTCAGTTCATGGAGCTAATATTTGAACACAATCTGACTCAGTTCATGGAGCTAATATTTGAACACAATCTGACTCAGTTTATGGAGCTAATATTTGAACACAATCTGACTCAGTTCAGAATGTGTTAAACTGCGTAGATACAGAGAAAAAGAATTACGAGTACAACTAACAACATGTAGACAGAAAAATAGATACAATTTTATAGGACGTTAATGTAGGTAGTGATTGAAACGTTTGAAACTCAGACGTATGGCGCGTGCACCAATGTTTGATGACGTTTACATGTTGTTTTTTTTTTATCTCAGCACCGGTGACAAACCAAAAATGGTTGACGATACATATATAAATGTATATCATCGTCAACACTACGTCATAATGATTGTCCTCCTTTCAGGTAATTAGGATTTTTGTTTCTTTGAGATATAGAAATATATCGTAATCATCGCTTGGTTGCAGTTCACGAGTTTTACAGACCATAATTGTGGTAGCAGCCACCAGGCCGTTCAAAATAGCGCATTTCAGGTTTCTTTTAAGAAAATCCTGAAGGAATTAACACCTAACGAAAGTACATTTTTAGACGCACTTTACTGATGCTGAGATGATATTTCTAAACAACGGGAAACATTTGTGAACGCACTAAATATAACTCAACAATTCTGGACATATTGAACGGATAATTGAGGTTTCGTGATCATTCACTAGCTCAGTAGTACAGTTATTTCATGTGTTTATGGAAGGACTTTTTCCTTTCAAACAGTAACCTTTCTTCCTCTCCACCAGCCACACGGAACATCGCCACTCCTCATAAAGTTATAATAAATGCAATTCTCGTGTTATTATATAGTATTTACGTCTCCTATTTATTGTTTTCTTGTTTTAATGTATTATTTTTTAATTGTTTTTAATTTTGTTATTTTTATCTTAAAGTGTATACATTTACTACCTAAGTTAATCAAAGTGCGGAACGTTTAGGATCTAGGAACTGATTAATTAACTTTCAATCAATTATTTTGAAACAACTAACAGCTTCCTGGTATGAATCAAATTCGAAGTACGAGTAATTTATTGAAATGTGTAGTTTAATGTGTGTTGCTTTAAAAGATCATGTTACTATACAATTATCTCTTCTATTAGAATTTTAGTTTCACTTGCAATATTACTGCTTTCAGCTGTGTCGACAAAAGTGTAACTCTCATCAATCCCTAGTAAATTAGGTTCAGAGATGACATATAAAGCTAATCTAAGCCACACATGTATGAGTAAGTAAGTGTAAAGAGCCCCCGTTACGCCAAGTGGCGTACAGGGATTCTGGTGTTAGTGACCATAAATTTTACAGACCTTCAGCACATAATTTTTGGGGTAATGTGGTCGGTATTACGCCCTTGCCGCTTTACTTTCCCAGAAAAAATCCAGTACCCATTTAAGGCTGCGTGAACCCGAAAGCCGTCGATTGGGATCGAACCCTACCTCTTGTCCCTTGTAGTCCAGTTCACTAACCACTTTCGCGGCTCCCTCAAATGTATGAGGGCATGCCTGTAATGATTTAATTCTTTATTTCTGTTGGATTGAAAATGACAAATTACCACCACTGTGTGTCTATATGTTTGGAATTGGAGTCATCAATGACGGCCTAACATCATCAAGTGCTATGACGATCATCATTTTCGGGAGGACGTGAACTCCCATGGTATATGGTGGATAGGCGGCAGGAACCATTGAAGGCTATGTCTGAAAAGTGTTCCTTCTTGCAGGTTCCTCATATTCCAAGTCCGGCTTGTTGCAGGAGCTACTGAGTTAAGTGCTCTGTGCACACCGTGAGCTGTGTGTCTCATCCGTTTTGATCCTGCTTCGATATCCCGCTTGTTTACGATGAATGATGATATCGTATGACAGGGAACAGTTGGCTGTGTTCACTTTCTGCGCGGTTTCGCCTTATGTCTTTTGGCGTGTGCTGAGACTGCTACGATGGGGACTACAGTTACCTTTCTTTGTTTGGGAGATGAGTTGGTAATTCGGATGATTCCACTGGCACGGGCGGTTGAGCAATTATGGATTTTAATTCGTTTGCTGTGAGACCGAGGCCTTCCATAACCAATAACCAATAATAACCAAGTAAGTACTGTGGAATGGTAGTGCCAAATTCACATTGCAACGAGCATAAACCATGTTTATGTAAGAAAAAACTGCAGAGACAGCATTTATGTAGTAATATTATTACAAGTCTCAGAAAGTAAAATAACAATTAAAGAAATAACAAATATTGTTAAAATAATAGTGCATCTTCATTAGCTTTCATAGGAAACATTGAACGCACTGTACCATCCCTCTCTGTAATGAAAGGTATGATAAGACACTAAGGTAAAATATGGCATTCTATAATGTCATGTTATTAATAAATAAATGGTTTACAAAATTACTGATGAATTACCATCAAATTACGCACAGCAATAATGTTTAGATAACAGGAACAGGATGTCCCGTATCATATATTAGTCAAGTGTCAAAGAACACCGTACATGGCCACATCGTTTGCAAGTAAAGAAACCAATAATCTTTTTTTCGCTGCTAGTATTTGTCCAACCTAGCGAGCCAGACATAAATGTTTGTCATTATTTGACTTTATCAGAGAATGCCAGGCTGTAAAAGAGTTGCTTCCTTGCCATTAACACCATCTACAACACAGCGAGTCAGGTACCAAATCTTTTTTATTAGCGGGATGACCGATGCACAGCAACCTGAAATTGAATTGCCGCCTCGAGTCTCATTTCCCAACTCATTGTCCAATTAATCCCTCAACTCATTTCCCAACTCATTGTCCAATTAATCCCTCAACTTATTTCCCAACTCATTGTCCAATTAATCCCTCAACTCATTTCCCAACTCATTGTCTAATTAAGCCCTCAACTCATTTCCCAACTCATTGTCTAATTAATCCCTCAACTCATTTCCCAACTCATTGTCCAATTAATCCCTCAACTCATTTCCCAACTCATTGTCTAATTAAGCCCTCAACTCATTTCCCAACTCATTGTCTAATTAAGCCCTCAACTCATTTCCCAACTCATTGTCCAATTAATCCCTCAACTCATTTCCCAACTCATTGTCTAATTAAGCCCTCAACTCATTTCCCAACTCATTGTCTAATTAAGCCCTCAACTCATTTCCCAACTCATTGTCTAATTAATCCCTCAACTCATCCCCAACTTATTCACCAGCTCATCCTTCAACTCATCTCACAAACTATGCTCCAACCCATTCTCCCAACCCATTCTCCAACTCATTCCCCAACTCATCTCCCAACTCATTCTCCAACTTATCCCTCAACTCATCTCCCAAATTATTCCCCAACCCATTCTGCAACCCATTCTCCAACTCATCCCCCAACTCATTCCCCAAATCATTCCCCAACTCATTCCCCAAATACACGCCCCAAATTATCCCCCAACTCATTCCTTAACTCATTCCCCAACTTACCCCACAACTCATTCTCCAACTCATTCCCCATCTCATTCCCCAACTCATTCCTTAACTCATCCCCCAACTCATTCAACTTTTGACGGCTGAAGAGTATCAGGTTTGGATTGAACCATCATTCACTTTAGCGTGAAACTAGTGCGCGCACCACATCACCACTGATATTATCACTAGCGATACGTTTATCAAAAACACATAACTGAAGTACACATGTAAGGAAAAATAAAAAAAATGGAATGTAAGAAGCTTTACGTGATAAGTGGACGACACAGACTAAACAACGTTTCGGCCCAATAGGCCTTCATCAGGAACAAACAAAAAAACACAAACACAAAACTAATAACAAAACAACCAAAACAAAAACGATCGAAATGTGAAATGTGTTATTAGTTTTGTGTGTGTGTTTTTTTTGTTCCTGATGAAGGCCTATTGGGTCGAAACGTTGTTTAGTCTGTGTCGTCCACTTATCATGTAAAGCTTCTTACATACCATATTTTTATTTTTTTATTTTTCCTCATATTCAGCTTTACTGCAGCTTTGCATTTGTATGCCTTAACCCTTTACAAGTACACATGTATCTTGTTTTATCGTAATAATGCCACAGATTCACGTAACAACTTAGTATAATTTATTTTTGTTTTATCTACAGGATGCTAGACTACAATATATGTGGGTGAAAGGGTCTGTATAATTTCTTGCTGTCAATATCTTCCCTAACATGAACAATCCAGACATCAGTTTTCAGTGCTGTATCAACTAGAAATGCGAATAACCAGCTCATATGACAATATAGATATTTGGAGCTAAGTAAAAGTAAATTAAAGAGCTCTCGTCACGCCAAGTAGCGTATAGGGAATACGGTGTTAGTGACCATAATTTTTACAGACCTTCGGCATAATGTGGTCGGTATTACGCCCGTGCTGCTTTACTTTCCCAGAAAAATCCGGTACCCATTTAAGGCTGGGTGAACCCAGAAGCCGTCGATCAGGATCGAACCCGACCTTGTCCTTTGTAGCCCAGTTCACTAACCACTGAGCTATCGCAGCTATTTGGAGCTAAGCTCAAGTGTTAAAGAAGTAGCGATGTGAATCCTCAAAAGATGGGCGCTAACACTTTCATTACGGCATCAACGGCCTTCATCGAGATCGACGGAGAACGTCATCGAAGGTAACAAAGACAATATCATTTTAAAAATAGGTTGATATGGAAGAACTTCACAGCGACTACACATTGGTGGTGTATCACTGGATAGAAGCTTGTTGGACATTATATAAATCAACCAAGGTTATGTTAAACCATGGATATATTGGCACGCTTATACCATAACCTTTCGCCAAATAATAACAGAAAACAAGAGAGGCAATGCAGTCTTAGAGTTAACGAAAGAAAGGGCGATACTAACGGAGAGGAATTGCCTTTTGAGTTATCAATAAATTGAAACATTTTCTCATCTGTATGTATGTATGGCCTTTGGCGTCTTGACAGACGGTTGGTAGCAGTCATGATAAGTCAGTAGTTTGGTAAATATTGGTGACTTATGCTGGATTTTACTTTTGCTGAACAACTTCTCTCGTAGCTGAATCTGCCAATATTGAATATACTGCTTCGACCGCAGAATGAACAAGATGTATTTGTGGTGGCTGGTCTCGCATTCTTTTTGCTGCTCAATTTTTCTTCTAAATGTTATATAAATGCTGCCGTGAAAGTTACTGTGCTTTTTTTTTTTTTTTGGTTCTCACTGTGCTACGATATGCAGTCATATCTTCCCAGTTTCTTTCAGTGGTAGAGAATTCCCTTAAGGAAGCCTTGCAAACATCCTTATATCTCTGCACTGGTCTACCCTTCGGTCTATTGCCGTCCCTAAGTTCACCATACAATATTTTTTTTGGGAATACGATTGTTTGCCATTCTTCTAACATGACCCAGCCACCTTAGTTCCCGACTACTAAGTATTGCCTTGACGGATGTGAGTTATGAACTGACAGTATTGTTTGCTTGCTATGCCTGAGTGAATGGAGATAGTGTTCTGCCACCACTTGCCTCTCGCTTTATCTGTGGAGCGTTCCGAGGAAGGGACGAGGTCCTTACGTTTCATCTGTAGCCATCCATCAGTGGTCCCCAAAACTCGTCCTCATCACATGACCCCTTCACCCACTTCCCCAATCTATTCCCACCTCAACATAAATAAACAAATCTCCCTCTTAAAGCTTACCTAACACCAAATATCAAGTCAACTCGTGCGAGGTGTGAAGTCTCCACGTTTGGTTTAAAAAAACAAAAAACTTTTCTAAATTTGTAGTCAAAGTCTTACAGTAGATACCATTCACTAACCCATAGAGGTATTTCGTTCTACGCTCTTTTCTGCCTGCCTTTTATGTGTCAACTATAATCCTCCATTTCACTTCCGCATTATAGACAAGAGAACCCAGTCTCCTCGACTTTCTAATGTTTTATGCTAAGAGCAATAATGTCAACCCTTTATGTTATGTCTCGTTTTACTTTGTTGTTTTAATTAGTATTTCATTTGTTGGCACTCTTCTCTGTTGTTGCTGGTATACGCTCTTTGCCGCTACAAACGTCCTTATTATGTCATTACCATTTATATTGGAGCCGCGATAGCTCAGTGGTTAGTGAACAGGACTACAAAGGACAAGGGGTCGGGTTCGATCCCAACCGACGGCTTCCGGGTTCACCCAGCCTTAAATGGGTACCGGATTTGTTTCTGGGAAAATAAAGCAGCATGGGCGTAATACCGACCACATTACTCCAAAAATCATGTGCTGAAGGTATGTAAAATATAGGGTCATTAACACCATATTCCCTATACGCCACTTGGCGTGACGGGGGTGCTTTACTCTTTTTTGCCATTTATATAACACTGACGTTATACCTGCGTCTTCTATTTGTTTTTATTTAGTAGGTTAAAAAAAAAGTAAAGTACCCCCGTCACGCCAAGTGACGTATAGGGAATATGGTGTTAGTGACCATAAATTTTACAGACCTTCAGCCCATGATTTTTTGGGGTAATATGGTCGGTATTACGCCCGTGCCGCTTTACTTTCCCAGAAAAAAATCCGGTACCCGTTTAAGGCTGGATGAACCGGAAGCCGTCGGTTGGGAATGAACCCTACCTCTTGTCCTTTGTAGTCCAGTTCATTTAGTAGGTAGTTTCTGGTTATTTGTTTAAGCTGCTAGTAAGTGATAGAGACCAACATGTTAAATTATTGGCTTCACAATTACAGCCTAACAGTCCGACTGATCGGGCACATCACACACATCATTTGTAGTGGGAGTCAATTATTTAGGTCATTGAACGTAGTGTGAGGAATGACATCATTATTATGAGAATAAATCAAGCAAGTTTATTTTATTAGCATGTGACGTAACCACCGTGGGAATTAAATGTCAGCGAAATGTATATTAGCTTCAGTTGCTACAGAACAGTGCTGCCGAACAAGAGTCAAGCGACTCATCTTTGCTGAATAACGTATTTGACCAAACAATATGCTCTCTTGTATGTATAGCGTCTAGAACTGACAAAGTGAAGATATAAATGAATTACATTTTGCCGAACACCTGACTGTAATAGCTTCCAAAGAACAGAACTTAACAACATCTGTTGTTTTTGAACAGAGAATACAAAATTAACAACATGAAAATAAGCACTGGGACAATAGCAGTTATATCAATAGGAAGACAAAAGAAGACGTTGAACATAGCTGCAGAGTATCAAGTTATAAAACAAGTTACAAACTTTATATATCTTGGAGCAACATTCTCTGAAGATGGTAAAATCGATATAGAAATTGACATTCGATGCAACAATACAAACCAAATATTGGGACAGCTGTCCCCTGTACTTCTACACAAAGCAAAACCTATTACCCCCAAGAAACATCGCATACAGAGTATATCTATTCCCACATTATGCTACCAGTGTCAAAAATGATCACTTGCGACTAAGCATAAAAGAAAGTTTGCCACCGCAGAGGTGAGATGTCTGAGAAAAGCGCTTGGAGTAACCAGAAATGAGAGAATCAGAAACCATTTTTTCAGAGAAAAAGAAGGCATTGAATCAATCCTAAGCGACATACAGAAACAACAAATAAACTGATTGGCCCATCTAAAAAAATTGCCGTGCGAATCCTTAACACACAAAGTATATATATTAAAAGAGAAGGGAGAAGAGCAAGTGGAGGACTTAAGAGTAAGATGGACAGAGAACATGAAACAAATGCTATAACATCAGTTTGCAATGATTGATGTCGCCAAAAGGCCGAGAACCAGAACTGTATCTCCCCCGAAAACCGAACACCAGAGGAAGTGAATACAAAACAGAAGGTAAACATTTTATAGAGTTTTCCTTTTCAAAACTATCCTTACCACTAGAATGAGAATGCAATAAGTAGTGAGTTAATTTTCTGTAGGTGAAATGGTCGTTTGCCTGGTCACGAGTGGTATATAGGGATATTTCCGTTCGTTGAGCTCTATACTGTTGTAGACCTTCTTTCCTGGCCCTGGACTTTCTTTAGGGCTGTCGTAGACCAGGTTTCCGTTCTCACTCTCGTGGCTGTCCGGGCCATGATGGGCGAAGTTAACGCTCGTCGCTATTGTCTGTCCACGTGACATTTCTGTGGTGAAATTTCTTAAGAGCTTCATTCGCGTGCACGTTTTTTTCACGTGAGAAATGACCTGCAAAGAAAAATTTTTTTTAAATAAATAGGGAAAATAGTAGAATGGTAAAGTTGGAAAGGGGAGGTTAGAATGTTGTTGGGTGTTGAGTACAACATAGTTTATTGGATAGGCTTACCTCAAACAACGAATTAAATTTTCTTTTCTTCCGATTCTTTAGTGTTTGCCTTACTTTTTAATGTCTTCCATTTTTTTTGCAACATCAATTATGTCTAGTATTCCCTATTCACGATTTCTAACAGATGACATTTGCTTTCTGGCAGTCAACTCTAACAGACGACATTTGATTTGTAGCAGTCACCTCTAACAGATGACATTTGCTTTCTGACAGTCACCTCTAAAAGATTACATTTGTTTTCTGACAGTCACCTCTAACAGATGACATTTGCTTTCTGACAGTCACCTCTAACAGATGACATTTGCTTTCTAGCAGTCACCTCTAACAGATGACATTTGCTTTCTAGCAGTCACCTCTAAAAGACGAAATTTGCTTTCTTACAGTCACCTCAACAGATGACATTTGATTTCTAGCAGTCACCTCTAACAGATGACATTTGCTTCCTGGCAGTCACCTCTAACAGATGACATTTGCTTTCTAGCAGTCACCTCTAACAGATGACATTTGCTTTCTGGCAGTCACCTCTAACAGATGACATTTGCTTTCTGGCAGTCACCTCTAACAGATGACATTTGCATTCTGACAGTCACCTCTAATAGATGACATTTGTTTTCTAGCAGTCGCCTCTAACAGATGACATTTGCTTTCTGACAGTCACCTCTAACAGATGACATTTGCTTTCTGACATTCACCTCTAACAGATGACATTTGCTTTCTGACAGTAACCACCAACAGATGACATTTGCGTTCTGACAGTCTCCTCTGACAGATGACATTTGCTTTCTGACAGTCACCTTTAAAATATGACATTTGCTTTCTAGCAATTACCTCTAACAGATGACATTTGCTTTCTGACAGTCACCTCTAACAGATGACATTTGCTTTCTGGCAGTCACCTCCAACAGATGAAATTTGCTTTCTGGCAGTCTCCTCTAAAAAAATGACATTTGCTTTCAAGCAGTCACATCTAACTGATGACATTTGCTTTCTGGCAGTCACCTATAACAGATGACATTTGCTTTCTAGCAGTCACCTCTAACAGATGAAATTTGTTTTCTAGCAGTCACCTCTGACAGTTGACATTTGTTTTCTAGCAGTCACCTCTAACAGATGACATTTGCTTTCTGGCAGTCACCTCCAACAGATGAAATTTGCTTTCTGGCAGTCTCCTCTAAAAAAATGACATTTGCTTTCAAGCAGTCACATCTAACTGATGACATTTGCTTTCTGGCAGTCACCTATAACAGATGACATTTGCTTTCTAGCAGTCACCTCTGACAGATGACATTTGCTTTCTAGCAGTCACCTCCAACAGATGACGTTTGCTTGACTTCAATTTAAAAAAACAAATTGAACTTGGTAGCTGTTTCCTTTGTTATTTCTCAGTACTTGTAGGTGTGTATTGATGCTTCAAGATAAAAAACATGATGTGAAGAAGTGCTCTACTCTGTCACAAGAATGTTGTCTAAATAACAACACTAGCCGGTCGTCAAGGTGTGCGCCTACAATATTCGACTATATGGTTTCGTGCTCGAGAAGGATCAGAAAGATAAACAACTTTGTAGACATTCTACAGCGGCGAGGTGTACCAACTGTAGCACTATTCTACAGCGGTGAGGTGTAACAACTGTAGCACCATTCTACAGCGGTGAGGTGTAACATCTGTAGCACCATTCTACAGCGGCGAGGTGTAACAACTGCAGCACTATTCTACAGCGGCGAGGTGTAACAACTTTAGCACTATTCTACAGCGGTGAGGTGTAACAACTGTAGCACAATTCTACAGCGGCGAGGTGTAACAACTGTAGCACTATTCTACAGCGGCGAGGTGTAACAACTGTAGCACTATTCTACAGCGGCGAGGTGTAACAACTATAGTAGTATTCTACAGCGGCGAGGCGTAACAACTATAGCTCTAGTTTACAGCGGCGAGGTGTAACAACTATAGCACCATTCAACAGCGGTGAGGTGTAATAACTATAGCACTATTCTACAGCGGTGAGGTGTAACAACGATAGCACTATTCTACAGCGGCGAGGCGTAACAACTGTAGCACTATTCTACAGCGGCGAGGTGTAACAACTGTCGCACGTAACGTCTATGTTCAGGGGAGGATTAAGCCGTTCCTATAACGCGTCCCTGCGGATTTGAACAGGGAAAACATGAACACAACTTAACTAGATTATATGTGACATATTTTATAACATTGCATAGACAATTAGCACACATACATCACAAATGAAGTTTGCATTCTTTAATTCGCTGCAACATATCTGCAATTACAATTTCCAAGTAATGTGTTCCGATAAAATGCAACATACAAAGGGCGGGCAACTCGTGATTAGATATTCGATTTTATTTAATGTCACAAGGTTAAAAAGTAGCGTAATTGTTCAAGGCCGTCATACACGTTTATCTCTATAGGTAAGGTGGGGGGGGGGGGGGAAATAAAACATCGTGATCAAAGAGACGGACTGTAAGGAGGTAAGGTTAAAGAGAGGGGGTGGATGGTGGGAATGGGTTTATCGTGGTAATACTTTGCCAAATTCTGTCTACACTATCTCATGTAAGGCTGAACCTATTGTATCTACTATCTCGCATTACCCTCTTTCTGTTTTATTTTCGCAAGTAAGATTTTACCCTGTTATATCTACATTCTCGAAGTTAGATTTACCTGTTATATCTACATTCTCATCGTGATCAAAGAGACGGACTGTAAGGAGGTAAGGTTAAAGAGAGGGGGGGGGGATGGTGGGAATGGGTTTATCGTGGTAATACTTTGCCAAATTCTGTCTACACTATCTCATGTAAGGCTGAACCTATTATATCTACTATCTCGCATTACCCTCTTTCTGTTTTATTTTCGCAAGTAAGATTTTACCCTGTTATATCTACATTCTCGAAGTTAGATTTACCTGTTATATCTACATTCTCGAAGTTAGATTTACCTGTTATATCTACATTCTCGAAGTTAGATTTACCTGTTATATCTACATTCTGGAAGTTAGATTTACCTGTTATATCTACATTCTCGAAGTTAGATTTACCTGTTATATCTACATTCTAGAAGTTAGATTTACCTGTTATATCTACATTCTCGAAGTTAGATTTACCTGTTATATCTACATTCTCGAAGTTAGATTTACCTATTATATCTACATTCTCGAAGTTAGATTTACCTGTTATATCTACATTCTCGAAGTTAGATTTACATGTTATATCTACATTATCGAAGTTAGATTTTACCTGTTATATCTACATTCTCGAAGTTAGATTTACCTGTTATATCTACATTCTCGAAGTTAGATTTTACATGTTATATCTACATTATCGAAGTTAGATTTTACCTGTTATATCTACATTCTCGAAGTTAGATTTACCTGTTATATCTACAATATCGAAGTTAGATTTTACCTGTTACATCTACATTCTCGAAGTTAGATTTACCTGTTATATCTACATTCTCGAAGTTAGATTTTACATGTTATATCTACATTATCGAAGTTAGATTTACCTGTTATATCTACATTATCGAAGATAGATTTTACCTGTTATATCTACATTATCGAAGTTAGATTTACCTGTTATATCTACATTCTCGAAGTTAGATTTTACCTGTTATATCTACATTATCGAAGTTAGATTTTACCTGTTATATCTACATTATCGAAGTTAGATTTTACATGTTATATATACATTCTCGAAGTTAGATTTACCTGCTATATCTACATTATCGAAGTTAGATTTACATGTTATATTTACATTTTCGAAGTTAGATTTACCTGTTATATCTACATTCTCGAAGTTAGATTTTACATGTTATATCTACATTATCGAAGTTAGATTTACCTGTTATATCTACATTATCGAAGTTAGATTTACCTGTTATATCTACATTCTCGAAGTTAGATTTTACATGTTATATCTACATTCTCGAAGTTAGATTTTAGCTGTATATCTACATTCTTGAAGTTAGACTTTACCTGTTTTTTTTTTTAAATCTACATTCTAGAAGTTAGACTTTACCATTTACAAAAGTACGGTACAACGCGAAACTTCATAGATCCACAGAAACGGTTGCAGTTATTCACTGATTTTCTTGGTAGGCACTGCCACATGACTCCCATAGTTCTCATTTGGCTCCAAGTGAGTTTCCATTCGTTCCATGTACAAACTCCAGCCCAATTGTTTTCATAGCCCCTGACTCACTATATCCGGCACTCTCAACAACAACATTTAACCAGTACTACTTTATTTTGGAAAACAATTAAGAACAAACACATATGAAGAAGTCATTTTAAAAATGATCTTTCTTGACGGAAGATTAGTACTTCTACCAAAACATAGTATTTCTGTGGTCTTTTTCACTAAATTGTAACTTTCTCCTATATACCGACTTTCTCCTATTACGACTGACCGTCAATGTTGGAAAAACGGATTAGTCAGATATCGAAATAATATGAGTGAAGCAGTTAAGTTCATTCCAACATTGTGCTACCAATGCCAGATCAGAAATCTAGACTCAAGAACAATAGGAAAAATATAAGTACTGCTGAGATTAAACGTGTTAGACGAATGACAGGAAACAACCTGAGAAATAAGATAGGAAATAAAGAACTGAGAATAATGTTAGGAATAATTCTCGCCATATAATACATACATAAAGAAGCAACTGATAAAATTATTTAACCACGTGGAAAGAAAGAAAGATCATCAAAACACAACACAAAAAGCTTTTAACAATCGTTGCGAGAACACCAGAATAAAGGGAAAAAGATGTATTGATGGAAAATTAGAAACCCTACGAAACATAACAGCAGCAGAAGCCAACAGAACATCAAAAGGCCGCAAATTGTACCTTCTCTCAACGATGACAAGCAAATCGGTAAAGAAAGAGGTTTAGTGATTTCTTAAACACACTAACAAAACAAGCTGACTCTCGAAGAAGCCACAAGACAAGATAGAACAAGGGCCCTCAAACTACATCAATGCATAAATAAAAATGATGAAATCTAAAATTAGAAACGAAACAAAAATTGAGTAAACACTGATTTATTCGTTTTGAAGATATTCCAACCTTGAGCTTAATTCATCTCCACAGTGAATGCATTCGTTCACTAACCTGAGCGAGTCATTGTGGAATCGCCCATGTTCTCTGCACTAATCGGCTTAGACATCTGTGAAGAACGCCCCAAGTGGAACAATTTTGTTGAGCTGTTTTAAATGAAAACTCTGAAATACGTCATAAATGATTACTAAAAGATCATGCCTCAAATGTAGACACTACACCATGTGAACACATCCTGTAATGCACATGCAGGGGGAGAAAACTTGGCATAAATCCTTCTCTCTCCCGAGAAGCATGATAGTCCTGGTTAAGAGACGAAAGACTGTACAAATATGGGTCAGTAAGTTTCGTTTGTTTAGCACGACTACTTTCCAAGGAGATGCAACTTTAGTTACAAACAGATGTGATCTTGCGGGAAAGTTAAATAAATAGAAGGCAGCTCTGTAAATACGGGGCAAAAGGCAAATGCGATAGACTGTTAATAATAAACGAACAAGAAAGCAGTTGTATACTTACGGGTACTAAAGGCAAATAGCTGAGTCCTTCATAATAAACGAACAAGAAAGCAGAAGAAGTAGTAGTGGTAATTGTTGTAGCGAAGATGGAGGGAAAAAAAGGGGGAGGTACGGAATGTAAAATATCAAATACGACTAGACACAGTTTATTGTTCACATTTAATATGTAGGGTGAATTTATGTTTAGTTCAATAATCATATGCATTTATACGTGTACATTCTAGAGAATTTGTTTAAGTGATGTTTAAATAAGATACTCTTAGGCAGAAGCTTGATTGATTGTTGATGATCGTCTGAATTTGTATGTAAAATTGTTTCAGTGGAATCATATTTCTATATATAGACATGTCAGGGAATGATTTAAGACGCTTTTTTGATTATTAATTTCTATTTTTAGACAATCAGGCACTAGGAAAACTATACATGAGAAAATGTAAGACCCGCAAGAACACTATTATAGACTCAACATCACAGACACAAAATACAACATGAAAATAAACACCAACAAAGCGGAAGTCATGAAAATCGCAAAAGAGAAATAGAACATCAACATAACTATAGACAGCAAACAACTTAATATGTATGTGCATTGACAAGTACAGGAATTTAAATACCTAGGAAGTCTAGCGACAAACGACAATTCACAAACAGCAGAAATAGACAGAGGATGCAATAAAGCTTGTTAAATCATTGGACAAATATCACCACTATTGTCCAACAAGGAAATAACTCTGGAGGCAAAACGGGTACTCTACAATACAATCTTAATCCCAACGTTGCACTATAAATCCCAGTCCAAGACCCTAGATCCAAGAATAATAAGAAAATACCCTCTACTGAGGTTAAATGTGTTAGTCAAATGACAGGAAACAGCATGAGAAACAAGGTCAGAAACGAAGAACTGAGAAAAAAGCTAGGAATAACCCTCGCCACA
Source organism: Megaustenia siamemsis (assembly GCA_032433765.1). Classification (NCBI taxonomy): domain Eukaryota; kingdom Metazoa; phylum Mollusca; class Gastropoda; order Stylommatophora; family Ariophantidae; genus Megaustenia; species Megaustenia siamemsis. Next base: position 41,278,182 of record JAVIAB010000051.1, on the reverse strand, counting down.
GAATATATAAAGAAACAACAGATAAAATGGTTTGGCCACTTGACAAAGAAGAAAGATCAAAACACAACATAACGGGCCTTCAAAAAACGTTGCGAGAACACCAGACCCAAGGGCCGACCACGAAACTGATGGATTGAAGGAATATTAGAAGCACTAGGGAACATAGCAGCAGAGGCGAACAGAAGAGCAAAAGACCGCACATTATATCTCCCCTTGACGCTGTAAAGCAAATGAGGAAGGAAAGAGGTAGAAGAAGAAGAAGAGGAAAAATGTATAAATGAGATTTTCTTTAGTTAGCGTTAAAATGAGATTTTCTTTACTTAAAATTTAAATGAGATTTCCTTTCGTTATTGTACAAATAAGATTTTTCTTTAGTTCAAGTTAAAATGAGATTTCCTTTAGTTAAAATTTAAATGAGATTTTCTTTAGTTATTGTACAAATGAGATTTTTCTTAGACAAATGTTTGAGAAGATTTTCTTTATGTTAACGTTTGAAGATTTTCTTTATGTTAATGTTTAAGTGCTATTTTGTTGAGGTCATTATTTGACCTGTAATTGAACATAGGACACTTCACTAAACCTAGATCATGATTCTGCCGTGATGCTTTAGTTTGGTCCTACGGTTGTAAATCGTTCAATCTACCTTTTATAAACCAATATAAGTTCATCTTCGGAAGCTACGCTGATAGCATTGACAATTTTTTTGGCATTTTTGTTAGTGTTGTATCACTACATTTCACTTACATAACATCAACAGCGGTGAAGATATAAATGAACTACTTTTTGCTGACGATCAGCTCTAATAGCTTTCGAAGAAACATAACTTCAACAATATATGCTATCCTTGAATAGAGAATGAAAAATTAATACCACGAAAATAAATACTGAAAAAAAGAAGCCATATCAATAGAAAGACAAAGATGAGTCGTTAAACAAACTTATAGAACACCAAGTTATAGAACACCAAGTTATAGAAAAAATTAACACACTTTAAATATCAGGAAACAACATTCTTTGAAGTTGGTATAATCGATAAAGGAATTGGCATCTAATGTAACAAAGCAAACCTAATATTGGGATAGCTGTCCCATATACTTCAACACAAAGCAATATCTATCTCCACTAAAAATAATCTTATACAGAGTATGTTCATTACCGCATAGTGCTATCAAAGTCAAACATAGTTACTTGCGACTAAGCATCAAAGAAACCTTGCCACCAAAGAAGTGAGATGTCTGAGAAAAGCGCTTGAGTGACCAGAAAAAACAGAATCAGAAATGATATTATAAGAGAATGAGTGGACATTGAACTAATCCTAAGCGACATAAAGAAACAAAAAATAAACTGGGTGATCCATAAAATAAACAATGACGTGTAATTCCTTACCACACAAAGCATATATAACAAGAGGATAAGTGAGAAGAGCAAGAGGCAGACTCGAAGTAAGATGAATAAATAATTTCAAGAAACGCTACAATATCAAATGACCATGACTGAAACTGGGAGCCGCGATAGCTCAGTGGTTAGTGAACTGGACTACAAAGGACAAGAGGTAGGGTTCGATCCCAACCGACACTTCCGGTTCACCCAGCCTTTAATGGGTACCAGAATTTTTTCTGGGAAAGTAAAGCGGCACGGGCGTAATACCGACCAGATTACTTAAAAAATCATGTGTCGAAGGTCTGTAAAATGTATGGTCACTAACACTATATTCCCTATACGCCACTTGGCGTGACGGGGGTACTTTTTCCATTTTTTTATTTACTTAATGATTGAGACCGTCAAAAGGGCGAGAACAAAACCTTGTTATCTCCCTCAAGGCCCGAACTGGTAGAAGAGGAGGCGAAGAAAGAACGAAAAAAAACAGCAGTTATTTTATCAGTTTTTTTTTTATTTATAGAGAAAACCGAATGGTCGCCACTTATATTGGAAGTGCTCAAATTTTATTTGTGCTTCAAACGTGATGTAACTTACCTTAACTGTGTACGTTTGAATATAGCATGAAAGGAAAGCCGTTCTGTATATTACTGTAGCTAGGAGTAAGATATGTAACAATTGTACTCCCATTTTTTAGTTGTTTTTAAAATACTTATTACAGTGCATTTTGTATGCGACTTGTGTTATTCACTCATCTTGTACTAATGCGTAGCAAACTGTAGATACACAAACACGGTAAATGTTACAAGAAAATATCAATGTTTTTACAAATCGTAGATACTGCTAAAGAAGAACATGCTATTATACTTAACCGATGGAAGAAGTATTGCGGCGAAATATTCTTACCAAAGTCAATAACCATGATGACAATGATGCCAAAACATAGAAAAGAGAAAACACAGAACCAACAACATAGAAGAGAGAAAACACAGAACCAACAACATAGAAGGGAGAAAACACAGAACCAACAACATAGAAGAGAGAAAACACAGAACCAACAACATAGAAGAGAGAAAACACAGAACCAGCAACATTAGTTGAAATAATTGGAACATAAGAAGTCTAAAGAAAGATCAAGCACCAGATGTGATGAGATAATAGCAGATGTCATTTAATTAAGCAGAATGAGGACAAAGCGTGAATGTATACTATGAATTATGCAAAAGGTTATGCAATAACGGAATATGGCCAAAAGATTGGAAACGAACTACATATATTCCACAACCAAAAAGACAACATAAATGAATGCATCAATCATAGTACAGCTACACTTATCAGCCATGCAATCAAAGTCATGCTTAAAATTATCATGGGAAGATTCCATAGAAAGCTGTAAGAATAAATCAATACGGTTCAAGCTGGTTTTCGGAGAGACAGAAGAAGAAAGGACCAAATATTTATAGAGAAACATAATTGAGAAATGCAGAGAATTCAATACACATTTGTGTGCATGTTTTGTTGACTACTAGAAGGCATTTAACTGCTTATAGTATCTGATATTGTGGAAAAAATGGTATGTGGTTTTCACGTCACCTGGTGCATATGATAAACATGCTTTGTAAAGGCCAACAAGCAGCAGTGTTTATTGACAATGATACATCAGACTTGCTTTCGTGCAGAGCAAGGAGTTAGTCCAGGTTGCATCAGTTTATTTAGTCAACATATGTGCAGAAAATATAATGAGAAATGTTAGAGAGACAAGTTAAAAGAAAAAAATGACGAATTTACAATTCTAATTTACGCACTACCTGAAATATGATTCGGCACGTTGTTTTGTGCTCACTAAGAGGCATTGGGAAATTGATAATATTCAATGAAATAGTGAAAAACAACGCCTCTGTCTCTCTCAATGCAACACACATAAAAATGTTCACAACAGACAAAACAGATCTCTCTCTCTCTCTCTCTCTCTGCGATCAAGACTCACAGAGTAGGATTCCAGACTCTCACATGAAAACAGATATAAGAACTAACATATGTATTCATGGACACATATTGGAAAGAATAAAAAGTAAAGTACCCCTGTCACGCCAAGTGGCGTATAGGGAATATGGTGTTAGTGACCCTATATTTTACAGACCTTCAGCACATGATTTTTGGGGTAATGTGGTCGGTATTACGCTCGTGCTGCTTTACTTTCCCAGAAAAAAATCCGGTACCCATTTAAGGCTGGGTGTACCCGGAAGCCGTCGGTTGGGATCGAACCCTACCCCTTGTCCTTTGTAGTCCAGTTCACTAACCACTGAGCTATCGCGGCTCTATTGGAAAGAGTAGACAGTTTTTAATATCTTGGCTCATCGATAACAAATAATGGAAAGACTATTAAGGAGATCAAAAGCAAGCCCCAATAAAGCTATGAATACATTAAAGCAAATGTACACGTACAACATATGTCAAGGAGCCTGAATTTTTCCAATAGCAACATGTGGAAGAATTGGATGGAAAGAAAATAAAACAAATCATGAAGTCTTATAACAACTAAAAATGAAAAAAAGAACAACTAAACATAATTCAAACAAGACAAATGAGATTTGTTGGCATGTTAAAAGACACAACAGCTTACTAAAAGTAATTTTGGAAAAGATAATACAAGGTAAAAGAGGACGAAACAAAATAAGACTAACATGGACGAATAACATCAAAAGATGGACAAGTCAGCCTATGACAACCTGCACTATCAAAGCTTTAGACAGAGCGGAATGGCGCTCCATGGTAGCCAACCTTTGATGCGAAGACTGCACTCAATAATAATGAACACATGACAGTTAAACATGGATTATCAACAGATACGTTGAAAAAAAACACATCAAAGCCTATGAATTCAAGTGTTACAGAAAAATGTTCAGATTACTAAATTACTGGACTTTGAAAAGAACGATCATGATAACTTAGGCAGATTAAAAAAAATAATAATAAAATAAATTGCGGATGGACCAATAAGGATAATAAACACATTATGGTAATGTCAAAAAGAAATAATGTCTTAGGGAAGATATTTATGGAGGATATATTTACAAGTGAGCGAGAGAGAGGAAGACCTAAAGCGGGTGGTTGCAAGATAAACGATCTGGGAATGACTGCTGTAAACACTGGACATCTCGTATAGGACAAAGTTCTTTCAGAGTATCTATCATGGCAGCCGAGTTATAACATGATCTAACTAGATGGCAATGTTGATGAAGATGATAACAAACTATAGAAGGGAGAAATGTGTATATAAAGTATATTTTGCTGAAGATACTACAGTAACTTTCAATGTGACAACAAAATATACACCAGAATGTTCGTGTGATTAAACAATTTGTAAATGCGAAATAGGCTTCTAGATGGGACATTAGTTTGTAGATAATGAGAACTTGTCTCCTGATAATTTATAAACGTGTCTATATCGCATGTTAATGTGACAACATCATGTAGATGGGACAACAGCTTGAAAACTGTTTAAACATGTGTTAAATGGAATAGCCATTGTAATCGTGAAAATAGCTGTAGATATGATAACATGTCGAGTGTCTTATATTGCGGACTAGTAAGACGTTGTAGACCTGACAACAAATTGTATTCTTAAATTGGACAAATAACTTACACACTATCTTTGAAAATAAATCGTACACTATATACATCCTTTAAAATAATGTTCATAGAACAATCTGCAATCCCAACAACATAATGTATACCAGACAATGTTTCTACATCACTTATTGACTTTAATTCCTTCATTTGTCCATGTCGAGCAACGTTAAATATCTTGCTCCTCCATAACCTTCGATTGTGTGCTCTGTGAAATAATTCAACCGTTGTCCTCTCACATGGCAAATCATCAAATCGCTCAGCAGTGTCTTCCCTTTGTCTACCTCTATCTCTCCGACCTACTATATTTCCTGTTGTTATTAAGTACTTAAATATCAACCCTTTTTCACACATGTCCCACAAATATGGACTGCCTTTTCCGAATTTGCTTTATAATCGACCAATATTAATCTGCCTCATTTAATGTCTAATCATTCATTACCTCCTCATTCACTACCTCCTCATTCACTACCCACAAATCTACTACCTTCTCATTCACTACCTACTAATGTACTACCTTCTCATTCACTACCTCCTCCTTCAATACCTACTAATCTACTACCTTCTCATTCACTACCTACTAATGTACTACCTTCTCATTCACTACCTCCTCATTTATTACCTACTAATCTACTACCTTCTCATTCACTACCTACTAATGTACTACCTTCTCATTCACTACCTCCTCCTTCAATACCTACTAATCTACTACCTTCTCATTCAATACCTACTAATCTACTACCTTCTCATTCACTACCTACTAATGTACTACCTTCTCATTCACTACCTCCTCATTTATTACCTACTAATCTACTACCTTCTCGTTCACTACCTCCTCATTCAATACCTACTAATCTACTACCTTCTCATTCACTACCTCCTCCTTCAATACCTACTAATCTACTACCTTCTCATTCACTACCTCCTCATTCAATACCTACTAATCTACTACCTTCTCATTCACTACCTCCTCATTCACTACCTACTAATCTACTACCTTCTCATTCACTACCTCCTCCTTCACTACCTACTAATCTACTACCTTCTCATTCACTACCTCCTCATTCACTACCAACTAATCTACTACCTCCTCATTCACTACCTCCTCATTCACTACCTACTAATCTACTACCTCCTCATTCACTACCTCCTCATTCACTTCCTACTAATCTACTACCTCCTCATTCACTACCTCCTCATTCACTACCTACTAATCTACTACCTCCTCATTCATTACCTCCTCATTCATTACCTACTAACCTACTACCTCCTCATTCACTACCTCCTCATTCACTAACTCCTCATTCACTACCTCCTCATTCACTACCTACTAATCTATTACCTCCTCATTCACTACCTCATCATTCACTACCTCCTCATTCACTACCTACTAATCTACTACCTCATCATTAACTACATCCTCATTCACTACCTCCTCATTCACTACCTCCTCATTCACTAACTTATTATTCACTACCTTCACATTCACTAACTTTTTATTCACTACCTTCACATTCACTAACTTATTATTCACTACCTCAACATTCACTAACTTATTATTCACTACCTTCCCATTCACTAACTTATTATTCACTACCTTCACATTCACTAACTTATTATTCACTACCTCCACATTCACTAACTTATTATTCACTACCTCAACATTCACTAAATTATTATTCACTACCTCAACATTCACTAACTTATTATTCACTAACTCAACATTCACTAACTTATTATTCACTACCTCAACATTCATTAACTTATTATTCACTACCTCAACATTCGCTAACTTATTATTCACTACCTCAACATTCACTAACTTATTATTCACTACCTCAACATTCACTTACTTATTATTCACTACCTCAACATTCACTAACTTATTATTCACTACCTCAACATTCACTAACTTATTATTCACTACCTTCTCATTCACTACCTCATCATTCATTAACTTATTATTCACTACCTCCCTATTCATTAACTTATTATTCACTACCTCCTCATTCATTAACTTATTATTCACTACCTCCCTATTCATTAACTTATTATTCACTACCTCCCCTTTCACTAACTTATTATTCACTACCTTCTCATTCACTACCTCATCATTCATTAACTTATTATTCACTACCTCCTCATTCATTAACTTATTATTCACTACCTCCCCATTCATTAACTTATTATTCACTACCTCCGCATTCACTACCTCCCCATTTACTAACTTATTATTCACTACCTCCCCACTTACTAACTTATTATTCATTTCCTCCCCATACATTAACTTATTATTCCCTACCTCCCCATTCATTAACTTATTATTCACTACCTCCCCATCCATTAACTTATTATTCACTACCTCCCCATTCACTAACTTATTATTCACTACCTCCCCATTCACTAACTTATTATTCACTACCTCCCCATTCACTAACTTATTATTCATTACCTCCTCATTCACTACGTCACCATTCATTAACTTAATATTCACTACCTCCCCATTCACTAACTTATTATTCACTAACTTATTATTCACTACCTCCTCATTCACTAACATATTTTTCACAACTTCCTCATTCACTACCTCCCAATTCATTAACTTATTATTCACTACCTCCTAATTCACTAACTTATTATTAACTACCTCCCCATTCACTAACTTATTATTCACTGTCTCCACATTCACTAACTTATTATTCACTGTCTCCACATTCACTAACTTAATATTTACTACCTCCTTATTCATTACTTCCTCATTCACTACCTAATCATTAACTACCTAACTGTTCACTACCTCCTCATTTACTACATAATCATTCACTAACTCCTCATTCACTACCTCCCCATTCACTAACTAATCATTCACTACCTAATCATTCACTACCTCCTCATTCACTACATAATCATTCAATACCTAATCATTCACTACCTCCTCATTCATACCTAATCATTCACTACCTAATAATTCATTTCCTCATTCATCGCTACCTAATCATTCACTACCTCCAGAAATGAGAAACTTGGTGGCCGTGTAAGAAGACTTATCAACCAACATAGAACTGGAGTCGTCAGTCGCTGGACACTGAGGGAATTGCTGAGGAGGGGATCTGAGCACCTATGGACATGTTCGGAGTGCAATGATGATGACCCGCAAATAACTCAATAACTCATTAACTCACTACCTCCTCATTCATACTTAATCATTCACTGCCTAATCATTTACTACCTCCTCATTCATATCTCTATTTATTCACTACCTAATCATTGACTACCTCCTCATTCATATCTCTAATCATTCATACCTAATCATTCATTACCTAATCATTCACTACCTAATCATTCACTACCTCCTCATTAATATCTCTAATCATTCATACCTAATCATTCATTACCTAATCATTCACCACCTAATCATTCACTACCTCCTTATTCAGTACATCCTCATTCTACGTAATCATTCACTACCTCCTTATTAACTACCTAATCATTCACTATCTAATCATTCACTACCTTATCATTCACTACCTCCTCATTCATAACTTATCACTCACTTTCTAATCATTCACTACCTAATCGTTTAATACCTCCGTATTCAGTACCTCCTCATTACCTACCTCCTCATTCACTACCTAATCATTCACTACATCCTAATTAACTACCTAATCATTCACTACATAATCATTCACTACCTCCTCATTCACTACCTCTTCATTCACTACCTCCTTATTCACTACCTCCTCATTCACTACCTCCGCATTCTATACCTCTTCATTCACTATCGAATCATTCACTACTTCCTCATTCACTACAAAATCATTCAATACCTCCTTTTTCACTACCTAATCATTAACTACCTGCTTATTCACTACCTAATAATTCACCACCTCCTCATTCACTACCTAATCTTTCAGTACCGCCTCATTCATACCTAATCATTCACTACATAATCATTCACTACATAATCATTCACTACCTAATCTTTCACTACCTAATCATTCACTACATAATCATTTACTAACTCGTCATTCACTACCTCCTCATTCACTAACTAATCATTCACTACCGAAACATTCACAACCTCCTCATTCACTACCCAATCATTCACTACCTAATCATTCATTACCTCTTTATTCACTCACTCCTCATTCACTACCTAATAATTCACTACCTCCTAATTCACAACCTCCTCATTCATACCTAATCATTAATACCTATTCATTCACTACCTAATCATTCACTACCTCCTTATTCAGTTTATCCTCAATCGCTACCTCCTCATTCACCACCTAATAATTTACTACCTCCTTAATCACTACCTTCTCATTCACTACCTCTTCTTTCACCACCTATTAATTCACTACTTCCTTAATCACTACCTAATCATCAACTACCTAATCATTCATTACTTCCTCAATCACAACCTAATCATTCACACCTCCTTAATCACTACCTAATCATCCACTACCTAATCATTCACTACCTCCTCATTCACTGCCTCTTCATTTACTACAGAATATTTCACTACGTCATTATTCACTACCTCATCATTCACTACCTAATAATTTACTACCAAATCATTCACTACCTCATCATTCACTACCTAATCATTCATTACCTCCTCATTCACTACCTAATCATTCACTACCTCCTCATTCACTACCTCCTCATTCCCTACCTAATCATTCACTATGTAATTATTCTCTACCTTCTCATTAATTGCCTAATCATTCACTACATATTCATTCACTACCTCCACATTCACTACCTAATATTTCACTACTTCCTTATTCACTAACTACTCATTCACTAACTCCTTATTCACTACCGGTATATTCACTAACTCCTCATTCACTACCACCTTAATTACTACCTCCTATATTCACTAACTCCTCATTCACTACCACCTTAATTACTACCTCCTATATTCACTAACTCCTCATTCACTACCTCCTTATTCACTACCTCCTCATTCATTACCTCCTTATTCACTAACTCCTCATTCACTACCTAATAATTCACTACCTCCTCGTTCAATACTTCCTCATTCACTATCGAATCATTCACAATCTAATCATTCCTTACCTAGTCATTCACTACCTTCTTATTTACTACATAATCATTCACTACCTCCTCATTCACTACCTAATATTTCACTAACTTCTCATTCAATACCTAACGATTCACTACCTAATGATTCATTACCTCCTTATTCACTACCTAATCATTCATTACCTCCTCATTCATACCTAATCATTCACTACCTCCTTATTCACTACCTAATCATTCACTACCTGGTAATTCACTACCTAATCATTCACTATCTCCTCATTCACTACCTAATCTTTCATTACCTCCTCATTCTTTACCTAATCATTCACTACCTCCTTATTCACTACCTAATCATTCACTACCTCCTCATTCATACCTAATCATTCACTACCTAATCATTCACTACCTAATCATTCACTACCTCCTCATTCACTACTTAATCATTCACTACCTAATCATTCATAACTAATCTTTAACTACCTAATCATTCACTACCGAATCATTCACTACCTAATCATTCACTACCTCCTCATTCACTACCTAATATTTCACTACCTCCTCATTCACTACCTAATATTTCACTACCTCCACATTCACTACCTAATATTTCACTACCTCCTCATTCACTACCTAATAATTCACTACCTCCTCATTCACTACCTAATAATTAACTACCTTTTCATTCACTACCTAATATTTCACTACCTCCTCATTCTCTATCTAATCATTCACTACCTCCTTATTCACTACCTAATCATTCACTACCTAATCATTCACTACCTCCTCATTCACTACCTAATCATTCACTACCTAATAATTCACTACCTCCTCATTCTCTATCTAATCATTCACTACCTAATCATTCACTACCTAATAATTCACTATCTCCTCATTCACTACCTAATCATTCACTTCCTAATCATTCACTACCTCCTCATTCTCTATCTAATCATTCACTACCTCCTCATTCACTACCTAATCATTCACTACCTAATAATTCACTACCTCCTCATTCACTATCTCCTCATTCACTACCTCCTCATTCACTACCTAATAATTCACTACCTAATCATTCACTACCTCCTCATTCACTACCTCCTCATTCACTATCTCCTCATTCACTACCTCCTCATTCACTACCTAATAATTCACTACCTCCTCGTTCAATACTTCCTCATTCACTATCGAATCATTCACAATCTAATCATTCCTTACCTAGTCATTCACTACCTTCTTATTTACTACATAATCATTCACTACCTACTCATTCACTACCTAATATTTCACTAACTTCTCATTCAATACCTAACGATTCACTACCTAATGATTCATTACCTCCTTATTCACTACCTAATCATTCATTACCTCCTCATTCATACCTAATCATTCACTACCTCCTTATTCACTACCTAATCATTCACTACCTGGTAATTCACTACCTAATCATTCACTATCTCCTCATTCACTACCTAATCTTTCATTACCTCCTCATTCTTTACCTAATCATTCACTACCTCCTTATTCACTACCTAATCATTCACTACCTCCTCATTCATACCTAATCATTCACTACCTAATCATTCACTACCTAATCATTCACTACCTCCTCATTCACTACTTAATCATTCACTACCTAATCATTCATAACTAATCTTTAACTACCTAATCATTCACTACCGAATCATTCACTACCTAATCATTCACTACCTCCTCATTCACTACCTAATATTTCACTACCTCCTCATTCACTACCTAATATTTCACTACCTCCTCATTCACTACCTAATATTTCACTACCTCCTCATTCACTACCTAATATTTCACTACCTCCTCATTCACTACCTAATAATTAACTACCTTTTCATTCACTACCTAATATTTCACTACCTCCTCATTCTCTATCTAATCATTCACTACCTCCTTATTCACTACCTAATCATTCACTACCTAATCATTCACTACCTCCTCATTCACTACCTAATCATTCACTACCTAATAATTCACTACCTCCTCATTCTCTATCTAATCTTTCACTACCTAATCATTCACTACCTAATAATTCACTACCTCCTCATTCACTACCTAATCATTCACTTCCTAATCATTCACTACCTCCTCATTCTCTATCTAATCATTCACTACCTCCTCATTCACTACCTAATCATTCACTACCTAATAATTCACTACCTCCTCATTCACTATCTCCTCATTCACTACCTCCTCATTCACTACCTAATAATTCACTACCTAATCATTCACTACCTCCTCATTCACTACCTCCTCATTCACTATCTCCTCATTCACTACCTCCTCATTCACTACCTAATAATTCACTACCTCTTAATATTTCACTACCTCCTCAATCATTATCATATCATTCACTACCTAATCATTAAATACCTCCTCATTCACTACCTAATCATTCACTACCTAATCATTCACTACCTCCTCATTCACTACCTAATCATTCACTACCTCCTCATTCACTACCTAATCATTCACTACCTAATCATTCACTACCTCCTCATTCACTACCTAATCATTCACTACCTCCTCATTCACTACCTAATCATTCACTACCTCCTCATTCACTACCTAATCATTCACTACCTAATCATTCGCGTCCTAATCATTCACTACCTCCTCATTCACTACCTAATAATTCACTACCTCTTAATATTTCACTACCTCCTCAATCATTATCATATCATTCTCTACCTAATCATTAAATACCTCCTCATTCACTACCTAATCATTCACTACCTCCTCATTCACTACCTAATCATTCACTACCTCCTCATTCACTACCTAATCATTCACTACCTAATCATTCACTACCTAATCATTCACTACCTCCTCATTCACTACCTAATCATTCACTACCTAATCATTCACTACCTAATCATTCACTACCTCCTCATTCACTACCTAATCATTCACTACCTCCTCATTCACTACCTAATCATTCACTACCTCCTCATTCACTACCTAATCATTCACTACCTCCTCATTCACTACCTCCTCATTCACTACCTAATCATTCACTAACTAATCATTCGCGTCCTAATCATTCACTACCTAATCATTCGCGTCCTAATCATTCACTACCTAATCATTCACTACCTAATCATTCACTACCTCCTCATTCACTACCTAATCATTCACTACCTCCTCATTCACTACCTAATCATTCGCGTCCTAATCATTCACTACCTAATCATTCACTACCTAATCATTCACTACCTCCTCATTCACTACCTAATCATTCACTACCTCCTCATTCACTACCTAATCATTCGCGTCCTAATCATTCACTACCTAATCATTCACTACCTAATCATTCACTACCTAATCATTCACTACCTAATCATTCACTACCTAATCATTCGCGTCCTAATCATTCACTACCTAATCATTCACTACCTCCTCATTCACTACCTAATCATTCACTACCTCCTCATTCACTACCTAATCATTCGCGTCCTAATCATTCACTACCTAATCAATCACTACCTAATCATTCACTACCTCCTCATTCACTACCTAATCATTCACTACCTCCTCATTCACTACCTAATCATTCGCGTCCTAATCATTCACTACCTAATCATTTACTACCTAATCATTCACTACCTAATCATTCACTACCTAATCATTCGCGTCCTAATCATTCACTACCTAATCATTCACTACCTCCTCATTCACTACCTAATCATTCACTACCTCCTCATTCACTACCTAATATTTCACTAACTTCTCATTCAATACCTAAAGATTCACTACCTAATGATTCATTACCTCCTTATTCACTACCTAATCATTCATTACCTCCTCATTCATACCTAATCATTCACTACCTCCTTATTCACTACCTAATCATTCACTACCTGGTAATTCACTACCTAATCATTCACTATCTCCTCATTCACTACCTAATCTTTCATTACCTCCTCATTCTTTACCTAATCATTCACTACCTCCTTATTCACTACCTAATCATTCACTACCTCCTCATTCATACCTAATCATTCACTACCTAATCATTCACTACCTAATCATTCACTACCTCCTCATTCACTACTTAATCATTCACTACCTAATCATTCATAATTAATCTTTAACTACCTAATCATTCACTACCGAATCATTCACTACCTAATCATTCACTACCTCCTCATTCACTACCTAATATTTCACTACCTCCTCATTCACTACCTAATATTTCACTACCTCCTCATTCACTACCTAATATTTCACTACCTCCTCATTCACTACCTAATATTTCACTACCTCCTCATTCACTACCTAATAATTAACTACCTTTTCATTCACTACCTAATATTTCACTACCTCCTCATTCTCTATCTAATCATTCACTACCTCCTTATTCACTACCTAATCATTCACTACCTAATCATTCACTACCTCCTCATTCACTACCTAATCATTCACTACCTAATAATTCACTACCTCCTCATTCTCTATCTAATCTTTCACTACCTAATCATTCACTACCTAATAATTCACTACCTCCTCATTCACTACCTAATCATTCACTTCCTAATCATTCACTACCTCCTCATTCTCTATCTAATCATTCACTACCTCCTCATTCACTACCTAATCATTCACTACCTAATAATTCACTACCTCCTCATTCACTATCTCCTCATTCACTACCTCCTCATTCACTACCTAATAATTCACTACCTAATCATTCACTACCTCCTCATTCACTACCTCCTCATTCACTATCTCCTCATTCACTACATCCTCATTCACTACCTAATAATTCACTACCTCTTAATATTTCACTACCTCCTCAATCATTATCATATCATTCACTACCTAATCATTAAATACCTCCTCATTCACTACCTAATCATTCACTACCTAATCATTCACTACCTCCTCATTCACTACCTAATCATTCACTACCTCCTCATTCACTACCTAATCATTCACTACCTAATCATTCACTACCTCCTCATTCACTACCTAATCATTCACTACCTCCTCATTCACTACCTAATCATTCACTACCTCCTCATTCACTACCTAATCATTCACTACCTAATCATTCGCGTCCTAATCATTCACTACCTCCTCATTCACTACCTAATAATTCACTACCTCTTAATATTTCACTACCTCCTCAATCATTATCATATCATTCTCTACCTAATCATTAAATACCTCCTCATTCACTACCTAATCATTCACTACCTGCTCATTCACTACCTAATCATTCACTACCTCCTCATTCACTACCTAATCATTCACTACCTAATCATTCACTACCTAATCATTCACTACCTCCTCATTCACTACCTAATCATTCACTACCTAATCATTCACTACCTAATCATTCACTACCTCCTCATTCACTACCTAATCATTCACTACCTCCTCATTCACTACCTAATCATTCACTACCTCCTCATTCACTACCTAATCATTCACTACCTCCTCATTCACTACCTCCTCATTCACTACCTAATCATTCACTAACTAATCATTCGCGTCCTAATCATTCACTACCTAATCATTCGCGTCCTAATCATTCACTACCTAATCATTCACTACCTAATCATTCACTACCTCCTCATTCACTACCTAATCATTCACTACCTCCTCATTCACTACCTAATCATTCGCGTCCTAATCATTCACTACCTAATCATTCACTACCTAATCATTCACTACCTCCTCATTCACTACCTAATCATTCACTACCTCCTCATTCACTACCTAATCATTCGCGTCCTAATCATTCACTACCTAATCATTCACTACCTAATCATTCACTACCTAATCATTCACTACCTAATCATTCACTACCTAATCATTCGCGTCCTAATCATTCACTACCTAATCATTCACTACCTCCTCATTCACTACCTAATCATTCACTACCTCCTCATTCACTACCTAATCATTCGCGTCCTAATCATTCACTACCTAATCATTCACTACCTATTCATTCACTACCTCCTCATTCACTACCTAATCATTCACTACCTCCTCATTCACTACCTAATCATTCGCGTCCTAATCATTCACTACCTAATCATTCACTACCTAATCATTCACTACCTAATCATTCACTACCTAATCATTCGCGTCCTAATCATTCACTACCTAATCATTCACTACCTCCTCATTCACTACCTAATCATTCACTACCTCCTCATTCACTACCTAATCATTCAATCATACTACTAATCATACCTAATCATTCACTACCTAATCATTCACTACCTAATCATTCACTACCTAATCATTCACTACCTAATCATTCACTACCTCCTCATTCACTACCTAATCATTCACTACCTAATCATTCACTACCTAATCATTCACTACCTCCTTATTCACTACCTAATCATTCGCGTCCTAATCATTCACTACCTAATCATTCACTACCTAATCATTCACTACCTCCTCATTCACTACCTAATCATTCACTACCTCCTCATTCACTACCTCCTCATTCACTACCTAATCATTCACTACCTAATCATTCACTACCTAATCATTCACTACCTAATCATTCACTACCTAATCATTCACTACCTCCTCATTCACTACCTCCTCATTCACTACCTAATCATTCACTACCTAATCATTCACTACCTAATCATTCACTACCTAATCATTCACTACCTCCTCATTCACTACCTAATCATTCACTACCTCCTCATTCACTACCTCCTCATTCACTACCTAATCATTGACTACCTAATCATTCACTACCTAATCATTCACTACCTAATCATTCACTACCTCCTCATTCACTACCTAATCATTCACTACCTAATCATTCACTACCTAATCATTCACTACCTAATCATTCACTACCTAATCATTCACTACCTCCTCATTCACTACCTAATCATTCACTACCTAATTGTATATCAATTCATGCGAAAACCCTGCCTGATGTCTGCAAATAATACAACATGAAAATTAGCGCAACCAGAACATAAATAATGAAAATGAATTAGAAAAGAGGAAACTTAAACATTAAAATAAACGACACTGAAATTAAACAAGTGAGAGAATGCATTTCATCATAAGGCGATAAGTACTTACTTGGGCAATATAATTACACAAGACGAAAGCTTACACAGAGATAGAGACCGGAGTACAGAGAGCAAATACTGTCAACTACTAACTTTCTCCCCTTTTGGAACATCCTAACATCCCGTTAACAGCTAAGAGACAAACGATAAATAACATTTTCATATAACTGTATATTATCAATGTCAAACGTGGCTATTGAACAAAGCCCACACACAGAAGATCACAACCTGCGAAATGAGATGCGAAAAATAACAGGCAATACAAAGATGGATCGAATATCCAATTTGAAAAACAGAGAACAGATCAGAATTAAAACCGTGCCCAGAATATATATATATATTCAAACAACGAATGCAATAGATCGTACACTTAGTTAAGAATGAAACCAGACCAAACGACATCAAAAGATTCCTACCTCAAAACATCAGGTCAGAGAAAAGAAGGAGACCAAGGAAGAGATGGGAGCTGGATAAACAGAATGAAAGACATATCAAGAACAAAAACATTTATATTCTAGCAGCTTCAAGATACGCCAATAAACGACACTACTTCTAATAGAGAAGTGACTAAGAATAACAAGCAATACAACACCTACAGACAACAAATTCCTCCTTTCTCCAGCCACGTTTCACTAGCAACAACAGATGGACAAAAGAATAAGATATTACAACAAATGTTCAGTCATTTTGCTCTTCCGATAATTCAACATATATTTGAGAGCATGAATACTGGAACCAGCCAAGTGGTCCATGATATCCGTCAGAAACCGTATAAATTTGCGTCTCCACTAAATTGTAATGTAATTAAAATGAACGCCATAGATGCATCAGTAATTAACGAAAGAATTCAGCACTCAGGATTGCTAATCTATCATGCCACGATACAATGTTCAAGTACTAGCACAAACGGAAAGTAGATGACGATTATGAAGACATACGTTTCAAGCAATAAGTCTCACATCTAAGGTCCTGTCCAGGCACCCCCCTCCTCACGCGAAACATGTACGACATCACCTGAAAAGGTAATCAGCGCTTGAGATGGTAAACTATATTTGCCAACAAGCAGTTCGATGTGCTACAAAGTTGTGCTCCTTGCTACAAAGATGTGTTTTCACCTGAAGTGTGAAGAAGAAATTTTGTGAAACAATTGCATGTAATTTATTCAAAGACACGTATTATTACCCCAAGTTATTATTTTCTTCTTATGCTGCTACATTCACTTGATCATTATTTCGTTTCTGCTTAGAAATACATTAACTGGGCGTAAACTGCGATGTGTTGTGATTTACAGCAAGCTATGATTTCAGTCCCTCTCATCATCATCATCATGTACCATACCGGCTGGCGTAGGCGATAATGTCCTTCCATAATCTTCTATCTACAGTGCATCTTATCAGTTCTGTTATTGACTGTTTTCCATGCCATGACACTAAGCCATCTAGTAGTTTCTTTCTTTGTCGTCCGCAACCTCTCTTTCCTTGAATTGTGCCTGTTATAACCAAGTATTCCAACTTTCCTCTTCTTATGATGTGCCCGAAAAAATGTTGATTGTTTCTTTCTGATGTTTTTATGAGCCCCCTTTTTGTGTTGGCCTTTTTGAGAATTTCCTCATTGGTCTTTTTAGCTGTCCAGGGAACTTTCAACACTCGTCAGAGTCCCTCTAGACCTAAAATATTCGACTTCATGGCCAGATTTTTGGTTTCCAGATCTCTCTTTTATCTTCGACCCACACTCGATTGGCCAGGCTGGTGAGTGTGTTTCCAAGGCTACCACAGTAATAAGGTGTGTATTATATGTCAGTTTAGGTTCACCAGTCCTGACGTCAGCAGTCAGATATGAAGCGCTAAACTCTTCTGGCACGTCCTCTGACCGTCGTCTTTTCCAGGATTAACAAGCCCAGTCTCAATGAATAACGTGGTGTGTAATGGCATCTACAAATCTACATAGGACTATCATCACTCTACAAATAAACGGAAACTGTGTAATTCCTTAATAATCTCATAGAAGGATATCAACAGAATCTACGAACTCCACAGTAAAGGTAAAGTTCCATGGGTCACATCTAGAAAGCTCGCTATATCAACCATATTATCACAATATTATTTTCTATGTTTCTCGTTCATGCACGCTAATCTTTTTGATTATCAACAACCACGGATTCTGATGAGTACTCAACTTTAACACAGGATCTTTTAGTTATGTATTCCGTCTCCGAAATGGCTAAACACTCATTATCATCTAGCAGAAGATTAGGAGCTACAACATTAACATGAAAATCACATGAACACATTGTCAACGTATGAATATGAAGTGACCACTAAAGTCCAAGAAAAGAGGAAGATGAAGAAAAAAGAAACACGAACAGACTAGTAACTGTTAAATAAAAGATGAAGAAAAAAGAGACATGAACAGACTAGTAACTGTTAAATAAAAGATGAAGAAAAAAGAGACATAAACAGACAAGTAACTATTAAATAAAAGATGAAGAAAAAAGAAACACGAACAGACTAGTAACTGTTAAATAAAAGATGAAGAAAAAAGAGACATAAACAGACAAGTAACTATTAAATAAAAGATGAAGAAAAAAGAGACATGATCAGACAAGTAACTATTAAATAAAAGATGAAGAAAAAAGAGACATGAACAGACAAGTAACTATTAAATAAAAGATGAAGAAAAAAGAGACATGAACAGACAAGTAACTGTTAAATAAAAGATGAAGAAAAAAGAGACATGAACAGACAAGTAACTATTAAATAAAAAATGAAGAAAACAGAAACATGAACAGACAAGTAACTGTTAAATAGCGTGTTGAACAGCGAACAGCTTGAACAGTGTTTCCCAACCATTGGACAGTCGCTACCGCAGTTTACAACAGTAACCAATCTGTGGCCTCTTTTATAATTGCCAAGTAATCTGTGGCCTCTTCTATAATTGCCAAGTAATCTGTGACCTCTTTTATAAATGCCACGTTACATGTGACCTTTTTATAATTGCCGAGTAACCTGTGATCTATTTTATAATGCCCTAGTAATCTGCGACCCGCTGTATAATACCCAAGTAATCTGCGACCCACCTTTATAATACCCAAGTAATCTGCGACCCACCTTTATAATAGCCAAGTAATCTATGACCCCTTTATAATATATTAATAACCAAGTAATTTGCGACCCACCTTTATTATAGCCAAGTAATCTGCGACTCACTTTCATAATAGCCAAGTAACCAAATTAGCCGAAGTTAGATGATAAGAGCTTGTGAGAATGCTCAACCTGCTTTTATAAAAGATGCAGTAAAAGATGAATTTCAAGCTTTAATACAATGAAGATAACGAAAGCACTAAACCGTAAGGTATTCTCGATTTTAGAATTCATTTATAATACTTGTTTTTGTATCAACCGGAGGCATATATATTTCAGTGTTAAATGTTTCTTAATGTAGTATGTACCAATAGGTATCTTATAGCATAGCTTATTTTTAGGGAATGGAGTGTAGCCCCACCCACTCTACATCCACATTATCTTGGACAAATTTTGCGGGGAAAACTCAGGCCTTTCCTGACCTATGACCCAGTGCCCTTTCTCTTCCATCCCCGCCCCTCCGCTCGATCGACTGGTGTGTATGGTTATCGAACCCCGGTGATTCTGTGTGAAAAGCCAGATACCATCGCACTAGTCCGTCCTATTGATGCACTTGATGAACAAATAATCAAGATATCAACATAACTTTTATATCATCAATTTTACTGTAAGTAAAAAAATGTAAAGAGCCCCGTGCCGTATAGGGAATATGGTGTTAGTGATCATGAATTTTACAGACCTTCGGCACATGATTTTTGGGGTAATGTGGTCGATATTACGCCCGCTTTACTTTCCCAGAAAAAATGAGGTACCCATTTAAGGCTGGGTGAACCCGGAAGCCGTCGATTGGGATCGAACCCTACCTCTTGTCCTTTGTAGTCCAGTTCACTAGCCACAGAGCTATCTTCTTCTTCTTCTACCTTTCAGCTCCCTGTGGAAAATAGGTCTTCAACAAACACTTTCCATGTCGTTCTGTTTCTTGCCATTCTTTTGTTGCTGTTGTTGCGTTCGCCAGCTTTCAACTCTGACGAAGTCCCTAGAGACTAGGAACTGAGTTTTGCGTGTTAATCCATTTTTCCCTGGCAGCCGTGTACACAGGGGTCCCTTGCCGCACAGGCAGATAACTCCAACTTCGGAGGTACTCATGTTTTTTTTTCCGTCGATGAGTAACTGACGTTTCAAGCCGGGCCTCGCTGCTGAGACCAGGGGTGGTTGTCGCAGAGAGAAATCATAAATAAAATTCCCCAACCGGTGGAGCCGAGATTTGAACCCACAACCTCTCTGTCCCGAGGCCGGCGTCCTGCCTCGAGACCAACCAGTCCCCCATGGACTTGGAATATGAGGAAACTGCAACAAGGAACACTTTTCATGCATAGCCTGCAATGGTTAGTGCCGCCTATCCACCATATACCAGAAGTTCACGTCCTCCCGAAATTGATGATCGTCATATTTCTTTAAAAATGTATAGCGCTTGATGATGTTAGGCCATCGTTGTTGACTCCAATTTCGAAAATATAAACACACAGTTAATCGTCAGATTATCCCCGTCGCACATCAAACAACAGATCGTAAGATTAGCGTAACGCCGGTCTAGGGATTTACGATGAGCCATTCTTTTAAGATCATTTCATGTCTTCCCCATCATCTTCATCTCTCCTTATGCCTGTCTTCGCTAAGAACATCTTGGTCTTCCTCTTTTCCCTTTCCTCTGGGGATTCCAAAAAGGGCCTGTTGTACAATACTCTCAGTTGGTTCCCGCAGTGTGTATCCAGCGCCATCGTCTTCGCTGTATCTCTTTATCCACTGGGATTTGACTGGTATTTTTCCATAATTCTATGTTAGTGATTTTGTCCTGCCATTTCCATCCCTTTATTCTGCACAAGCATCCATTAATGAAAGTCTGTATCTTCATGATTGTCAATTTTGTTGTTCTCCATGTTTCACAGCCATATAATAGGACTGACTTAACATTGGAGTTGAAAATGTTTATTTTTGTATTTAACCTAATTTCTTTGGATTTCCATATGTTTCTCATTCCATAAGCTACTTTTGCTTTTGATATCCTTATTTTGGTATTATTTTCGTTTCCTCCCTCCTTATCTATATTACTGCCCAGATATATGTAAGATTGTACGTCTAGTAGAGGTATTTCTCCTAATTTTATGTGGTTATTGTCAACCGTATTAATTCTCATAATGTTGGTCTTATCTCTATTACTTTTCAGTCCTAGCTGTTGTGATCTCTCATCAAGTATGTTCATTTTATCCTGCATCTGTTGATGGCTGTGTGATAGGAGAACTATGTGATCAGCAAAGTCTACATCAGCAAAGTTGCTTGGTCAGTGACCACTGGATTCCATTTCTCTTGTTTTGAGTTATTCTCATAATCAGCTCTATAGCCTGTAGAAGGAGATATGGAGACAGAATGCATCCCCGCCTTACTCCTGTTCTTATTTCAAATGCTTCTGTAAGCTGTCCTTCATGCACCACACTACTTTTCATTCTTTCATACATTGTTTTTATCAGGTTAATAAACTTATAGCGGATTCCGTAATGACTCAGCAACTTCCAAAGTTTTCCTCTGTCTAAACTATCAAATGTCTTTTCGTAATCTATGAATCCAGTATAAGTGGGGACTGTAGTTCTAAACTTTGTTCAACTATTATACGTAGAATAGTTATTTGATCAGCACATGATCTGTTCTTCCTAAAACCTGCTTGTTCATCTCTCAAGTGTTTCTCTATAGCCTCTTTTAGTCTCTCCAAAACGATTCTGCTTAATTTTTTTTCCTGGCACTGATAGTAGCATAATTTCCATATACTTTGTGCACTCCTGTAAACTTCCTTTCTGTGGTAGTTCATATAATCATCATATAACCTTCTTTCCAGTCCTTAGGTATTTCTTCCCTCTCCCAACTTTGTTTAAATAGATTATGTCACGTCTTGGTAGATGACTGAGTTATCGCGGCTCCCTAATGTTACTGTTGTCTATCCTTATTTAAGTCTAGAAATATGTGACCTCGATTACGTAGCCTGCAGCGATTTCTTGATAATGGAGATCTATAGTAAGAATAGGCCAGTAAATTTGATTGCCAGGTCAAAATTTGGTTTTTTGAGAGTTTTGTTCTCACATTCCTTGTATTTTTGTTTAAGTGTGAGAGGTTTATTCGCACATTCCTTGTATTTTTGTTTAAGTGTGAGAGTTTTGTTTGCACATTCCTTGTATTTTTGTTTAAGTGTGAGAGGTTTATTCGCACATTCCTTGTATGTTTGTTTAAGTGTGAAAGGTTTATTCGCACCTTCCTTGTATGCTTGTTTAAGTGTGAGAGGTTTATTCGCACATTCTTTGTATGCTTGTTTAAGTGTGAGAGGTTTATTCGCACATTCCTTGTATGTTTGTTTTAGTGTGAGAGTTTTGTTCTCACATTCCTTATATGTTTGTTTTAGTGTGAGAGTTTTGTTCTCACATTCCTTGTATGTTTGTTTAAGTGTGAGAGGTTTGTTCTCACATTCCTTGTATGTTTGTTTAAGTGTGAGAGGTTTGTTCTCACATTCCTTGTATGTTTGTTTAAGTGTGAAAGGTTTATTCGCACATTCCTTGTATGTTTGTTTCTGTGTGAGAGGTTTATTCGCACATTCCTTGTATGTTTGTTTCTGTGTGAGAGGTTTATTTGTCATTCCTTGTATGTTTGTTTTAGTGTGAGAGTTTTGTTCTCACATTCCTTGTATGTTTGTTTCAGTGTGAGATGTTTGCTATCACATTCCTTGTATGTCTGTTTCAATGTGAGATGTTTGCTATCACATTCCTTGTATGTTTGTTTCAGTGTGAGATGTTTGCTATCACATTCCTTGTATGTTTGTTTCAGTGTGAGAGGTTTATTTGTCATTCCTTGTATGTTTGTTTTAGTGTGAGAGTTTTGTTCTCACATTCCTTGCATGTTTGTTTCAGTGTGAGATGTTTGCTATTACATTCCTTGTATGTCTGTTTCAGTGTGAGATGTTTGCTATCACATTCCTTGTATGTTTGTTTCAGTGTGAGATGTTTGCTATCACATTCCTTGTATGTTTGTTTCAGTGTGAGATGTTTGCTATCACAATCCTTGTATGTTTGTTTCAGTACATGTGACTTCATTCCTCCCTTACCGTGTTTTCCTATCTCTTGTGTTTAATTAGGACTGTTACCAACATAAACATCATTTATACTTTACTGTTTTAATTACACAAGATGATCAGATTGCTTCATGTCGTAAAGCTCTGTACAGAGAGTGTCGATATCATTGCGTGTGCCATTCATTAAGTAATACCTGTTCTGTCACATTTACGAATCTAAACCGGTGTTTGTATAAACAGATTTGTAAAAATAAACAAATTTGCGAATATAAATGTATTCGTGACTAGAAACAGATTCATGAATACAGCAAAGAGACCAAAATCAGCAGCATATAATATTTATGACCTTGCTATTTTATGAACAAGCATAGCTTCAGGCAGTGTCGGCAACGCCAGAAAGGATAATCCCTGTGGGTGCACAGGTTCATGCTATTAATCACGCCGTTGTAAAGGTTACTTAGTCCTGGATGAACTTTCCACTTGGAGTCTTTGGCAAGACATTTTCGGTGTTTTTCTTTAATAATTCATTATCCCGCCCTTTTGTGTTAGTATTTGTGCCATATTAATTTGCCAAGTCAAAATGACTGAAATTGCCATATCAACTTACAATGTTCTCATTGGATGTCTGAAGGGTAATTCCAGTAACTTGTTTGGATTCTTGACGTTCACAGTAATCAGTCCCCAGTGTGTGTGATCTTAGTGGTCTTCAGTCTGAACAGTAAACTGGACTTCTAGAAATGAAGACTTGCAAGTCGAGTCAGCTGTCTCAGAGTTCAATTTGTGCTTGCTATTTTTGTTCTTGTGAATGGAAATTATTTAAAATTAAATGTGACGTTTTCCTTTGATTTTATAAGCTGCTTCTTTCACTCGGTGATTTCTCCCACTTACTTCCCTACGCTTGCAATCACTCGTTCACTAACTCATTCTCTTTACTTTATATCACTCACTCTCGCTTTCACCAGCTCATTCAATTAAAAAGAAAATTCCACTTATCCATTTATTTCATTCCCTCTTTCACTCTCTTCCGTTCCGCTCTCCCTCTCTCTCTCTCTCTATATATATATATATATATATATATATCATCATCATCATCATCGAGTGCCTTCTCCGCAGCTAAGGTTGGCAACCATGGATTGCCCATCTACTCTGTTTCTTGCTTTGATGGTGCAGGCTGTCGTAGATTGACTTGTCCATCTTTTGAAGTTACTCGTCCATATCAGTCTTGGTCTGCCTCTGTCTCTTTTACCTTGTATTTTCCCTTCCAATATTACTTTTAGTAGGCTGTTGTGTCTTTTAATATGCCCCAAAAATTTCATTTGTCTTGTCTTAATTGTATTTAGTAGTTCTCTTTTTATTTTCAGTTGTTTTAAAACTTCATTTGTTTTCTTTTGTTTCCATCCAATTCTATCTACTCTTCTATAAATCCACATTTCAAAGGCTTCAATTTTCTGTTCTGTTTTCTTGTCTAATGTCCATGTTTCTGCACCATACAGGAATACTGAGAAGATGTAACATTTTGCCATTCTTAGTTTCAGCCCTGCTGATATTTGTTTTGTTGTTAGTATATTTTTCATGGCATTAAAATTACTTTTTGCCATACCTATTCTTTTGTTTATTTCAATTTTACATTTTCCAACATTGGTTATAGTATGTTCTAGGTAGTTGTAGGTCTGGACTGTCTCCAGATGTATTCCCTCAACTGTGATATTTAATTGTAGGTCTTGAGAATTTTCTTTGTTTATGATCATAGTTTTAGTCTTTTTGATATTCATATCTAGTCCATATTTTTTGTTTGTTGTATTTATCACATTAAGCAATTGTTGTAGGTATTTAGGATTTTCTGCTAGTAGTACAGTATCATAAGCATATCTTAGATTATTGATTATCTTTCCATTAATGTTTAGGCCTGGCATCTCTGAGATGTTTTTAAAGATTTGCTCAGTGTATAGATTGAACAAGCTTGGTGATAGGATGCATCCTTGTCTTACTCCTCTTTTTATGTCCGTGGTTGTAGAGTTCTCCTTGTTATATCTTATTATTGCTGTTTGCTCCCAGTACAAATTGCATATTAGTCGTATATCTGCGTCGTCTAGATTTATATCCTTTAGGCAGTCTATAAGTTGGTTATGGTGTATTCTATCGAAAGCTTTGGTGTAGTCTATGAAGCAGGCATATATTGGTTTGTTTACTTCTATGTACTTTTCAATCAATGTTCTCATGCTAAATATGGCTTCTTTTGTGGCACTGTTTTTTTTTAATCCAAATTGTTGTTCATCTAATTCAGTATTGATTTTTATTCTGAATCCTTCCCTGTATTAGTAAAATTTTTGTTACCTGGCTCATTAGGCTTATTGTTCTAAAATCACTGCATTCAACTGCACCATTCTTTTTAGGCAATGCAATGAAAGTTGATGTTTTTAGTTCGTTTGGTATGTATCCTGTATGGTATATGTCATTGCATATGTCTGTGATCACTTCGATGCCAAACTCTTCTAGAGCCTGTATCATCTCTATCTGTATATTGTCAGGTCCTGCTGCCTTTCCCTTTTTCATTGTTTTTAAAGCTTTTTCTACTTCAGATTTCAGGATTTATTATATACGTAGGGAGGTCAAAAAGTAATGCACACCAATTTTTTTCTCGGCTAATAATAAATATAGGAATATGAAATTTTGCACACTTGGAATATGACATGTTCCAATTATGTGCACCAAATTGCACAGCATTCTGAAAAATATTACGCAATCTATGAACCGTTAAAATGGAGCTTGTCAACAATGTCCGTTACAAACAGCGAATTGTCATAGAATTTCTGGTTGCGGAAAAAGAAACTGTGGCAAACATTCATAAACGACTGTGTGCAGTGTACTAATGTTCTGCAGTCGATAGGAGCACAGTTAGTCGCTGGGTTCAGAGAATTAAAGCTGCAGAAAGTGTACGAGTGGAGCTGCATGATTTACCGCGTTCTGGACGTGTTGCCTCGGCTACCAGCACAGACATGTTAAATTGGGCTGATGCCATTATTCGTAAGGATAGGCGTATCACTAGTCAGCAATTGGCATTGCAGCTTGCAGTCAGCAAGGGAAGTGCAATCGCAATTTTTAAAACTCTCGGATATTCAAAGATTTGCGCTAGATGGGTTCCTCGGTGCCTAACAAATTATCACAGAGTTCAAAGGAAAACATTCTGTTCTGAATTGTTGGAGCATTTCGGTGTTGAAGGAGAAATGTTTTTGTCAAAAATTGTTACCGGTGACGAAACGTGGGCACATTATTATGAGCCTGAAACAAAAATGCAGTCAATTGAATGGCATCATCCGCAGTCACCAAAAAGAAAAAAAATTCAAAACATCTCCATCAGCCGGAAAGGTGATGATCACTGTCTTCTGGGACATTGATGGTGTGATTCTTGTTGATGTAATGACAAGAGGTGAGACAATCAACTCGACAGCTTACATCAATACACTGACAAAACTCAAAAATCGGTTCCACAGAGTTCGGCCTAATAAGCCATCTGCAGATTTGTTGCTTCAACATGACAATGCACGCCCTCACACAAGTCTGGTAACACGGGAAGCAATCAACAAATTTGGTTGGACTGTACTGCCCCATCCTCCTTACAGCCCTGATCTGGCTCCCTCAGATTTCCATCTGTTTGGACCACTCAAAAAATTCCTGCGTGGGAAACACTTTGACAAGGATGAGGATGTGATCCGTGCAGTTAAAAAATGGCTACGCGAGCAGGACAAAACTTGGTACAAACGAGGCATTCATGACCTAGTTTCGCGTTGGCGTAAGGCAATACGCTTGGACGGAGATTATGTTGAAAAATAGGTAGTGTCAAGGGGATGTTCAGCTACAATCTGTGAAAATTTCACACATTTTGCCCGAATAGTTTCCGAGAAAAAAATTGGTGTGCATTACTTTTTGACCTCATTTCAGTAGTTGTATGTACAAATTATGTCTGGCTTTTTGTCCCTTTCGTCATGAAATAATTATGTTATATATTTTTGCAATCTATCTATTATATCTTTGTTGTCTGTTAGCATTCTTCCCTCTTTGTTTGCAATACATCCGTTTCCTGCAGCTTTTTCGTCTTTATTAGTCATTCTCTTTATTTCTGTGTGCATCTCTCTTAAGTTTTGTTTACTTTCCATAGTTTCGACTTCTAGACATCTTTGGTTGAGCCAGTCTTCTTTTATGTTTTTTTGCACATTCTCCGTATTTCATTGTCAATATCCTTATATATGGTAGTGTTTTTCGCTTGTCTTCTTTTTTAATATTTTTTCTAAGATTTTGTCAGTTATCCATTTTTGTTTTTTGTTACTTTCCTTTTTGGACAAGGTGTTGCAAGATTCTTGCATGCTGTTATTTATGCATTGTCATTTTGTTGTGACTATTTCCTCAGGATTTTCTCTTCTGTACTGCTCAATCCCCTCTTCTAGCAGCTTCTGATTTGTGTTCTTTACTTGTACAGTATACGTTTCTTTTACATCTGTCTGGTTTAACGCTGTTATATCTATTGGTGTTGCTGAATTAGTTTTTTGTTTGTTTCTCTTTAATTTGATTTTCATTTTTATCATTACAGTATTGTGATCTGCATTAATTTCTGCTCCTGGGTAGGTTTTGGCTTTCCTGACGCTGTTCCTGAATCTGTCTTTTATCATGATGTAATCTATTTGATTTCTCTTCCTGTCTCTAGGGCTTTTCCATGTGTATAATTTCCTTTTCTCTTGCTCAAAGAAGGTGTTGCATATTATCAGTCTGTTTTCTTTACAAAATTGTATTAATATTTCTCCTCTGTTATTCCTTTTTCCTAAACATGATTTTCTATAATGGTCTTATATTTACCTTTTCCTACTTTAGCGTTCATGTCACCCATTATAATCAAGGTGTATGATGATTTCACTTGCTTCATAATTGTGTTTAGATCTTCATAGTATGTCTCTATTTGTTCGTCTGTATAGTCTTGAGTAGGTGCGTATGTATGTATTATTGATATGTCAAATGGTTTTGCCTTAATTTTTAATAGTATAATCCTATCATTGTATGTCCAGTGGGTATTTATATATTTTTGTAGCTCTCGTTTTATTAGAATGCCTACTCCTCTTTGATGTTCTATTGTGTTACCTGAATATATAAAGGTATATTTATCGTCTTGTATGTATCCACTTTCCTTCCATCTTGTTTCCGATATTCCTAAGATATCTATGTTTAGTCGTTCTGCTTCTACCATTAGATTTTCTAATTTTCCTTGTTGGTATAAGGCCCTAACATTCCATGTTGCTATTTTTAATTCGTTCTTAAAACAATAGTTAGAATTTCTCTCCATGGCTTTCTTTGGAATGTTTCGTGATGAGGCTCCAACCTCTTTCACTGTGGTCTGCCATATTCGTCTTTCGTGTTCTGAATATGCCTCATGTGTACCACACACTTTGCTGTTTTTGCTTTCTGGGCCGTTGATAATTTTTGATTCATCCGGCCCATCCACCGACACAGACTTTTTATATTCGGGTTGAACATACCCGGCGGTGTCATTTTTTGGTCGAACCGTGTGCTTGACTATTGAACCGCGAACACACGACACAAAGAAGAATAAATCATATTCCACTTAAATATCGGTAATCACAGTTTATCCACACGTCCGAAGTAAAAAAATACACCAAACGGGGAATAGCAACACATAATTTCATAACTCGACTGTCACGTAAATCATTTAAATATATCGGCAAGAGCCGAAATATAAAAACGGCTGCACGTAGCCGCCATGACACCGGAAACCAAGGGATATATATATATATATATATATATATATATATATATATATATATGCAAGATATAACTAATCTTTCAACTAATCACGCATTGTGGTGTGTACATAAATTTGAGTGTATTCAAGGTTTCCGATATTCGTCCGCCTTAATGTAATCCCGCTAGCTCTGTTAATGTGTTTCACATTCAGTATGTTTTTAACCTTCTCCCTATATAGACTGACACAAGGTACACGCGTGCATCTATATAAATATATATATATATATATATATATATATATATATATATATGTGTGTGTGTGTGTGTATGTATATATGTATATACATGCGAATTAATTGAAACAAACAATGAAAACAGCAAACAATATATTATTATATTAAAGTTTTTAAATAAAAATAATAACATTAAATAAAGCATCTTCATTTCGATATTTCTCAAAAAGAAAAGATATAAAGTAGAGAAGATAAGGAATGAGAAACTTAATATAGTAGAGAAGATAATGAATGAGAAACTTAATATAGTAGAGAAGATAATGAATGAGAAACTTAATATAGTATAGAAGATAATGAATGAGAAACTTAATATAGTAGAGAAGATAATGAATGAGAAAATTAATATAGTAGAGAAGATAATGAATGAGAAACTTAATATATAGTAGAGAAGATAATGAATGAGAAAATTAATATAGTAGAGAAGATAATGAATGAGAAACTTAATATGAATGATTATGATAACTTTGCTAACAACGTGCAGAGTGGAGTCACATGATTGTCCACATCGGGGTGGTAGGTGTTATAAAAATAGGACAAAGAATGCACGATTGAATGGCATTGTTCCTTATAAGATGTAATTAAGAAACATAACAGCATGAGAGGTCAAGAGAAAATAAAGAGACCCCAAACTGTATCTCCCCTCGACGCAGAAAGGCAAATGAAAAAAGATGATGAAAAAGGTCGTCTCATTTCTAAACTAATGTTAAAAACATTTGTCTTCCGTTGTTTTGTCAACATACCCCTGATAAATTTAACCCATTTCAAGTGCTCGACTAGTTGCACTTATTTATTTTGTCAATTGCTGCTGTCTTTGTTGTTTGCAATTCTTGTCTGATGCACCTAATCTCATTGGCCCAAATATCTACAGCGAAACTGCATAGTTTCCCCTAAACTCATTGACGACCTCTGAAATAACATGCCAGTTGAGACATGTTATGCAATATAGAAGCTGTATTACGCTGCTAAGAAGAGGAAGTTAACCATTATTTTTTAAAACGAGTTAGATCCGGAACTTGGACTACATGTGCAAGACTGGAGGTTGATCATCTTTTATGTGCGTTTCCTTTGCAAGATAATGAACGTTAAACGACAAGACAAAGTAACCAACTAAAACGAATCAATTCAGAGGAAGAGGTATATTTACAGCACTCGGAAAAATTGACAAATAATCAACAACAGAAAAAAATATGGACCAAAGCAGGATCGAACCCGTACTTAGTGGCACAGCGCCTTGCCACGAAAAGCCAAACTAGGGAACACTGCCACTCAGCTAACTAAAAAAAATTATCTTCGTAGGCAATGTCTTTCGCGCAGGTGTTCTCATGACTATAGCATAACGCCGCGATCACAGCTCGGAAATACATAGTGCATCTGTATTTTTTCCTGTTAAGATTCGTTGATTATCGCCTCGGAAGTTTCCCTCTATAATAATATTCATTTATTATTATTTGTCTCTAACCAACTTTAACGTCTTACAGGCCAAACTGACACCATCATGGCAACACCGGTAAGTCGATCAAGGTGGTTGGGTCATGTGAGAAGAATCAATAGCAATTGTATTTCTAAACAATTATTATATGGTGAACTTGGGCATAGGAAACAGACTAAATGGCTTGCCAGTGCTGAGAATCTATACAATCTATATAATGATCTATATAATGATCTATATAATGATCTATATAATGATCCATATAATGATCTATATAATAATGATAGATTCAGCCACTAGAGAAGCCGCTCAGTAAAACAATATGGCCTTTGGCGTCTTAACAAACGGTTGGTAGCAAGTAATCATGATAGGTCACTAGTTTGCTAAAGTATTAGTGTTTCATGCACTGCTTTGCCGAACAAAGGCTGAATTTTCCAATTCTGGACAGACAGGTCCATCCGTAGAACGAACAAGGTGTATTTGCTGTGCCTGGTCTTGTCTCTTTTCTTTTGCGCCTTTTGTCTTCTTAATTTCATATCATCACTGCCTCAAGAGTTGCTGTGCCATTTTTTTTTATTTTTGTTCTCCATGTGCTACGATCAGAAGCCACATTTTTCCAGTTTCTTTCACTGATAATGAATTCCCTCAATAAAGCCCTGCAAACATCCGTATATCTCAGCATTGGACTGTAAAACATTAGTAAACAACTTCCACCATAAGATACTATTATATTGCCAAAATACTGACAAATCATGATTGCTTGTGGATCCAATCTCACTGTTGAATACCAGGAAATGAGAAAGCAGATCAGTTAGTAAAGGAAGGTTCAAAAGGCACACATTTAGATGCGCCAGTTACATACCATCATAAGAAACAGATAATAAAATCAATCAGAGAACCACAAGCCCCAAATCAGGATGCCTTTCATAATATGAATAAATATGAACAAGTTATCATTATACGCCTCAGAACAGGACACAATCGACTCTATAGTCACATTTATACAACATTCAAGATCAGCACCTCAACTACTTGTACATGTGGACAGACGCCCCAGACTGCTGAACACATACTTCAAGACTGCACTGAATATAGTAGACTGAGGAAAATCCATTGGCCCATAGATACAACACTACCGACAAAACTATATGGGCCACTGCAAGAATTACAAAAGACAGTAACATTTATAAAGGAAACGAAATTACAGATATAGATAGATAGATAGACAGACAGACAGACAGACAGACAGACAGACGGACGGACGGACGGACGGACGGACGGACGGACGGATGGATGGATGGATGGATGGATGGATGGATGGATGAATGGATGGATCTTTCTTGGTTTACCTCTGATAAGTCGCTCAGGAGCCACGCCTCCCATTATTGTTCTTTAGAACATGCTGTGTCTTTTGACGTTGCCTTAGTATTTTAAATTCGTCTGTAGAGCGATGTTTGTAAGCCAGTTCAGTTTAAATCTTTTAATTTGTCATCATTGCTCTTTTTCATTATCCAATGTATCTTAAGGATTTTTCTGTAACATTTTGTTTCCAATGAATTGATTTTCTTTCTTGAAGGTTGCGAACATGTCCATGATTCACGACCATATGTTGCTATCGAGAAGATACATGATCACTACTAGTTGGTCTTATTTCAAATTCCAAATTACTCCCAATTTTCTGAATCGATAACCAATCAATCTGATTCAAATCCGCCAGCTGCACTAAATCAAGATGACAGGTACCGATTGTTGTAAAATAAGTGATCAAATTGGCTTCAGAGACATGTCTCTTCATAAGGTTGCAGATTTGTCTAAACCACAAGGCATGCAATAAACGCTGGCAATATTTTATTTACACGTACAATTTAACTATAGCAAAATGAAGGTCCATTTGGTTGGTTGCGTTCGCCCGATGAATAAAGTATTCTAGAGTATCCGTAGACTGTAGACTTCCTCTTCGTCATCCGCCCTTAAAAGGACGTTAAGTGGACGTGTTTGCGTTGTGTTGTAGTTTGCAGTGTAAGACTGTGATATTTGCGCCTTTCGGCCCAACACATCCGACTCCAGCACGACATTTTTGAGTACCGGGTTGTCTTCCCTCTTCGATCCCTGCTAGCTTGGCCAGACTAGACAGGTTAGTCTGTTACTGGAGGCACCGCGGAGAGGTGGAGCAGGGTCTGGATGGTTTTGGTTCACCGATCCTGGCACAAACCATCAGCTATGAGTCGCTGACAACTTCCAGCTCTGGTGCTGGGAGGCGCTCCTTCGCCTCCAAGGTCCATTTGAGTTTGAAGTTGTATAATCAAGAAAAGGTGACCTGACATATTAACGTAATGATGACATAATTCTCGCTTGAAATGAGTGCAACAGAGTAAAACATTTAATGCAGGATTTTAAATAAAATGAAGTAACAGTATTCCATTTCGTAGAATCTTGCAAGAACCAGTGTGAAAACGATCATCTAGTCTGATCTCTTTTGATGCACTTTCACTTCAGAGAAGTGTTCACATTTCAATTATTTTTTTCAGTTGTGGAATACCCAAGATTGCAGCACATAAAAGTGTCCAGTGGTTTAATCCCAGTTACGTTTGTTTTCTACTAACATTCCTTTAGTGCAGCATTAACATTTTAATTATCCACACAAAAAACAAACAAACAAACAAGAAGGACTGCTAAAGTTTACATTTGAAAACAATCTTCAATTCCTCTATTTCGCTTCCTCTTTTACCTTTCCGATGTGTAGGTAGATGCTGTCTTATATTTCGTGCTTCTAGCCGTCTAATATATTTGATGTTGTTGTTTCTCCTAATGTTTGATTCTGACTCTGCCTCGGTTTTTACGCTATGCTCTATTTGTGTGCATGTCCAAAATGGTATGCAGTTTCAAGTCTTTCTCTCCAGGTGGGCAGACCAATAATCTCTGTATGTTGTTTAAGATTGACTTGATGCCGTTTCTTTCTCTTATTGTATGTTTTCATTCCTGCTCTGCTGACTACAACAGTTTTTTTTCTTAAATATCTAATTTCTGTGGTAATTATTTTTCGTTTTTGAACTGTCTTCAGTAAAGCAGTTTGAAACTAATGTCTTAAAATAATGATGGCAATGCTTTTATACACGATTTGTCTGTGTGTGATGAAAGACACCGATCTGTGTGTAGAAAGCTGATTCAATATTTAAAGACAGTAAGTAATTATGTCTTCAAATAACTGCTGATGGGCTAAATGCATCCATTCACTTCCGTTGTTGTTGTTAGGTTCATCACGACACACAGGGGTTCTGAACGAAAAATCTCGAGAATATCTGAGGAGAATCTAGGCCGAAGTGTCTGCTCTCCGTGCCTGGGATCTATGGTGTGAGTAGCTTTCTGCTGACAATCTTGCTCGAAGAGCGGCCAAACATCAAGAGCTCTTTAATGTGCACCAGTGCACACGAGATCTCTTGTTTGTTGCCGTTATCTGAGAGGGTTAGACATCGGTCGGAACTCACTACCCAAGAGATTAATAGAGAGAAACATCACGAAGACAACATTGATTAATTTGACCTTTGAAAAAAAAAAACCAAACACCGCCGACTGTGGTGGGATTTGAACCCGGGTCCTTCCTTTCCAGAGGTCGACTTCCGGCCTCCGACTCAGTTTACGCCCGTGCCCTGCCGGGGCCGTAGAGGGGAGTAAAGAATTGTAGCGTTGTTCCCTACCAGGCATGTTCGTAAGAGGAGACGACCAAGAAGGGTTGGACATGGGACTCGCCATCCTGTACTGTAGAAAAAATAAGCCGTAAAAACTTCAGGAACATGGACAAGTCAAAGAAAAGGGAAAAAAAGTAAATCCGCCATCCAGGAAAAATAAAAGCTTTCTGCTTAAGAAATGTGTGAAGCAATCCGGAGAAAGCCGCAATGAGTTCGGGTCAGCGACTCACCTTTTGTCTACCAGGAAATCCTCCAGGATTGGCACCTGCAGTGTACGAGCTCTAAATGAACAAGAAAATAGCAGCAGAAATGGGAAACTACAAAATATATATTCTAGGAATGTGCGAGACAAGATGGTTAGGAATAGAAAGGATAAAACTAAACGCAGGAGAGAAAATTTTATCATCTGTATACAAGGAACCTGGAGCACAACATAGTGAAGGGGTAGCTATGGTGTTATCAAGGAATGCACAGAAGACAATGATAGAATAGGAAGCAGTAGGAATAATAAGAGCAACATTTAAAACAACAAAAAGTAAAAAAAACAAGTAAAGTAAAGAGCCCCGTTACACCAAGTGGCGTATAGGGAATATGGTGTTAGTGACCATAAATTTTACAGACCTTCAGCACATGAAAAACAACAAAATACAAATACACATTATCCAATGCTATGCACCAACCTATGATAAGGAAGATTTAGTTAAAGATTAATTCTATAAATAGTTACAATGCTAGATAGATGGAAGACGAGCCAAAGATATTATAATCTTGATGGGAGATCTAAACGAAGAAGTAAGATCAGACACCTGAGACTTCGAAGAGATCATGGGAAAACATGGACTTGGAGAAATGAATGAGAATGAAGAGATATTCGTGAACTTCTGTACCTTTAATCAAGTGAGCCTAGTAGGAACAATATTCCAAAATAAAAGAATACATAAAGCTACATGGATGTCACCAGATCATAGAATCGAGAATCAAATTGATCACATATGAATTAATCATAAGTTTAAGTCATCCTTACATATTGTAAAAATATATAGAGGAGCAGATGTGGCTGCAGGTCATCATTTTTTGCTAGCCAAACTTACACTTAAACTGAAAAGTTGTACTACAACAAATAAGGGTAGACAGTATTTCAATGTAGGGTTTATTAAAGAGCGAGGAATTAAAGATATATTTGCAGTTGCAGTATCAAACAACAACAAAATACAATAAATATAGAAGATCATTGGAAACATTGGAGGTAAATGCAAAATATGAAGGAGACATGTGAATAAACCCTGGGGAAAAGAGAACGTCATAATAAGGCATGGATGACAGCAGATACTCAGGAGAAAACTAAAGAAAAAAAGAATAAGAAAGCAGACATAAATAAAAGCAAAACGATAAGTTCTAAAGCCAAGACACAGGAAACTTACACAAAGGTGAACAAAGAAGTGAGATGCATTAAATGGAGTAAGAGGAAATGTATAGATGAACAAGCTAAAGATGCAGAGGAAGCAGCAAAAAAAAGGACAGATAAAAGAACTATACAACAGCAGAAAGAAATTAAGCGGAATATACACACAGATCAATGCTTTTATTAAAGATAAGAACGGAAATCTTCTTAGTAATACAAGGGAACAAATGAAGTCATGGAAGGAGCACTTTGAAGAACTCTTGAACAGACCTGGCCCAAATAACCCTCCAGGTATATTACCAGAAGAAGAAGAGTTAAGCGTTAAATGTGGAAAACAAAGCAAGGAAGAAATAGTAAAAGCCATCAAGCTATTAATGGTAAAGTCTCAAAACAAGATGAAATTCATTCAGAAACCATCAAAGCAGATATTAACACCGCTACCAAAATGTTACATATTCCGCTAGATAAAATATGGGAGGAAATACCTTAAGACTGGAAAGAAGGTTATATCATAATACTACCAAAGAAAGGAAGTTTACAGGAGTGCACAAAGTATAGTTGAAATATGCTACTATCAGTGCCAGGAAAAATATTAAGCATAATCATTCTGGAGAGACTAAAAGAGACCACAGAGAAACATTTTAGAGATGAACAACCAGATTTTGGGGAAAACAGATCATGTGTTGATCAAATAAATACCTTATGTTTAATAGTTGAACAAAGCTTAGAACTACAGTCCCCACTTTATATCGGATTCATAGATTACGAAAATCCATTTCATAGCCAGACAGAGGAATGCTTTGGATGTTGCAGTGTCATTACGGAATTCCCAATAAAGTTTATTAACCTGATCAGAACAAAGTATGAAGGAATGAAGTGTAGTGTAGCGCATGACGGGCAGCTTACAGAAGCATTTGAAATAAGAACAAGAGTAAGGCAGATTTTCCTTATATCTTCGTTTCTCTTTCTAATGGCCATAGATTGGATTTTGATAATATAAAATAACTCAGAACAGCATAAATGGAAACCAGTGGTCATAGACCGAGCAACTTAATGGCTTAGACTTTGCAGAAATTAGCTCTCCTTACATAATCATTAGATAATCATCAACAGATGTAAGGTATAATGAGCATACTTGATAAGAGATTACAACAGCTGGGACTGAAAATAAATAGAGATAAAACCAAAGTTATGAGAAATAATGCAGATGATAATAATCAAATAACAATAGGAAAAATATCTCCTAGACGTACAATTTTACATATGGGAAGTAATATGGACAAAGAGGGAGGAACGGAGAATGATACCAAAATAAGGATATAAAAAGCAAGAGGAGTATTTATTGCACTGGGAAACATTTGGAAATTCACAGAAATTAGGTTAAACACAAAAATAAAAATTGTCAACTCCAATGTGAAGTCAGTCCTATTATATGGCTGTGAAACATGGAGAACAACAAAAATGTCTGCGTGAAGATAGACTTTCTTTAATGGATGCTTGCGAAGAATAAAAGGATGGAAATGGCAGGACAAAATCACTGACATAGAATTATGGAAAAATACCAGTCAAAAACTAGTGGATAAAGAGACACAGCAAAGACGATGTCGCTGGATAGGACACACACTGCGGAAGCCAACTGAGAGTTTTACACAACAGGCTCTTTTTCTGGAATACCAAAGGAAGAAGAAAAAGAGTAAGACTAAAATATTATTGGAGAAGACAGATGGAATCAGAGATGAAGATAATGGTTAAGATAATGAATGATCTTTAAAGAATGGCAAGAAACAGGACGGCTTGGAAAGTGTTTGTTTTAGACCTATATTCCACACGGAGCTGAAAGGTAGAAGAAGAAGAACTCATCTTTACAAGTGTATAATACACCTCAATAAAGAGATCTCATTTTACAGTTTGCAGGGCAATTCTTGGATCAAACAACTACATAAACAAAAACTATAATATAAAGAAATAAATAAAATATTTATCTAACTACAGCGGCAGTATCAAATATCTAGGGTCCGGCTGAGAAAAAGGCCCGCTTGTACGGTGCAGTTAGGGAATCTTTCGCTTAGAACAAGATATTTTTAAAAAATTCCAAGAGTCGGACCGCGCCTACCAAACGGCAAATAACCGATCCAACCAATTAGACCGACTGGCCCAAATAAACAAATAATGGTCATACCTGACGTATGTATGAGTCGGCAAAGACTGACGATCCCGTTAAAACTATTACTGAAGTTGTTTGGCATGTATGTGTTATGGTAATCCGGAAATTTGTGCAAGGAAACAAATTAAAAGAGAGGCAGAAAATAAATATTTATTTGTGTATAAATGGGGAGTGGTTATTGAAATATGAAAAGAAAGAGAACTAAAAATAAATCCAATTTTAAATAAGAGTTTATTTAAGCGTGAGAACGAAGAGAAATAAAATAAACCCAATTTTAAATGAGCAAAAATAACTTATTTAATCCCCCCCCTCCCCTCGCTATCAACACCTTGGAATAAGAGCACTCCAACCGGTATGATCTAAGCTTCACTTGAATTAAAGTTTATGTACATCTCTAAGGTAACTGCTTCTTTACTGTGACACTAATCCCCCAATGCATAAATGATAAATGTAATAATGACACAATCGCAAATTAATAACCTCTATACTTTAATTTAATTAGTAAAGAATAGTGACACTGTGACCTTCCAGGCATGTCGTAAGAGGCGACTAAGGAGGTTGATTGATGGCTTGACAAGCTGTCATTGTAAAAAAGTATTGTTATGGAAACAGAGCCATAGATTTTAGAAGCAGTGATCTCTGCAATATGTGCCAATTTGGCACGCAAGGTTTCTGTTTTTGAGATTGTAGTTCTGCCATATGTGCCGTCTTCAGCTCGAAAGGACAATAGATAGATAGATAGATAGATACTTTCATTACACATGTAGACAGGTATTTAGTCTTTTGGGCATTGCGCAAACAAACTATCAGCCAATAAAGTTATATGTTTCAAAGCTACAAGTTGTGGTAGATCTTCAAGTAGTTTTCACGCTTAGCTTCTTTGAATACCAAAGAACACTGGTTCAAATCCTGCCTACTATTGTATAGTGTTATTTTTACATTCTTCAGAGATAATTAAAAATCCCCTCGACGCTGAAAGGCAAATGCGCAATGAAAGAAGAAGAACAAAGATAATTGCATACCTGTAACACTAATATATTACTCGTTTCGATGTGTCCCATGTATATTGAATCTACATACGTGCATGTATTATTATCCTCAGTTCATTACTATATCTGAGTGGAGAAACTAAACATCTTCTGTTTTATAATCTGAAACTCAAAACATATCGACGTGTCCGATGTTCAGCGAGGACGATCCGTCGATTAGGCTAAACTAAGACTAAACCAAACTCAAAACTGCACGTAACAGAAGGAAACGATGCAGGTTCAGAACAGACGACTTTTAAGATTGTTTTCATCAAACAAACTTTTGTTGTGCTTTCATATGAAAGCCTTAACAACGTTTAATAAATCTCTTCACATAATGTGTGTTATTACTTACCTCCCCATTAAAGAAGCAGAAAATGAGTGCGACAAAGAAACCCTGAAACAGAGAAAATATAAGAGTGGGTTTAAGAGCAAAATATAGAAACTAAAGTAATAATATTTATACAGAAGAGGCAATAAACATGTATGTTTGTTACAAATTATTGATAGAAAGGGTTATTATTTGTAATAATTTTCATTATCATATTACCAATATAAATACTATTATTATTATTATTATTATCCTCAGTTACCAATAGTGAACTGAACATGACAAACGGAAAGAGAAGCAAGAAGACGGTATCAGGAAAAAAAAAGTAAAAGTTCAACTAATTTTAGAGTACAGTACAAACAAGGACTTAAATTGTTTGTTCACGTCAAACGATCTTTTCCGAACAGTATTCCCCAGGTAGCTTTAATACGTTAACCCAATGTCAAAGATGATAGGGCAGACATAAAAGACAATAGTTTAACGAAATGTCAGATATTGCAAAGAGCAGGAGACAACTCACGGAACTTTGATTCTCTATATCTATCAATACATTAATCTGAAGTACGAATTAGCAACTACTGCAGTAACAATTTCCATGAGTGCTATGGTGATGTTCTTATATACAAGAATCATAACGTTGATGGCAAAGTTAAGCTAATGTTGTCCAAAGTTGGTGGTTTTAAAGATCTCCGTTACATCAACTCATCTCATCAGGCCGCATGTCCTTTGTAAAACGTTGCATTCACCACAACCCGTCTTAAAGAACACCTGTCTCTAACCAGATCTCCCATAGAACGCTGCATTCACCAAAGCCCGTCTTAAAGAATACCTGTCTCTAGCCAGATATTCACCACAGCCCGTCTTAAAGAATCTCTGGCTCTATTCTAGCCAGATGACCCACTTCTGCTGTCATGTTCAAGGTTTCCTTGATGTATTGAAATCACCTTCTTCTTGGTCTGCCCCTGATGCGTCAGCTTCCATTATTGTTCTTTCCAGTCCACTATTTTTTGACGTGGCCATCATATTTTTTTTCATCTCTAGAATGGTGTTTATAATAAACCAGTTCTTTTTCATGTTTAAATCTTTTTTTTAATGTCCTCACTGCTTTTTTTCATTATCCAAAGCATCTTTAGGATTTTTCTGTAGCATTTTGTTTCGATTGAATCGATTATCTTCCTCACTGTTTGTGAAATTATCCATGATTCATAACTGTATGTTACAATTGAAAAGATACATGTCCTTAATAATTGTAATATGAATGCCTTGCTTGTATTACACCACATATTCTTCATGACATTTAAAGTTTGTCTTGCTATTACGAATCTTCTTTTTTTCTCTGTCTGGCAGCGTTAATTGTTAGTTACTACAGGTTGCAGATTTTCATTGTTTATTACACCTTCAAGTTCATAACTGTTGATGATGATTTTGTGTTGGCTTTTTGTTTTGTCCATGTCATTTTCTTACTTTTCTGTATGTTTAGGTAGAGGTTTTACTCTTCACTGTGCTTTATAAGACACTAAATTGTGTCTTTTAATTCCTCTGCACTACAAGGAGCTGCTGTTGACACGGCTATATTTTTCAACACATACAACCAGCACATTTCTACAACAGCCCATGATCTGACTTCAGGCCTGAAACTTCCTACCACATTCCAAGACACCTGTCAGAATAGATTAGGCATATGTTGACAACACCATTTCTTCGTCAATTATCCTGCCTGCTGAAGTAAATGATCAGGTATCTTTACAACTTTCTTTTTCTTCAGCTGTTATAGATTCTACTATTCTCTTAATCTGTGTGGTACCTATTTCTCTGTTTTCCTCTAATTCTTCAACCTTCGTTTCTCCAGTTATCACAATGCTCCTGTTGTTTATCCTCTTATTACGTGTCAAACAAATTATCTCTTTTCATGATGCTCTTAACAAACGCTTTAACCCCTATGAGAACGTCTTCGTTACTCTTTATTTCTTCTGATACTATCAATATTCTTCTGCAAACCCACATTTCCCCAAAGATGTTCACGTGCATTGTCTGTTTGCCTGTATTGATACGTTTTGAATGCGTACACTATGTTCGTGTTGATAAAGTAATTAGCTCAATTAAGGCTGAGGAGGCTATGTGGTAGTATAGAGGCAGAAGTCATAACTCTTATGTTTGACGATTCACTGCTATGTCTTGTCGGTTTTGTTTTATTCTTAAGCACATTGGTGAGCCGTCTCTATTAAGTGATCTTCTTAGAGATTAGTTGTTGTCTTCTTGCTTTCTTTAGCTACGTGGTCTTCTTGTTTTCTTTTGCTACCTGGCCTCCATATGAAGGTCTGGCGCTGCTCTCTTCTTTCCTTCATTCTCATCACATGACTTTTGTACTTTCAGCGTCTTCGCGGTGTATAGCTTGGTGAGTATTCTTGTTTCGTTTACACGTTTTCGGAGACATTTATTTTTAAAGATAATTGGTCTCTTGTCTAGAGCTTTGAGTAGATTTATCGCATCTACATGTTATCACTGGTGTTACACAAGAGTTAACAAGATAAAATAATAGTTACGATTTATAGTTATATATCACAAGAAAATACTTACTTATGAATAACAAATATTATAACTTTAGAAATGCTTACCTGAGAATTTGATATAAACACGGATAACTTCTCATATTGAGGGGCAACAGAGCTACCTGCGGGGAGTCTATAAATGGTAACGAAAAGTTGTACTCCGAACAGGGGGATAAGAACAAAAGTGGCCTTCAGCGCTCGTCTGAAACAAATGATAGTTTAGCTCTGTTACCGGCTGTGTAAGTCGTATTCTGTGTGAGCAATTATACAAACATTTTGATATAAAAATAGCAATAGCAGTTGTAATAGATATCGTAGATTAAGTTATATTAGAAACAACAGTAAGAAAAGTTGCATTAGAAAATGAAGATTAATTTTGGAAATAGTAGCAAGAATATAGCAAGAATATGTTTAAAGAAGCTTAGTGAGAGTG
This sequence comes from Megaustenia siamemsis, assembly GCA_032433765.1. Classification (NCBI taxonomy): domain Eukaryota; kingdom Metazoa; phylum Mollusca; class Gastropoda; order Stylommatophora; family Ariophantidae; genus Megaustenia; species Megaustenia siamemsis. The sequence continues at coordinate 41,234,787 of JAVIAB010000051.1, read as the reverse complement.
CTTGCAGTCGTGAAAAATAAGTAATTTGATTAAGTGAAGTAATGAAAAATAGTTGTATTAGAAAGAGTTGTATGTATAATTGTAAAACTAATGCTAATAAGAGTTATTTGCGGCACTACAGAACTGGCAATAATAACTACCTTAATTAGATAATCATCATCATCAGGTCGCAGGTCCTTTGCAGAACGGTACATTCACTGCAACCCGCCTGAATTAATCTCTCTTTCTAGCCAGATTTTCCACTTCTTCTATTGTCATATTCTAGGTCTCCTTGATGTGTTGAAACCACTATCTTCTGGTCTGCCTCTGAAGCGTCGTCCAGAAACCATGCTCTCCAATATTGTTCTTTGGGCCCGCTGTGTCTTTGTACGTGGTCATATTATTATAAATTCCTCTGCAGAATAGTGTTTATAAACCAGTTCCTGTTAATTTTTATATCTGTAAACATGTCTTCATTGATCTTTTTCATTATTCAAGCTATCTTAAGGATTCTTCTGTAGCCGGCACCTACATAGGCAATTAGGTAATATATAGTAAAAAGAATAGCAAAAGAAATAGTAGCAATATGTTTTTCTTCACTTAAACATTGAAACCTTACATCACAGTTAACTTGTTTTACCCATTACTTTAGTAATTATAACATGCAGCTGCATAACTCTGTGATTCCTTTCGTTATAACTGTCTCTACAATGGGAATTTTGTTCTAGGTTTGCGTTTTGGCAAAGCAGCTCTTGGCAACGACAGATTGTGTCTTCAAGGTTACATTAAACTTCAGTTACCAGCAAAAGAAATTGTAAAAACTGCATGTACATTGGTATAGGTTCGGCCATGTCATGTGAAAACAGAGTACATTAGAATTGTGTCAGATATATGTGAAAACCTATTACATTGCTGCTGTAAGGTCGGTCAAGAGGAAACTACCGGGACAAGACTATTGCTGACTGAGACACTCAGTAGTGAGGACAAGTGCCCCCCCACCCCTTTCCTTTTTTGGCAAAAGTTTTAAAAAAACTAACTAGTATATAAACAAGCGCAATTCGTCTATTTATCGTCTATTACATTTTCACGGATGGTTAAATATAACAGAGTAAGTTAATGATAGCATGGACCAGGTAAATTAACCGGTAACCATTTATTAATAGACTATAGCAGTAATATTTGATGGCGAACATCAGTGTTTGGAGAGAATACAAGTTTAGGAAATTTTCCAGTCGTACACGAATAACAAGTTAAGGGAATAAAAGTTCACAGTGGGTAGTGGACACTCAGCAAGTGGGGAGGTAGGAGGTTTCAGAATAAGTACTGGACAGAATGAGTTGTGAGAATGGAAATTTCCACGCAGGTTGTTTTGGAAATGGGGATAAAATAGCGCATGTATTCACCGCATGGCTTTGGCCGTCTTATAAAAAGTTTTGACAAACAACTATCAGGACAGGTCAAAGTCATGAAGTAATACTTATGTTGAAACTCAGAGGAGTTAAGACTGACCAGAGCTTAGACAGAAGTCACGGAGGGAGGGAGCGATCAAGTTAGAGGTTGCTCACAGAGTAATAAACAGTTTCTTTTGATAATTTTAAGTCATATGTCAAATTTTGGGTCTGAATGATGAGAGTTTATGGACTTCACGAGTGATCGGAGGGGTTGCAAATTGTCACTTCGCGACAATTGCGATGATTTCATTGGCTGAAGTTAAGTCACACAAAGTTTGATGTTGGAGTATTTAAACTTCGACATAATAGGTTTTAAAGAATTCAAGCTAGAAGTTTAGGAACAACAAGAAGAACTAGAAGAAATGTAGTCAGAGAAAGTTAGAACCAGGACAGAAGTTTAGTTACAAAAGTTGAGTCAAGAAAGTTTAGTCAGGAAGAGTAGTTAGTAATCTTCAAGTAAAGTTAGAATTCTCCAAGTAGTAGACACAAGATCCAAGTAGTTAGGAATCTTTAACTTAGTTGACGAGTAAATAATGAACATATGCACTTTAGTGCTGTGAAGTGTATTTGAGAGTTTTCAAGTTGTGCTCATAATTCCTTGACGAAGACGTAAGTAAGTTGATAGAGATACTGAATGTAAGATATGCACTTGTGGACAGATTGTATCCACCGGCGATTGCCTCAGAGATGTCCCAGAATTTTAAAGAACACTTAATTCTAAAAGAAGTGCAACCACTATAGTACGAATCACGTGCCAGAATAATAGAAGTCAATAAACTTGATTATGATTTATGTATTCAGAAAAAATAGTCTGTCATTATTAACGTTGTGATCAATGTAATGTGATGTGCTGCCAATGAACAATAATAACATCAAAGATAATATAAGAAAGAAATAGCATCAACCTACTATAACAGACAACATACTAATGTTAATCTTCAATATTCGTTGTCAGGCGCTTTATTGCCCTTCTGTTCGTCATGTATCTGCTTTAAATACTTTGTTGGCACCTAATCCCCCCACCCCCCCAAACATCAGTAAGTACTTTTAATCAATCTCATTGGTGTTGTTTTTTTTATATTTTTTATTTGTATTTATTTGACCCGTAGTATTAAATACATGCTTTCTTTGTTAATATTAATGTCGTGATTTCTTTTATTTCGTACCGTATATATGAGTGTTTGTGTGTATAACATTTGACATTTATATGTATTGTTTGTTAGTGTTCTCGGTGACGATCACTACAGGGGCATTATAAAAAAACCTAAGATGCATTTCGTCATGTTTTATCGGCAGCAATATTTCCCCTTTATATTGCGCTCAACGTCCCCATACTGGCCATTTCAAAATTTCAACAACAAAAAAAAAGACCAAAAAAGGATAATAAACAAATTAAATTGATTTACAACATACCTGAAATTACTTGGCTCATTTGGGTGGGACTGCAGTTGTGTTAGAAGAATACGTAAAATGTTGCATAAAAACAGTAGATTAACCTGTAGAACAGGAAACACAAAGAGAAAACGAGTTAGAGGAAGAGCAGATGACAGATTGTCATAAATCTTGTTCAGTTATACCCGTCCGTTGACTAAGGATCTGCGGTAGAGCAGCAATTAATGACTTGATTTGCTCAGGTCAAGTTCGACCCTAATCGATGACTTCAAGATTCACCCAGCCTTAAAAAGACGCATAAATTCCTGGGCAAGATAGACGGCACTGACATTGTGCTGATCACTTAATCCACAAATATAAAGATGTTCATAATATATGGCAATAACACAATCTTCTGTATACACGGCAATAGAGGCGTCACACGATTATTTATTTTTTATCCGCTTTTTTTTCTTCGTTTGTTAATCAAATCTTCTGCTTCTGTTGCGAGCACTAGAGAATTGATTGTTTCACCAAGATGACGCTGCATTATGTTGTGTTGGGTTGTGTTCTACTGTGTTGTGTTGTTTTGTGTTGTGATATGTTATGTTATGTTATATTGTATTGTATTATTATTTTATATTATGTTATGTTATGTTATGTTATGTTATGTTATGTTATGTTATGTTATGTTATGTTATGTTATGTTATGTTATATTATATTATATTATATTATATTATATTATATTATATTATATTATATTATATTATATTATATTATATTATATTATATTATATTATATTATATTATATTATATTATATTATATTATATTATATTATATTATATTATATTATATTATATTATATTATATTATATTATATTATATTATATTATATTATATTATATTGTATTGTATTGTATTGTATTGTGTTGTGTTGTGTTGTGTATTGTATTGTATTGTATTGTATTGTATTGTATTGTATTGTATTGTATTTTTTTTCTACATTTACTCATCTCAAATCTAGAAACTATCCTCTCCAAGAATGTATTAAAGTGGCAGCTGCAGCTAGCGTGCGGTCTTTCATCTTGCATTCAACAACAGTGTATTCAAGTGACAGCTGCAGCTAGCGTGCGGTCTTTCATCTTGCATTCAACAACAGTGTATTCAAGTGGCCGCAGCTGCAGCTAGCGTGCGGTCTTTCATCTTGCATTCAACAACAGTGTATTCAAGTGGTCGCAGCTGCAGCTATTGTGCGGTCTTTCATCTTACATTCAACAACAAGATACTCATAATAATCGTCGTCTATCTGCTGCTGCTTGCAATGCCTGCCTGATCTCTATAATTAGAGCGCCAAAACGATGCCTTGTATACACAATTTCTCTATTTTTCTGCCAGTTTTCCGGGTTTATTCATTATCTCATCATTTTCCCACCCAGTATTTGATGCTATCAATCATTTTCTCTTTTAGTTACCTTCACACCTTTCACCTTTTATTCTTCTGTGTATAATAGTGGTGGACAGGCCGTTATATATTGTTGTTTGCCGAAACAACACAATCTCTACTCCCACATAGTATATAAGACGCACTTCGTTTGGGCATATTTGATCGCTCGTTATAGGAACTTTATTTTGTGATGTGGCCATCTGCCACGGACAGTTCACATAACTTAACTCCTCAAGGGGAGACCATAATAGCATTCTTCTACATTTGTGTCACTCCTTCACTAAATGTTACATCTCTATACTTCTTATCTCGTTTTTCATTGACACAGCATTATTGGTGGTTATCCACGAAGATCTTTGACTCTCTTTGTTATACATCAATCCTCGTGTTTAGAATGCCTTAATAGAGTTTTCATGTGATGATGAATATATATAGATTATTATATCATAAGCAGTCGAATAATAGAAATATTTGTTTTCTTCAGTAAGGGTTTTTAATCGTTTCATTACCAACAGAAACGGCGAGTAAGTTATGTTATAACGTTTGGACAACAAGTAATAAACTCTGCTTTTTTTAATATTATGGTTTAATTTAATTATTAATTTGTTGTAGTAAACCTGATGTTGACAACAAAATTGGAAATTAATTTACTGAAATTAACTCCCCATTTTAATTAAACTGTTTTCGCACCCTCTCTCTCATGACGCAAAAAAGAGAGAAAAATACAAACAATTTACGAGCACAAGCATCAATGTTTATTAGCGATCCTCTGCTCTGATTCGACCATCCACCGCCTCTTCTCCCATTCACGTCTGATTGTCTTTAAACAAGACAGAAACCTTAAAGAAATGTCAGTACTGATCCGCCACTGCACCTTTAATCATACTTACAGAGGTACAGGCCCAGATTATTTGATATATTTTATGAACACCGTCACGAGCTCTAGCGATGTCAGCACTCCAGAGGCGGTTCACTTTAACTCCCCCGACCATGTTCGCCCCCCAGGTTTGGAGGGATCTCTGGGTAGATCTCATGTTCCTCGGTTACCCACAGCTCGATCTCTCGTGTAAATAAACTCATAGATCCTATGGGACCTTGAAAATAGAAGAGAATAAATTGCTTTTCTTCCTTTCTCTAAAAACCTCCGTATGACCTTCTTAGTTCTTTTCTTCTTTAGGCCTTTCCTTTCCACTAGAATGATCTGCTCCTAACTCATTGTCCTTTCCAAGTATAGAACCGTTCGCTAACTAGTGTCCTTTTAAGGCCTTACATGTTTGACCACTTTCTAAGGCTGTTGAAGTCATTATCACACCACATGAGATATAGGTCTGATACTCGTTACAGTTCCAGATGTATATTAATTACTTTATTTCGTTTCGATTATTGTTTGTTTTGCTCAATGTGTTGATGAAGACTCAGATTGAAATGTTTTGTTTATTTATTCACAACGCTGTAACATACACGTTTGTATTATTTTTGTGTCTTCATCTCATTATCTCTTCTTTTATATATTTTTTCTATTACTCTGCCATATTCTCTTTTCTATTCTTATTATCTCTTTTTTTTTGCTTGTTACTTCTATCTTCAACACCAACCACTCATTTTGCCTCATTTATTTTCGGACTATGGAGGAAACTTTGTTCTGTTTTATTCTTATTCGACAGTCATATATGACAATTGTATTCATTGTTCACTTTCGACTTGTCATATGCAGCAATTATTCATTCACTGTTCGCTTCGAATCTGTCCTATATGCAGTTGCGTTCACTATTCACTTTCAATCTGCTGTATAAGGTAATTATATTCACAATCTACTTTTAACGTACCACACACGTCATTCATATTTACTATTCACTTTCGATATGTCATATTCGACTTCAAAAACCACTATTAGCTTTAAAACTGTCGTATTCAACTTCCATATTCTATTATTCATTTTATACCTGTCATAATTTCCATATTCTATTATTCACTTTGACTTGTCATATTCAACTTCCATATTCTAGTATTCACTTTGACTGTCACATTCAACTTCCATTCTATTATTCATTTTAGACCTGTCATATTTAATTTCCATATTCTATTATTCACTTTGACCTGTCACATTCAACTTCCATATTCTATTATTCACTTGGACTTTTCATATTCAACTTCCCTATTCTGTTATTCACTTTGACCTATCATGCAGCAGGAGAATTTCATCCAAACACCCTTATATTATTATCTAGTTGCAGGAACTCAGTACTCACCAACAAACAACCAAAGTTCGGCACGTATAGAATCCACTGGAAGTTCCCAGTGCTCTTGATCCAGCACCCATACCTGCAGGATAAAAGTTGTGATTGGTCTAGCATCAATGGGAGTTTCCAAATAAATGACATAACATAACAAATATTATTAGAAAGTAACAATAAAGTTCATTCATGAGACTATATAATTAAAAATGTTGAAACAGATACATAAAAAAAAAAAAATCCTTTGTAAGACATTTATTTGTGCCCCTTTTATTCGATATTTTGCCAGATTGACAAAATATTCAGTTTCGTATTTACATCCTTGGAATTAGGTTGTTATCGCTAACTTCGTTGTCTTTCCTTCCTCATGTGTTGTTTCAGCGTCGAGAGGGTTAACTGCTTGCCATTCTTATTTACATACTTTGTTCATGCCACACTAATATGTGGAGAGTTCCGAGGGGGACATAATCCATAAATGAGAAATATCTTATTCCTCTGCTGCTACATTTTCACACACAAATACCGCTCTTCATCGTCCGCCCTTGAAGTGACGGATAGTGAGCGTAGATGCTTTGTACTGTGGTTTGTGGTGGAGCTGAGATACATGCTCCCCTCAAAAATATCCGGCTTCATCACGGCATCTTTGAGTACCGGATTGATTTCTATCTTCGATCAGCACTCGCTAGGCAAGACTAATTAAGTTTCCATGAGTACCCCAGAGTAGCGTCTGGTTCAGGTTTGCTGTTCCAGGCCCGCACGGTCAACTCATTTAATGACTGGTATGCAGCTTGGCACCAGCATCAGAAATATGATTATATTGTTTAAATGAATGTACTTTGATATCATGAAAATATTCCTTTAACTGAATGTATTCTTATGTTGTCAAAACATTAAGTTAACTATATTTATTCTTATGTTTTCAAAATAAAATATTTTGTTGATTCATATCCGTCATCAAAATTAATCGACACTTTGACAGAAAACATGATGCATTGTGAAAACAAAAATAGCAATATACTTATGAAAAATGAAATGTATATTTTATGATAAATCTGAAACACATGCAGAAAGTCAAACACTTGGGCACAATAATAACATCAGATGGAAGATGCAACACAGAAATAGCAAGCTGAATAGCTCAAGGCAAAATGGCATTTCAGAAAATGAAAAACGTCTTATGCAACATCTCTATGTCAATAAAAGTGAGAAAAAGGGTTAACTACTATACCTATCGAATTCCGACCTGTGGAAGTGAATCATGGACAGTAGACAAACAAATTAAAAGACGATTAGAAGCCACAGAGTTGGAATTTCTCAAAAGCATGTTGAGAGTTCCCTGGACAGATAAAAAGACCAATGAGGAAATTCTCAAAGAGGTCAATATTAAAATGGAGCTCCTAAGAAACATCAGAAAGAAACAATCAATATTTTCCGGGGACATCATGATAAGAGGAAGGTTGGAATACTTGGTTCCAACTTGCAAAAATACAGGAAAAGAGAGAACGTGGACGACAAAGAGAGAAGACTGGATAGCTTGGTGTCGTTGTACGATAAACAGTCAACAACATAAATGATACGATGCACCGTGGATAGAGTATCGTGGAAGGACATGATCGCCAACGCCAACCGATATGGCACGTGATGATGATAATATGTTCTCAGCTATGTTATGTTTAGTTAATAAACCTTAATTTTACATACATATGCTGCTTACAACAAAACGTACTTAAAAATTATACTCATGAAGGAAATAAAAGTAGAAACTCTGATAAGTAACTGCATTTCTCCAAAAGTTTAAAAATGTTTCATGACTAACAGAATTATTTCACTCGGTGCTTAAAACTATCAGATTATAAAAGACATTCTCGATACAAAGTAGGGAAGATATAGATGATAGTAATAATGATGAAGTCAAGTATACAAACTTACGTTTCAACAACGTAGATAAGGCGTATAACGCCGTATAGACTTGTGTAGCATAACGGGAATCCTGTTGAGAAGACCGAATCCAAGACGTCATAAAGGAGGAAACAACATTAAAAGAAATACATGAATTACATTTCATCTGTACCATTTAATAACGTAGACCTTTTTGTGGCGCTTGATACTTAAGCTCATCTGTAGTAGTTGATATCAATATCACAGACTAGTCTGTAGTGCTTGATACTTTAGGCTCATCAGTAGTAGTTGATATCAATATCATAGACTAGTCTGTAGTGCTTGATACTTTAGGCTCATCAGTAGTAGTTGATATCAATATCATAGACTAGTCTTTGGTGCTTGATATAATATACTAGTATGTAGTGTTCCATATCATAGGCTAGTCTGTAGTACATATCTAAGACTGATCTGTAGTAGTTGATATCAATATCATAGACTAGTCTTTGGTGCTTGATATCATATACTAGTATGTAGTGTTCCATATCATAGGCTAGTCTGTAGTACATATCTAAGACTGATCTTTAGTAGTTGACATTGGGGTTGATTTTTAGTGCTTTATATCATATAAGATAAACATTAAATGATATTAAGCATCTAAACCCATAGAGAGACGAGACATAGATATAGACCAGTCTGTGGTCTTTGGTATCCTGAATTGGTCTTTTGTGTTTGATATTACACAGTTATTTGTAGTGTGTTGATATCTGTGTCTGTGACCATTACAAAGAATTAAATCAGAACATGCACATGGAAACATAACGTGTGCAAATTCTTAAATATAAAAAGAAGTAGAGTAAAGAGCCCTGTCACGCCAAGTGGCGTATAGGGAATATGGTATTAGTGACCATAATTTTTATAGACCTTCGTCTCATGATTTTTGGGGTAATGTGGTCGGTATTATGCCCGTGTTGCTTTACTTTCCCATCAAAAACTCCACTATCCATTTAAGGCTGGGTGAACCGGGGCCCGTCGATCTTGATCTAACCCGATCTCTTGTCCTTTGTAGTCCAGTTTACTAACCACTGAGCTGTCGCGGCTCCTAAATTCTTGGATATGCTCAATAAACATTAACAGAGGTGGAATGAGATATATATAGTTTCTAGAATCCGAATTCAAATCCCTTGATTGTCATGAATCCCGAATCCCTTGATTGTCATGAATCCCGAATCCCTTGATTGTCATGAATCCCGAATCCCTTGATTGTCATGAATCCCGAATCCCTTGATTGTCATGAATCCCGAATCCTTCATAGAAGAATTAACATTTTTTAAAATTTGAAACAAAAATCTTCTAATTAAAATTAAATGTTCTTTACTGAAGCGAAATTTAATGTAACACAAATTAAAGAATACAGTGTAAAAAAATGTACTCATATTTATTAAGAAGATACAAATGGAATGTACATTTGGTAAATAAAGTACACATTAACCACAATATTAAACTCTGGAGTCTTGAGGTTTATTGCAATTTGTACAAATTTTGTTATCTGAAAGCTGTGACAAATAGCTCCATATATTAGAATATGCTTAAGATGATGTCATTTCGTGTGCTGACATTAGGTGCAGGATATAGGGCATGTTATGGTTGTGTAGTGTTACATGTTACGTAAATGCTGTGATCGTCCACAAAAACTACGCACGAATAGATCGTGAGAAACGCTGAGATGGTCACACACACACACACACACGCACGCACACACACACACACAAACGGAAGACTGATAACCTATGCAAGTGTGATGCTTGGGAGAGTTGAGGAGAACTAAAAACTCTGAGATGTAGACTAAGTATTTTCTCAGTAGTTCAACTGGCAGACAACTTGAATCATGTGCGCTACGCATATTTTATATACCTCAGCATTAGTTGTCAGAAACTTCCAAAACTACCAAGAGTTTAGTCTCGAGAATTTTGTAGAAAACCCAGAGCACGGCAGTCTGATCACTAGACAGTTCCGGAAGATTTTGTTAGATGGGATATTAAAAACAGTGTAACGCTGATAAAAAGTAAGTAAATAACCCCCGTCACGCCAAGTGGCGTATAGGGGATATGGTGTTAGTGGCCATAAATTTTACAGACCTTCGGCACATGATATTTGGGGTAATGTGGTCGGTATTACGCCCGTGCCGCTTTACTTTCCCAGAAAAATCCAGTAACCATTTAAGGCTGGGTGAACCCGGAAGCAGTCGGTGTAACGCTGATGGCGTATTGAAAATGCATCAACAATCGCCGTTTTTGTTTCCTTGTGAGAACGTTTCTAATGGACATAAAAAAAGTTAAAACTAATCTTCCCAGAGTTGTATAGCTTTTTTTGGGTAGGATTGTAAAGATTCGAATGACGAATTTTCGAAGATTCGAGTTTTCCAATCTGTTTCAAGATTCGCGGGATTTGAGGATCTGAGGATTCGAATGTCCCATCCCTAATACATGGCATCAAACAATGAGTTATATAAGGTAAACTTAACTTTTCTGCATAAAACTGAGTTTCATACTCTCAGCATTGGGAAAAGTAATAACGAAGGAATTACGAACATTAATATCTTTATTACAAACTATCATGTCATAAAGCCATAGCGATACGACCAGCGTCATTGGGGTTTAATATATAAGATGAAAACAAAAAAAAGTAAAGACCCCGTCACGCCAAGACAAGAGGTAGAGTTCGATCCCAAACGACGGCTTCCGGGTTAACCCAATTCTTAAATGGGTACCCGATTTTTTCTGGGAAAGTAAAGCGGCACGGGCGTAATACCGGCCACATTACCCCAAAAACCACGTGCTGAAGGTCTGTAAAATTTATGGTCACCAACACCATATTTCCTATACGCCAATAAGCGTGACGGGGGCTCTTTACTTTACTTTTTTACATTGTCTATATTCTTCACGATCATACCATGAAGATATAAGTTGGCGATGTGGTCAGCATTACGCTGTGCTGTTCATCATTTTCCCCAGCGGAACAAACATAGCAACCACTTTCAGAGAAGAGAACGCTGAAGTCGGAAGCTATCTCGGCTGTTTGAATGAAACAAAAAAAATAACACTGGTTTAGCTAGTAGTCGAACCTTGATCACTTCGGCAGTAAATGAATGACCTAACCACGATTTTTTTATTATTTACCGCTGTAGACTTAAAACACTGTTTATTTTTTTTCTCCAAAAACATGCAACGAATAAGCTTAACCTTGCCAGCGACTCAAAGCTGACCGTTTACATAAAAATCAGCGAACCCGAATGGATTAAGATCATCCCATGCAGTTCTACAAAAGGGAAAATGGAATTAAGGGGGAAAGCGAAACCAGCCACTGAAACAATGTGTGAAAAGTTGTACTAAAATAGGACGCCTTGGGTTGAATGGTGCGAATAGAGCAGCTTGGTGCAGATAACTTGTCAACATAAACACTTACAAGTGGAGCAGCTTGGTACAGATAACTTGTTAACATAAACACTTACAAGTGGAGTAGCTTGGTGCAGATAACTTGTTAACATAAACACTTACAAGTGGAGTAGCTTGGTGCAGATAACTTGTTAACATAAACACTTACAAATGGAGCAGCATGGTGCAGATAACTTGTCAACATAAACACTCAAAAATGGAGCAACTTGGTGCAGATAACTTGTTAACATAAACACTTACAAGTGGAGTAGCTTGGTGCAGATAACTTGTCAACATAAACACTCACAAGTGGAGTAGCTTGGTGCAGATAACTTGTCAACATAAATACTCACAAGTGGAGTAGCTTGGTGCAGATAACTTGTCAACATAAATACTCACAAGTGGAGTAGCTTGGTGCAGATAACTTGTCAACATAAACACTCACAAGTGGAGTAGCTTGGTGCAGATAACTTGTCAACATAAACACTTACAAGCGGCGTAGCTTGGTGCAGATAACTTGTCAACATAAACACTCACAAGTGGAGTAGCTTGATGCAGATAACTTGTCAACATAAACACTCACAAGTGGAGCAGTTTGGTGCAGATAACGTAAGTAAGTAACAGCAAATACATTTTTTTTAAATTTACATAATTATGATAGTTATACGCTTATTGGTCACTTTGATGTTCATGATGTAAATGACAGCATTTGGTCATGTAGATACGATTAATCACAAGTAATAACACACATGTCGGCAGGACAAAATAGCACACTCCAAGACTCATGGGATTATCAATGGTCAAGGGTGCTTATCGGAACTCTGAATGTTTGACGACAATGACACCTCCCGACAATCATTATGTTTCTGTTCAAACACTCATTAATTAATAACATTGGAGTTTTTTTTTCTTTTAAGTGCTACAAATTAATGAAGCTTTTATTTCTGAAGTTAGTAAAAAAAAATGTAGTGCTCTCGAGTCTTTGGACTTGCCAGACGAGTTATTTATGGTAACATGGAAGTCTCTCCAAGTACACGCCCATCAAAGATGTCTCAGGTTTGAGGCACTATCACAACTTCTTCTTATCTCCTTGCTGGCTCTCGATCAACGAAAATTGTGATTTCTTGAATAAAATGTTCGGTAAATGAAGGAAAAGTAATCAGCTATAAGTGATGGTCTGTGAAATTTAACGACAAGAGTGTGTGGGCTTAAGCGATTTGCCGGGTGTCATCTAAGTTTTTTTTATAACGTTTTTTTTTCCGTAATCTAAAGGTTTCCGTCCTATCGGCTGTTTTGTTCGATAAAATAAGAGTATTTCCGCGACATTTTATTGGGTCATAGTGTAAAGCTGATGATGGAAAGGCAGCTTCTATTAGGGATTCAAGTTTCCTGTAGCGTGCATGATGTCATGTTGATTGTAGGACCGCTTGTAATGTGTACTTGCCTAAATAATACCTTATTATATTACTCTCGCAGGAAGAAACATTTTGTGTATTTATTTTCTATTTATTTAAAATCTAATTAGCAGCCACATCAATAGCTATTGTTAGTATTACTTGCTGCTAATGAATGGGTTGTATGAGGACTAACTCGGGACATCAGCAGATGTATAATTATTCTCGGTGGACGGAATCGAAAGCAGAAGAAATGAATTCAAATATTATAACCCATCATGCTAGGGGACTTACACGCGATTTGGAGAGATCTTGTTAATGTATCTTATAGAGAACAACAGAAAAAAAGGAACAAGCCATGAAAGTATAACCAGAATCCACAAACCGAATTCAGTATTTTTTTTTTGGACAAGTGAAATATCTTCAATTTAAGGATGTATCAGCTGAACAGATGAATCAAACATCAGGAAACAATCATAATAGTGTATCTGTACTCACACATGTATAAAGTATGAGATTCAAGACAAGTTGAAGTCAATATATATAGTGGCGTTAGACCACGGCTCACAGATAAAAATAACTAGAGAGCCCCGTCACGCCAAGTGGCGTATAGGGAATATGGTGTTGGTGGCCATAATTTTTATAGACCTTCAGCACATGATTTGTGGGGTAATATGGCCGGTATCACGCCCGTGCCGCTTTACTTTCCGAGAAAAGATCCAGTACACATTTAAGGCTGAGTGAACACGGAAGCCGTCGATCAGGATCGAACCCTGTCCTTTATCCTTTGTAGTCCAGTTCACTCACCACTGAACTATCGCTGCTCCCCCGGCTCACAGGTGAGTAAAAGCAAAGTCTGTGTAATAGAAGAATAATTGAGGGAAATTATTTCTCCGTGGACGTATTTTCAATGGTTGGACCATTGACAGACGCGAGGATGTAAAATATATGGGAATATCACTCTACCATATAATCGCTATGTCGATTAGACCATAGAGAGATGTAAAGAGGTATTTCGACCCCCCCCCCCCTTCCGCAAACCAATGGCAAGTGCCAATAAATGGCTGACTGTCACTATCGAGTAGGGTTTGATTTTAGCAACCATCGATTAGGGACTGAACATCCTCAAACTGTCAGCGTCACTAAGTGTGCGGCTGGTGAGCTGTCAAAATAGGCGAACCGTGCTGCTCTTCTTTACTAAATAAACAAATATTGCGAAGATGACGATTATGATGGGTATTCTTCTTTCTCTACGTTTTAACTCATTGTGGAGCTTAGGTCTTCTTCTTTCTCTACGTTTTAACTCACTATGGAGCTTAGGTCTTCTTCTTTCTCTACGTTTTAACTCATTGTGGAGCTTAGGTCTTCTTCTTTCTCTACGTTTTAACTCACTATGGAGCTTAGGTCTTCTTCTTTCTCTACGTTTTAACTCACTATGGAGCTTAGGTCTTTTTCTTCCTCTAAGTTTTAACTCACTATGGAGCTTAGGTCTTCTTCTCTCTCTACGTTTTAACTCATTGTTGAGCTTAGGTCTTCTTCTCTCTCTCTACGTTTTAACTCATTATTGAGCTTAGGTATTCTTCTTTCTCTACGATTTAACTATTGTGGAGCTGAGGTCTTTGTCTTTCTCTACATTTTAACTCAATGTGGCACTAAGGTATTCTTCTTCCTCTATATTTTAACTCATTGTGGAGCTCAGATTTTCTTCTTTCTCTACATTTTAACTCATTGTGGAGCTTGGTTGTTCTTCTTCCTCTACATTTTAACTCATTGTGGAGCTTGTTTGTTCTTCTTTCTCTACATTTTAGCTCATTGTGGAGCTTGGTTGTTCTTCTTTCTCTACATTTTAACTCATTGTGGAGCTTGGTTGTTCTTCTTTCTCTACATTTTAACTCATTGTGGAGCTTGGTTGTTCTTCTTCCTTTACATTTTAACTCATTGTGAAGCTTAGATCTTCAACAAACACTTTAAAAGCAGCCCTGTTTAGTGCAACTGTTTTAGGATCGCTCCATGTAGTACTCATCATCATCTTTGCTTCCATCTGTCTTCTCAAAGAATACTGTAGTATTCCCTTTTGTCTCCTCCACTGATGATTTCAAACAATACTGTCAACTGTTCCACAGTTCTATTATTAGTAATAATGTCCCGCTATTTCCATTCTTTTATTATGTTCAAACATCCATTAAATAAAGTTTGTATTTTCGTCAATGTCGTTCTTGTTCTCCATTTTCCACAGGTATACGATTATCCAATAATATTGGAGTTACAAACATTTTTTATTGTATCTTTGTATTTAAACTAATTTTCTTTCCATTCTTAACGTTTCCTAGTACAATGAAAGCTTCTCTTGCCTTTTGTGTCCTTATGTTGGTGTTGTTCTCTGTTTCTCCTTTGTATGCAATGCTGCCTAGATATATATATATATAGCATACTACCATGTAAGAGAGGTATTTCTCCCAGAGCTATCTAGCTATTATCAGTTAAATTAATTCTAATGATATTGGTTCTATCTCTATTTATTTTCAGTCCTAGTTATAACCTCTCAAGTATGCTCATTATTATCTTGTTTTTGTTGATTATTATGTGACAGTAGAACTATATTATCAGCAAAGTCTATGCCATCACGCTACTTTGTCAGTGACTCCTCGATTCCAGTCATGTTGCTCTGTTATTACAATAATCCAATCCGTGGCTTGGAGGAAGAGAAACTCGAATAGCAGCACCCCTGTCTCACTCCTGATATTCTGATTTCAAAAGCAGCTGTAATGACCTTCAAGCACACCACTACCTGTTATTCCTGTGTAAATTGCTTTAATCAGTTTAATAAACATAGCAGTGATCTCATAACGACTCAGCAAATTCCCTGATATTTCTCTCTCCAAACCATCGAATGCTTTTTACACTATCCTGGAATTCGATGGAGATCGGGGACTGTAGTTCCAAGCTTAGTTCGACTATTATACACAATGTGGTTATTGTTTTTTTTTTTGTAACCTGTTTGCACTTCTCTAAAATGTTTCTCTATTAGCTCTTTTCATCACTCTAGGATCATTCTAAATATTTTTTTTCAGGTACTGTTAGCAGCATGTTTTCTCTGTTTATTGTATAATCCTGTAAATTTCCTTTCCTTAATAGTCTAATAATTTCTTTTTCGACCTGACGTAATTCTTCGTGTTCCTATATTTGATCAAAATATTTATGCAACATCCTCCTAGAGAAGCTATTAATATCTGCTCACAGGCCTTCTGAATAAATTGTATTTGACCCGACAACTTTGTCACATTTTAAAAGCCTTGGGCATCCTGCCCATAAAATCGAGACATTCACCCTGTCACGGCAAAGTAAAAATAATATTAACTGATAACCAGATACATAGCACAAGAAAAAAGCATCGATAAAAGAAGGCAATAGCATATTGTTATTAGTGTAAGTGACCTACGTAATTTAGTAATTAATGTAAATATAATTACGATGTAATTACAGTGTATATAGAAGAAAATAATAATATCAAAAATACTTAATAGCAAAAAGACAGAGGTGATGGTAACAACAAAGAAAAAGACATCACCTCAGTGCAAAATAAAGACAAGTGGAACAATATTAAAACAAGTAAATGAATTTAAATATTTGGGAACTTTGTTAACCTCAGACGGAAGATGTACAAAAGAGGTGAGATGCAGAATGGCTCAGGCAAAAGCAGCTTTCCAAAAAATGAGGAAGATACTATGTAATCCATTTTTGACAATAGAAACAAGAAAAAGAGTTCTTAAATATTACGTAGAGCCAGTCTTAACAAATGGATACGAATCATGGACAATGGGACAATAGACAAGAAAATCACTGGAGTCTGTAGAAATGTGGTTTTACAGAAGAATGTTGAGAGTACCATGGACAGCTAAGAAGAGTAATGAAAACGTTCTGAAAGAGGCCATGGCAAAAAGAGAGTTAATTTCCAATATTAGGAAGAATTAGTCATCATTTTTTGGCCATGTAATGAGAAGAGAACAACTTGAATATAGTGTAACAACCGCAAACAAAATTGAGGAACGAAGAGATAGAGAGAAAAAGAGAAACAATAACAAAATGCTTAAGAGAATGGCTTTGCAGGATGTCAACAACAGAAATGATCGAAAGTCGAGATCGAAAGTTGAGGAGAGACATGATCACCTACGCCAGCAGGCCCGGTACTTGATGATGATGATGGTGATGATGATGATGATGATGATAGAAGTAATATAATAGTAACCTGAATGTTGCATTAATGAAACGTACGTTAAATCAATGTATCATAGAACAGGAGAAGATCAATGACTAATATAATATTAGGACATGTCGGTTACGAATTGATTTCAGTAATAACACGCCACAAT
Organism: Megaustenia siamemsis; assembly: GCA_032433765.1. Lineage (NCBI taxonomy): Eukaryota > Metazoa > Mollusca > Gastropoda > Stylommatophora > Ariophantidae > Megaustenia > Megaustenia siamemsis. The sequence goes on along the minus strand of JAVIAB010000051.1, from coordinate 41,217,229 downwards.
CGCTACACATGAAAACACGCTGGCGCGCGTGTAGTTCGCCGAGTATGCGAAGAGAAGTACAAAGACTAAAATTGTTCTCAAATTTGACGATTTTTTTTCTTTTGGGAGGGGAGGGGGGGGTCAGACTGACAAGACTTAAGGGACGGGCAAAGTCTAGGTGTACGCAGTATTTGGAAGTGGGCAGCAGATATTTCCCCTGGGAATGTCGGGCGACCTGGTGTAATACTGGCTACATTGCTAATAAAAAAAATTGTCAATAGCTGTTGGGGAAAGTATGGACACTAACTCTGAATTACCTGTACGTCAGAAGGCATGCCGGATCCTCTGATATTAATATTGTGAAGTTAAAACACGGCAGACAGCAGCGATGTTAATTGCTTCGAGACCGATATTAGGTAACGTATTACCTTAATAGTAATTTACTGCAGCTTCGCATTTTTATGCCTTAACCCTTTACCTTAATAGTACTATTTTAGTCTCATTTCAACGAGTAAAAGCATTTAATATGTGCTAACATTTCAGCGCTATATATACGAATACAATATGTAATGAGCTGGTAATCATTACGTCACTGCTATTTCGAGTATATATGAATGTAAAAATTGTCATAACCACAGACCATTTGTTATTGATGTGGACAGCACCACAAATGTGCGCGCTCCTTTACCACAGAATTTGTATTCATCTTCAGAAGCTGAGTTAATTGATACTGGCTGAAGATATTAGCCGAACCGAGACCATATTTCTAACACAGAAGTTGACTAATCGCTCTGCTATCTCTGCTTTATTGCTAGTGCTGTTATACTTACTCGTACATCATTATGACTTGTAATAAGGGGACGTTCAATAAGTAAAACAACACGTTGTTTTTTACTTATTGTTTTTAATGGGGAAAATGTATAGTTCATGTGAGGGGCAGTAAACCTTCCTGCATAACCTCATCTGCAACCAGCATATGATAGTGATAGAGTTATCTCCCAAATGGAATCTGCATGTGACGTGCTTACAAAGAAGTTACCAATATTTTTTTCTTTATTGGCAAATTTTTTTTTCTAGAGACTAGGAACTGAATTTTCCGTGTTTCCCTGGCAGCCGTGTGCACTGGGGTCCCTCGCCGTACAGGCGGATAACTCCGTCTTCGGAGATACTCATATTTTTTTCCTCGATGAGTAATTGACGTTTCAAGCCGGGCCTGGCTGCTGAGACCAGGAATGGTTACCGCAGAGAGAAGCTATAAATAAAAATCCTAGCCGGTGCAGCCGGGATTTGAACTCTCTGTCTGGAGGCCGGCGTCTTGCCTCGAGACCAACCAGTCCCCCTTAACGGCAAATGAGAATGTCACAAAAACTTTCAAAGGGCATACAAAATATGTTTAGAGACACGGCACTGGATACACACGATTTCAGTCGTTGAGTAAAGTGTTTCTGATCAAAGGAAGGTAGAAGCGATCAAGCATGCCCCAGGCGGCCACTCACTCCAGTGGCACCTATAAAGTGGCACCTATAAAGTGGCACCTATAAAGTGGCACCTGTAAAGTGGCACCTATAAAGTTGCAACGATACCCACAACCGTAACGCTATGAAAATAAAGCTAAAATAAGAGCATTGAGGAAATTCTCAAAGAAGCAAACACAAGAATGGAGCTCCTAAGAAACATCAGAAAGAAACAATCAACATTTTTTTGCACATCATGAGATGAGCGTAGTTGGAATACTTGCTTACAACTGGTAAAATAAAGCTAAAATAAGAGCATTGAGGAAATTCTCAAAGAAGCAAACACAAAAAAGGAGCTCCTAAGAAACATCAGAAAGAAACAATCAACATTTTTTTTTGCACATCATGAGATGAGAGTAGTTGGAATACTTGCTTACAACTGGCAAAATAAAGGGAAAAAGAGATGGCGGATGACAAAAAGTAAAAAAATACTGGATAGCTTGGTGTCATGGCATGGAAAACAGTCAACAACAGAACTGATACGATGCACTGAAGACAAAAGATTGTGGAAGGACATGATCACCCATAACCAACCGGTAAGGCACATGATGATGGTGACAATTTTAATAAAACAAATCCTGAATTACAAATTAGATGTTTAGCATTACTTTTGAACTCCCGAGAAGGTCAACTCTGTTCCACAGGGTGTCTCACTCAATACGCAACGCGGCATTTCCTCAATAATTATTTTCCTGTCTGGACCTAAATGGTGGTCACTTCCATCATATATTATGATGTCATCACATTTCTTACAAAATGACGTAAATCCGCTTCAAATGTCTTTACAATATCCTCATTAGAGGTAAAATCATTAAAGAAGAGCTCTGTTCCGTAGCAAATAAGATACCCTATACTATTTACATAATTATGACTTGTAATAGATCAGCTCTGTTCTACAAACAACCAGTTACTAATGAATACTTCCTGTGCAAAATCATCTTCCCATATTAATCAATGGTTTTCTGGTTGCACTATGTTCTGTCTCTTCGGCTTTTCTCCACATATTTGTTCTTCATTTCTCTTAAAGTTTACAGAACAAATTATGTTTTTATAATTATAGCATTAGTTGTATGGTGGTATCGGAACAAGGGAAATCACTGACATCGAGATAATGGTTTTATTAATTCTATTAACTAGTTGTAATGAGGCGGTAACGTGTGCTATTCGACCGGACGAAAATATCTTTTTATCCTCAAAAAATGTCATCAGCACTTCTTGTCTCTCAAATGTTCAGCTTGTTCAAGTTATTCAACTCTTCCATCTATAACTCTCTTTTAAAACTCTTTCTACGGCTCTATGTTTCTTTCTCATTTTTACTATGGCTCGGTCTCTCTCTCTGTGAGTAGCACTCAGGTCGTGCTCTGACGTCATGCGCACACATCGTTTCTTCTACCTTTTAGCTCCCAGTGGAGCATAGGTCTTCAACAAACACTTTCCAAGTCGTTCTGTTTTTTGCAATTCTTTTAAGATCATTCCATGTCTTCCCCATCATCTTCATCTCTGCTTCAATCTGTCTTCTCCAAGAATTCCTTGGTCTTCCTCTTTGTCTTTTCCCCTGGGGATTCCAAAAAGGGCCTGTTGTGTAATACTCTCAGTTGGTTTCCGTAGTGTGTGTCCTATCCATCGCCATCGTCTTCGCTGTATTTCTTTATCCACTTGTATTTGACCGGTACATTTCCATAATTCCACGTTTGTGACTTTGTCCTGCCATTTCCATCCCTTTATTCTGCGCAAGCATCCATTAATGAAAGTCTGTACCTTCGTGATTGTCAATTTTGTTATTCTCCATGTTTCACAGCCATATAATAGAACCGACTTAACATTGGAGTTGAAAATTTGTATTTTTGTATTTAGCCTAATTTCTTTGGATTTCCATATGTTTCCCAGTGCAATGAAAGCTCCTCTTGCTTTTGATATCCTTATTTTGGTATCGTTTTCTGTTCCTCCCTCTTTATCTATATTACTGCCCAGATATATATAAGATTGTACGTCTAGTAGAGGTATTTCTCCTAGTTTTATTTGGTTATTGCCAACTGCATTAATTCTCATAATGTTGGTCTTATCTCTATTAATCTTTAGTCCTAGCTGTTGTGATCTCTCATCTAATATACTCATTTTATCTTGCATCTGTTGGTGGCTGTGTGATAGGAGAGCTATGTCATCAGCAAAGTCTAAATCATCAAGTTGTTTGGTCAGTGACCACTGGATCCCATTTCTGTTGTTTTGAGTTATTTTCATAATCCAATCTATGGCCAGTAGAAAGAGAAATGGAGACAGAAGGCATCCTTGCCTTACTCCTGTTCTTATTTCAAATGCTTCTGTAAGCTGTCCTTCATGCACCACACTACATTTTGTTCCTTCATACATTGTTTTTATCAGGTTAATAAACTTTATGGGGATTCCATAATGACTCAGCAACTTCCAAAGCATTCTTCTGTCTAAACTATCAAATGCCTTTTCGTAATCTATGAATCCAATATAAAGTGGGGATTTTAGTTCTAAACTTTCACACATCGTTTACTTTCGTATTAAAGTGGAATTTCAGTTCTAATCTTGGAAATTTGATGAATTTATTGATGAAAATATCCGGAGCCTAGTACATTCCACTCATTCTTAATATAGATATTTTATGGAAGTGGTTTCATTTTGTGACATCACATACAAAACGTAAAATGTTATAGCTAAAGTCATTATTTATATATGAATACTTGAGTTGCTCACGCTCGTAACTGAAAGATCAGACTAGAACATCCGAGAGTTTCACATAATGCAGTGTTACATTTTTAACCACAAAAGATTTTGCAGTTGTAATATACACCTTCTTTTAATCACGTTGAATGTATCAAGAAACATGTGTATTTATATTCCTGTAATACCAAGAGGAAATTCTCAAAGAGGCCAACACAAAAAGGGAGCTCCTAAGAAACATTAGATAGAAACAATCAACATTTTTCGGGCACATCATGAGAAGAGGAAAGTTGGAATACTTGGTTACAAATGACAAAATGCAGGGATGGAGAGATTGTGGACGGAACAGAGAGAAACTACTAAATAGCTTGGTGTCACGGCACGGAAAACAATCAACAGAATTGATACGATGCACTGTGGATAGAAGATTGTGGAAGGACATGATCGTCTACGCCAACCGATATGGTATATAATTATGACGTTGGAAAGACTCAAATAATCAATTCAACTAAAGTATCAATGATAAACAGCTGTGCATAGACATGATTTTAGTTGGACGGTTGCTATTATGGATCTAGCATTTATTGAACTGGTGTCCTTCGACCCAATGCTGTGTAATTTGAAGGTATTTCTGAGTTACCTTGTAGTTCCATAACACGGTATTCCACGTGTCGTGTCTTTGTGGACGTAGAGTAGTTGCTGATGTCGGAGAGCTTTGGACCGCGAAAAAGATGATACTGTTTCATGTGGGTGTTCACAGAGCGGACATGCTGGTTTATTCTATAGATAGCCTCGTCGAGCACGGAAACACTTACCCCAACCAATGAGATAAAGCAGCAGTAACGTTTTCGGTGGCCGGAAGGCGTTACTGATCAAACGGTGTAGATAGAAGCCCTCACAAAACATCCAGACGTAGGTGGTGCTGCGGGAGTAGAGGCGTAGGAAAGCCAGAAATTTGCATGCGCCCTGAAATGAAGCCATGTGGTTAAAGTATGTCAGGGTCTCATAAATTGTAACTGTATATTCTTATTACAACACGAACTGGATAAGGAGTGGACGACTATAACAGGCAGTTTAATTAGTCGATCAGTTAATGTTATTGACCTCTTTACAATCAAGTCACCTTCTTAGATGCCTTATCGCTAAAGGCATAAAGCAATACCAATGGTTCGAGTAAATCGCTTGTAAGAGACTCTTTTCTTTGCCACCATTTCACAGGATACCATATTTAAGTGAGCTTACATTTGTATTGTTTGCTGTCTTTATTGTTGTTAGGTCTCACTCTGGCCGGGTTTTTTTTTATATTATCGCTTGTAGTGTTCTATTAGTGTAACTGTACTCATATATTTTGTTTCTCTCATTAACACGGTACTTTGATTAACCTTCTACTTCTTCAGATTTTATTACTCGTGATTCTATACTCTCCTGCTGCAGATGTGTTACTTGATAGAAAAAAAAAACGTTATACATTTGTCAAACATGGATTTGTATATCTTTTGTTGAATAATTGAATCACTTTATAAAGAAAGGATTTATTTTTCTCTCACCAAAGTTTGGTTGTGGTGCTGATGTTAGAATGTGAGCACCACAAGAAATCTGTGCCATTGAAATACCGAAAGAAAACAGTCAGTGAATCGATGGCCGTACAAAGTTAAAAGTAAAAATGTTGCTGTGGCCAGCTTGATGACGTTGTCTCGATGATGATATGGAACTGTGCATCACGTTGAGATTTGTCTGTATCATCATCAGATATTGTGTCTGCTGGCGTGGGTGATTATTTCTCTACAAAATTCATCTCTCAACACTGTACTTTACCGTATCGTCATATCATTATCTGTGACTGGCCCGTCTGAAAATGAAGATAGGAAGCGAAGTACCAGCGGAGACTTCTCCAAGTGCAAGAATAACGAACCTTTGTACAATATGAAGATGAAGTTATACAGGTACATGGCAAATGAAGTATTTCAACAATTATTGAAATTGGCAATAACAATAATTTTTAATACCTACCGCAGTGTGAAGGAGTAGTGATACCTGCCACAGTGTGAAGGATTAGTGATACCTACCGCAGTGTGAAGGATTAGTAATACCTACCGCAGTGTGAAGGATTAGTGAGCCTTTGGAGCCTGTCAATCTGCCCAATACAATGACGACGTCCCAGATGATGGTCAAGAAGTTGGAGAAGACCAGAGACAAGAACAAGTTGATGTGTAGGCGAATACGGTGCTGCTTCCGTAGTGATCTGTGTGGAGTAAACTGATTATAATAATGAGTGGCAGGCTTCTGACATGTTGAATGATATTATTTGTTGATAGTGAGGAAAGTCCATACAGCCAGAAGGATATAAGGGTAATTAAATGAAGGGATGAGTTGATTGATGTTCAAATATATGCAGCAGGATATCATGGTGATTAGATGAATGGATGAGTTGATTGATGTTCAAATATGTGCAGCAGGATATCATGGTGATTAGATGAATGGATGAGTTGATTGATGTTCAAATATATGCAGCAGGATATCATGTTGATTAAATGGATGGATGAGTTGATTGATGTTCAAATATGTGCAGCAGGATATAAGGGTGATTAGATGGATGTATGAGTTGATTGATGTTTAAATATATATATATATATATATATATATATATATATATATATATATATATATATGGATAAAAGGTGATTAGATGATTGGATGAGTTGATTGATGTTCAAATATATATAGTTGGATAAAAGGTGATTAGATGAATGGATGAGTTGATTGATATGCGAATATATATAGCTGGATAAAAGGTGATTAGATGAATGGATGAGTTGATTGATGTTCAAATATATGTAGCTGGATAGAAGGTGCTTAGATGAATGGATGAGTTGATTGATATTCAAATATATATATAGCTGGATAAAAGGTGATTAGATAAATGGATGAGTTGATTGATGTTCAAATATATGTAGCTGGTTAGAAAGAGAATAGATGAATGGATGAGTTGATTGATGTTCAAATATATGCAGCTGGATAGAAGGTGCTTAGATGAATGGATGAGTTGATTGATGTTCAAATATATGCAGCTGGATAGAAGGTGCTTAGATGAATGGATGAGTTGATTGATGTTCAAATATATGCAGCTGGATAGAAGGTGCTTAGATGAATGGATGAGTTGATTGATGTTCAAATATGTGCAGCATGATATAAGGGTGATTAGATGAATGTATGAATTGATTAATGTTCAAATATATGTAACGGATGACTATAAACAGTATATACAAATAAAGTGTAATTATTTTATTTCATTTATTTCCTACTCCTTGACCAGTAGGTTAAGAAGATGATAAGGTTTGCATTAAGTGCGGAAGTGTGTTGAAGCTTTACGGTAATCATACAAAGATATAAATGTTTTTAGAAATATTAAACTGGGAGAGCAGAACTCAGCACTAGCTATGAACAAGCCATCGTAATAATCGTTGGTGAAGTAGGGTAGATAGTTGGAATAGGATGAAAGGTATAAAACTCAAGTGATAGAAGGAGAAAAAGGTTGGACATGATAATGTGATGATTCACTATTAAATCCGGACTTCTGTACGAGACGGTAAATAGGGTAATGGCAACATCATGAAGGTTAGTTTTAAGTGACATCATGAAGTTTAGTTTTAAGTGACATCATGACGTTTAGTTTTAAGTGACATGAAGTTTAGTTTTTAGTGACATCATGACGTTTAGTTTTATGTGACGTCATGAAGTTTAGTTTTAAGTGACATCACGAAGGTTAGTTTTAAGTGACATCATGAAGTTTAGTTTTAAGTGACATCATGAAGTTTAGTTTTAAGTGACATCATGAAGTTTAGTTTTAAGTGACATCATGAAGTTTAGTTTTAAGTGACATCATGAAGTTTAGTTTTAAGTGACATCATGAAGTTTAGTTTTAAGTGACATCATGAAGTTTATTTTTAAGTGACATCATGAAGTTTAGTTTTAAGGGACATCATGATGTTTAGTTTTAAGTGACATCATGAAGTTTAGTTTTAAGGGACATCATGAAGTTTAGTTTTAAGTGACATCATGAAGTTTAGTTTTAAGTGACATCATGAAGTTTAGTTTTAAGGGACATCATGATGTTTAGTTTTAAGTGACATCATGAAGTTTAGTTTTAAGGGACATCATGAAGTTTAGTTTTAAGTGACATCATGAAGTTTAGTTTTAAGTGACATCATGAAGTTTAGTTTTAAGTGACATCATGAAGTTTAGTTTTAAGGGACATCATGAAGTTTAGTTTTAAGTGACATCATGAAGTTTAGTTTTAAAAGACAGTATCGTGAAGTTTAGCTTTGAATGTAGTCACCTGGTTAGGTACGACATCACGAACGATTGTGAAAAGACGGTACCAGAGTGAAAACCTCGACCAAATTGAAGAATGTAAGACTAGACATATCTCCATGAGTAACGTTAGTGGACGATCATGTTGAGGTTTATACTATATAATGATACTGCTGATACGGCGAATGTCTGGATGACAAGATAAAATCACATCAAGTGTGTTCATTGTACGGTGATCCAGAAGTATATACTTGATTATTTACATTTAACGTGGTTGTGAACATGTGGTGTACATCAATTGTTATTACTATTTTTTAATGTGGCATGTGAGCCTTTGTTTCATCCGGATGATGTTTGGATATTCTGATTGCTTACGAAGAATGATGATATCGTATGACGGGGAACAGATGGCTAGTATGTTCACTTTCTGTGCCATTTCGCCTTATGTTTTTTAACGTGTGCTGATGATGCTATGATAGAGACTGCAGCTACCTTTCATTGTTTGGGAGATGAGATATTAATTCGGATGACTCCACTGGCATGGGCGGTTGAGCAATTATGGATTTTAATTCGTTTTCAGTGATACCGGCGCCTTCCATAACCATAACCATCATGTCCGATATAGATAAGCGTGGTATATCTCTATACATTGACAGTGACAATCAATTATAAACAATTGACTTTGCTTTCAAAATTACATACGACATATCTACTGTCAACTATTGACCAAGACAAGATGTAGAGTCACGGTACAATACGTGATACTGCAAACTGAGACCTACTACACTGAACGATGACTTTAGTGACGATTATGAGTATTGTCAAAATAAAAAGGTTAATTTTACTTTAATATCTAATGGAGGTTTAATATTGTTTTACCCTATCAATGATATTAAATCCTTGGTAATTGTAACATTAGTCATGGTACAGTGATTTTATACCGATTGTCATTCATAGTGATTATGTATATGTATTTTAGCACTGCTAACATACACTACTAACATACACTACTAACGTACACTCCTAACGTACACTACTAACATACACTACTAACATACACTACTAACATACACTAACATACACTACTAACATACACTAACGTACACTACTAACGTACACTACTAACATACACTACTAACATACACTACTAACATACACTACTAACATACACTACTAACATACACTACTAACGTACACTACTAACGTACACTACTAACGTACACTACTAACGTACACTACTAACGTACACTACTAACGTACACTACTAACATACACTACTAACATACACTACTAACATACACTACTAACATACACTGCTAACGTACTCTCCTAACGTACACTACTAACATACACTACTAACATACACTATTATACTGTTATGGAGTTGTCAACTTGCGGAAAGAGTATGAAAGTTAAAAAAAAAGAAAAAAAAAGTAAAGAGCCCCGTCACGCCAAATGGCGTATAGGGAATATGGATAATAGTGATCATAAATTGTACAGACCTTCGGCACATCCACTTTGGGGTAATGTGGTCGGTATTATGCCCGTGCCGCTTTACTATCCCAGAAAATATCCGGTATCCATTTAAGTCTGGGTGAACCTGGAGCCGTCGATTGGATCGAACCCTACCTCTTTTCCTTTGTAGTTCAGTTCACTAACCACTGAGCTATCGCGGCTCCATTGAAAGAGGATGAACTTCTACTAAATCGAGCTATGCATATATACACACACACAACGATTATACTCTTAGTTTTCATCCACTAGTTGCGGAATGGCTATTTGGTTTTTCCACTGACATAAACAAACGCTATTCACACAACTATCATCAAGTGCCACGAACGGTTGACCAAGAGTATGTCCTCGAAAAAGCTAATGATAAAGCTGAGTCTCAAAAGCTTTTGAGTTGTGATTATTGTGCTTGCCGCTGCACAAAAGGGAGTTGCTTTAATTCCAGATTTCACCATTTCTGTTTCGGATCGACGTGGCTTCGAGGTTCATCAAGCCTATAAAATAGATACGAGAGGTTTTTTTTTTATTTAGTACTGACTGTCGTCATTGCAGTCTATGCATTCCTATATCCGTCATGACGTCTGTTTCAACAAACATCATTTGTCTACTGGTTGATCATGTTCTGCGTTGATTGAACGTGTTGCGTTCTTTTCCGTTGAGGATGCTTTGCAAGCTTTCGCCCTTCCTTGCGCCGCGTTCCACCATTCATTTGACATGTGGGTTATCTTTAACTTTCTTGCCGCCTTCCTGTGATTGAATCGTCCTCGAAATGTCATTTATATCCAATTTGAAGGTATTTGAGCAATGGCAGACACAACCAGGTTGTTGGCCATCTCATTGGCGTGAAATCCCGCGTTTCCGGTGCAATATATCCAAGCTAGGCTGTTATTGTTGTCATGGAGCCAGCGGCCTGTGAGCTGACATCTTCGGCCCAAAATTAGGTATTTAACGAGACTAACATCAAGTTGGTATGCCCACTCTCTGCGAAGCAAATTCTATATAGTCAATCCACGAAGCATGCTTTGTGATCAACATGAGCACATGTGTAGCCGATCTCTTAACCAGCCATGTGATAACTTCCGTCACAGGTGTGCTGAGTAGTAGAGGTCAGTTGCTGGTAAGGGAAGAGCGGCTTGGCATAAGGCCTACCATATCACTGAAACAAAGGCATGGCTGCTTCTTAAAAAAAAGTATGAACGCTAACATCATATTCATCATAGACAATCGAAGAGGTGGAGACAAAATGTACTTTTATTGTTATATTCAAAGGAAAATTGGAATAGAAAGAGGAAGAGGGTGAGGCATATTTTTATCGATGTTAAGGTAAAGTACGAGACTTGAACCGGCGTCTTAGCACGCGAGTTTCCACCCATATGTGCTCGGCCGCCTATCCAGAAATGTTCGGAGATTTCTGGATGGTGTCGCCTCAAGTATCGAAACTCACGATGCGAGGCAACATTCCTCACCTTCCCAGGGTGATACCCTGGTACCCATTTCTGCCAACGGCTGGGTCGACCGTGGGGGTATTTTTTTTTCCAACCACGAGTACAACTCACACTGCCCCCATCGGGAATCGAACATGAGTTGTCTGAACGTAGGTAGTCCAGTCGGGTGGTTTTCCCAACAAGGCTACCGAGGCCCCCAGTTTATCGATGTATATACTGTAAGTTGACACATAAACCATATTCTACATATAAGTAGTTTTTCATTTGAAAATGTACGTTTATATGCATAATAATATACATATACACGTCTATATATATGTGTATATACTATATACACACACATTAATATATATATATATATATATATATATATATTAATGAAGAATGGGAATAACAATTGGAGGTCATAATATAAATAATCTTAGGTATGCTGATGATACAGTATTAATCGCTGAGAGTGAAAATGAGTTACAAGAAATGTTGGACATTATAGTGTAAGGAAGCGAAAATAAAGGACTAGGCCTTAATAGCAAAAAGACAGACGTAATGGTAATAACAAAGAAAAAGACATCACCTCGGTGCAAAATAAAGACAAGTGGAACAATATTAAAACAGGTAAATGAATTTAAATATGTGGGAACTTTGTTAACCTCAGACGGAAGATGTACAAAAGAGGTGAGATGCAGAATGGCTCAGGCAAAAGCAGCTTTCCAGAAAAGGAGGAAGATACTATGCAATCCATTTTTGACAATAGAAACAAGAAAAAGAATTCTTAAATGTTATGTAGAGCCAGTTGTAACGGATGTGAATCGTGGACAATAGGACAACAGACAAGAAAATCACTGGTGTCTTTAGAAATGTGGTTTTACAGAAGAATGTTGAGAATACCATGGACAGCTAAGAAGAGTAATGTAAATGTTCAGAAAGAGATCAAAGCAAAAAGAGAGCTAATTTCCAATATTACATCAGAAACAATCAATTTTTTGGCCATGTAATGAGAAGAGAACAACTGGAATATATTGTAACAACTGGAAAAATTGAGGGACGAAGAGATAGAGGGAAGCAAAGAGAGAAAATACCAGACAGCTTAAGAGAATGGCTTGGCAGAAGGTCAACAACAGAAATGATAAAAAACTGTAGAGATCGAAAGTTGTGGAGAGACATGATCACCTACGCCAGTAGGCCCGGTACATGACGATGATGATGATGATATACATATATATATATATATATATATATATATATATATATATATATATATATATATATATATATATATATATATATGTATTTACATACATAGTAGATACAAGTTTTATTCTGTTAATGTAAATATTCTCACTTGTACGAATCCTACAGTGCATAGCGTATATAAAGATATACAGCTATAACAGGAAAACATGTGTGAGAGAAGTATAGATATAACAATAGTACAACTGTATCATTATAAACAGACAAATAAGTGGCACTAGGATTGTTTGTACATCACTCGGAAAGATCCACAAGCAAACAAAGAAGACACAAAGAACTAGGAACCTGAACTAGGATCGAAATTGTACTCCTCGACAACCTAAATTAACAGATTCGATGATTTTTGTCAACGTTTTACAGTTTAGGACTTGCTGCATACGTTGTTGTTATCAACACAAACTGTGGCCTATGGTCAAACAACACATCCGTTATTAATAGAAGAACTAATCGCCAAAACTAGCCGCACGACAAATAAACTGACACAAGATCCACGTGCAGCTTTTATGTGCACAGTAACTACAACTCTCATTAAATGACTTATTAATTAATGCTACAAAGACAGAAGCACAATGTGCGGAACTAACTTAATTACTGCACCTCTGCAGACGATATAATTAGCATCTAGGAAATGATGATACTGTAAATGTGAATTAGCCACACATGAATCTCTGGTATGAAGCACAAAGAAGAGTGAAGAAAATGAAATAGTAAAATAGTATGAGAGAAAATGAGAAGAACCAGACACGATGAAGCAGAACTAAGCATCTAAAATAGCATTGAGGAAATTAACAGTAAGTGGAAAATGTATAGAAATATACAAATAAAATAATTCAGTAATAAAACGATACAAATCACGAGAGTTTAATATTAAAAATGGAAGTACACATTCGCAGAAAAACGACATTCTAATGAGGACAGAGCTCTATAGAAGGTAACCTCAAAGACGCAAGAATAAAATGTGTCACAATCATGCCTGGAGTGGATATTGAATAACATCTATTAATATAAACGAAATAGTCCATTATTAGTTTTGAAATAGGGAATCACGGAATCGTGATAAAAATAACCGCTGAAATGATATAAGTACTAGTCTACCACTCATTGTGCTCCAAAATTGCATAGTCCGGATAGTGGCTTAAAGAGTAAAAAAGTAAAGTAAAGTAACCCCGTCATGCCAAGTGGCGTGTAGGGAATATAGTGTTAGTGACCATACATTTTACAGACCTTCGGCACATGATTTTTGGGGTAATGTGGTCGGTATTACGCCCGTGCCGCTTCACTTTCGCAGAAAAAAATCCGGTACCCATTAAAGGCTGGGTGAACCCGGAGGCCGTCGGTTGGGATCGAACCCTACCCTTGTCCTTTGTAGTCCAGTTCACTAACCACTGAGCTATCGCAGCTTAAAGAGTGGGTGTGCTAAATTGTTAATTTTTTTCCGAAACATGTAACACAGGACACTGCAATAACTACTGGACAATAATCCTTTTAAGGCTGTCATGAAGTCTTATAAAAATTTGAATAGATATAGTACATCATCTTGAAGAATTACACAACATAGACGTGCCTGCCTGTTTGTAACAACACTCCAGTGTACAACGCCAGAAAAGTCATGTCACACATATTTACTACACAAATGATCGCAATGATGCGGTCTCTACACACCAAAAATAAGCCGTCAGAGTAAATATAGAAACATTTTATGTTTTAATTTAAATAACAGAAACACAATGTGACTGCATCATATAATATCTATTTGTTTAGCATGTATTGGGAAGAAAAAATTTGAAGAACATGAGAGAAGACTCACAACATGACAATTTTAACACAATCGACTTTGCAGGTCTAGGTCAACTGAATGTACCAGAACTAAGATGTGAAATTGACACTAGATGTACCAGAAGTAAGATGTGCAGATGACACTACATGTATCAGAAGTGAGATGTCGCGACCTCTCTTTCCTTTTATTTTGCCAGTTGTAACCAAGTATTCCAACTTTCCTCTTCTTATGATGTGCCGAAAAATGTTGATTGTTTATTTCTGGTGTTTTTTAAGAGTTCACTTTTTGTGTTGGCCTTTTTGAGACTTTCTTCATTGGTCTTTTTAGCTGTCCAGGGAACTTTCAGCATTCTTTTGAGAAATACCATCTCTGTGGCCTCTAATCGTCTTTTCGTTTGTTTGTCTACTGTCCATGATTCCTTCCATTGGCCAGAACTGGTTCTATATAGCACCGATGAACTCTCTTTCTCATTTCTATTGACATAGCTTTATGTCGTTTTATTATTATAAACTATTATGTATTCTATATGGACAGTTTACATGTCTAAAATATGGGAAACTTTCAGACATTTTCAGTCATAAGTGCAACGCCTTCCTTACTGGATAGTTTACACAATTATGTCGGAAGAGAAATACATTTTCATTTGTATCAGCGAGTCTTGTTTCTTCTGAATATCAGAGATGTATATGAAGTGTTTAAAGTGAAATGATACAAAGATAGCGACTAAGAAAATGTAATGGTGAATATATTTAACTGTAACACAATGAAGGTATAAATGTAGGCAAGAACGTTAGTCTACAGCGGTCAGTTCTAAGCTTGAGACATTAGTTACTCTTTTGAAGGTTGTCACAATCTGAATTCGTTTAAATTATCTCCATCGAATTTGCATTCTGCTTTGATGACAACGAATGAGTTGTTTCTGCTCAGCGATATCTCTCATGTTTGGCACCCATCGTGGTGTACACTATTGTATTGATCAATCGGTTGTTAGTTCTGCGTTCCTACTTTATTAATTGATTATCAGTGTCAATGTACTATAAGTGATATTTTTGTTAGTGGAGATGTGTTACCTGTTCAAATAATTGTATTTGTTGTTTCTTAATGTAGTCAGCACTTGTGTAACTACGAGTCTTTATTTTATACCATTATTCTGGATTTTATTTCTTGTTACAAGAAACGAATGCCGTTAAATATATTGCTAGATCATCCTATATCTCTTCTTCATTACCAATTAGTTTGATGATTGCAGGAAGTAAATTTACTTTACGTGCATCTGCCTGTCATTGAGAAAATTACTGTTATGCCTTTCTCATGTAACTGCTGTCTTCGGTGTCCTGTTTAGCTACACCAACGGTAGATTGCTGTTATGCTTTGTTCCTATAATTGCTAACTTCGTTGTCCTGTTTAGCTACACCAAAGATAGATTACTGCTATGCTTTGCTCCTGTAACTGCTGCTTTCGTTGCCCTGTTAAGCTACACACACACACACACACATATATATATATATATATATATATATTACTCCTGTGCTGTGTTCATGTAACTGTTGCCTTCGTTGCTCTTTCCTGCTACACCAAAGATAGATTACTGCTATGCTTTGCTCATGTAACTGTTGCTTTCGTTGCCCTGTCCAGCTACATAAAAGATAGATTGCTGCTGTGCTCATGTAACTGTTGCATTCGTTGCTCTTTC
Organism: Megaustenia siamemsis; assembly: GCA_032433765.1. Taxonomy (NCBI): domain Eukaryota; kingdom Metazoa; phylum Mollusca; class Gastropoda; order Stylommatophora; family Ariophantidae; genus Megaustenia; species Megaustenia siamemsis. Next base: position 41,201,062 of record JAVIAB010000051.1, on the reverse strand, counting down.
CTGCTACACCAAAGATAGATTACTGCTATGCTTTGCTCATGTAACTGTTGCTTTCGTTGCCCTGTCCAGCTACATAAAAGATAGATTGCTGCTGTGCTCATGTAACTGTTGCCTTCGTTGCTCTTTCCTGCTACACCAAAGATAGATTACTGCTATGCTTTGCTCATGTAACTGTTGCTTTCGTTGCCCTGTCCAGCTACATAAAAGATAGATTGCTGCTGTGCTCATGTAACTGTTGCATTCGTTGCTCTTTCCTGCTACACCAAAGATAGATTACTGCTATGCTTTGCTCATGTAACTGTTGTCTTCGTTGCCCTGTCCAGCTACATAAAGGATAGATTACTGCTTTGCTGCTGTAACTGTTTTCTTCGTTGCCCTGTCCAGCTACATAAAAGATAGATTACTGCTTTGCTGCTGTAACTGTTGTCTTCGTTGCCCTGTCCAGCTACATAAAAGATAGATTACTGCTTTGCTGCTGTAGCTGTTTTCTTCGTTGCCCTGTCCAGCTACATAAAAGATAGATTACTGCTTTGCTGCTGTAACTGTTTTCTTCGTTGCCCTGTCCAGCTACATAGAAGATAGATTACTGCTTTGCTGCTGTAACTATTTTCTTCGTTGTCCTGTCCAGTAACACTATAGAAGCTAGTATTCATTGAAATTAAGTGAACCTTATCAAGGGGAAATGCCCGACACTTCCTAGTTGGACAGATTTTGCCAGATCGATCGCCACATGTTGAAACATTTAAGCCTGTTATCGTACACGGAATGTGCTGTAATGTGTAATAAGCATTGCGATCAAAACCATATGCATATTTATAGTGAATTATCTATGAAATTAACGTAGCGTATAAAACTCAATGTAATAGCTACAACTGTGTTTGTTTGGACGTTTCTACAGAATGAAACTATACTTCCCACTAAGTATTATTTCGGAAACCAAGAAACAAACATATCTAAATGTAGAGAGTATGTATGGACCTTTACGAAGCACGATGAAGACGTATTTCCTGAACGTCAAAGTAGATAACACGGCGCAACGCAACTGACTGTGCTAACAGAGAAGAAAGTGTCTGTAGAGTGCCAAATATTCGCGAAACGTGTCACGAGTTGAAAACAAGCCAACAAAATTAACAACTTGAATATAAGATAAAAGTAGTAATAAATTATGATAATAATAAAATAATAATTTATAAAAACTCATTGCAAGAAAGCGAAAGAGTAAGAAAAATACAAGAATAATATTATCTAAAAGGAGGTAAGGATGACTCAGTGATAAAAAGAGAAAGATACCGAACAAAAGAAATAGTAAAAGGCAAGAGAAAAAATATTATAAAGTTAAAAAAAAACCGAAAGACTGAATAATATATATTACAAATAATACAACACAACGCGCAAAAATACATTTGCACAAATAGCTTTAAATTAAGTGTGGTTCCCGCAAGCATGATGCATTGTATGTGTTAAGATTCGCACTCAGAGTCATTACAACAATCAAAACACAAAGAAAACACTATGGCTATTGTAGACTATCACATAAAACATTGACAGCTATAGACGTTTTGTATGCGCGAGCCAAATGTTCAATTTGCATGTGTTCCAATAAATGGCCCAAAATGGAAGGATTACTGGATAATGTGACGGCATAATGTGACACTCCTATTTTATCTGGTAACTGAGCTGTCACTTGAAACAGGCATTCGTGGGTGCATGCGAAATATAGAGAGACAGGACAAATTGGCGGACACAATAAGTCGTTTGCATTAGATGCAAGAAAGGAGAGGACACAATACAGACGGTTCAATATGGTAATTTGCTTTATGAAAAAAAAAAAAAACAAAGACATGGATGCACAAATGGATATACTGAAAGATGAACAGACATATACACAATCAGCTAAAGTTATATATAGATTATCGGTCATACATATGGATAACCAAACAGATTGACAGATAGAAGAAAAATATATGCAGACCAGGAGTTGACGTGAAGCCATCCAGGTAGCAAATCAGACAGGTGAATAGTCAAATGTGAAATCACGCAGACATTCCAGACAGGTGGGAAATCAGGTGAATATTCAGCAGAAATATATGACAGGGAAGAAGGCAGATAGAAAACTTAGGTAGATACAGATTGTTGTGCGGATAGAAAATATTTAAGGGTAGGCAAAAAAACACATTGTTGTGTGGACCTACAATTTAAGGTAGACAAACACATATATTGCTGTGTGGACAGAAAATGTAAGGCAGACAAACACATATATTGCTGTGTGGACAGAAAATGTAAGGTAGACAAACACATATATTGTTGTGTGGACTGAAAATGTAAGGTAGACAAACAAACATATTGTTGTGTGGACATACAATTTGAGGTAGACAAAACAAACATATTGTTGTGTGGACATACAATTTAAGGCAGACAAACACATATATTGCTGTGTGGACAGAAAATGTAAGGTAGACAAACACATATATTGTTGTGTGGACTGAAAATGTAAAGTAGACAAACACATATATTGTTGTGTGGACTGAAAATGTAAAGTAGACAAACACATATGTTGTTGTGTGGACAGAAAATGTAAAGTAGACAAACACATATATTGTTGTGTGGACAGAAAATGTAATGTTACCTGAGAAATTCTAATGTTATTAGAAATTTCAGCAAGTAGACATATCAGCGATCAAAAACATACTCGTGACAGAAATAAAGTAAGCAGATAGAGAGACAAAAACGCATTCTGACAGACAGAGAAAGTGTCAAACAAAGGTGTTATGATACAAAACAAAACATTCACACAAATAAAATATCCAACCTGTAAAGTACGAATATTCCAATAGCAGGTGCCAAGAGTGCAATACTGGCTATATTGCAAGCCAAACCCAGGTAAATAGAGACCAACATGCTCTGTGGAAGGACAATGACAGAGATCATTGAACATTGTGTTAAGAGAATTGCAATTCACAAAGTTGACATTTGTTGAACAAAGAAACATTGATGCAAAAACGGGTAAATGGGTAAGAATAATTGTTGAAGAAATAAATACTAATTAAAGTAACAAAATAAATTATAATAACTAAATGTAGGGACCGCCTGTGCGCTGCCGGAGCCCGAAAAGGGAGTAAAGAATAGCGGCGCTGTACCCTACCAGGCATGTTGGTAAGAGGCGAGAAAGGATGGTTGAGCATGGGACTGGCTATCCCATACTGTAAAAAAATAAGCCGAAAAAACATCACAAACATGGGCAAGTCAAAGAGAGAAAAAGTAAATCCACCATCCCGGAAAGATAAGGGCTCTTTGTCTAAGAGACGTATGACGCAAGCCGGAGAAAGCCGCAAGGAGTCCGGGTTGCCGACTCGCCCTTTGTCTACAAGGAGATATGGCAGCAAGTAGAAGTAGACGATAGACTACGTGTTTAAACTGAGCTCATAAGGCAGCAAGTAGAAGTAGGCAATAGACTACGTGTTTAATCTGAGCTCATATGGCAGCAATTAGGAGTAGACGATAAACTATGTGTTTAAACTGAACTCATATGGCAGCAAGTAGAAGTAAGTGATAGGCTACCTGTTTAAACTCAGCTCATATGGCAGCAAGTAGAAGTAAATGATAGGCTACCTGTTTAAACTCAGCTCATATGGCAGCAAGTAGAAGTAAATGATAGGCTACCTGTTTAAACTCAGCTCATATGACAGCAAGTAGAAGTAAATGATAGGCTACCTGTTTAAACTCTGCTCATATGGCAGCATGTAGAAGTAAATGATTGGCTACCTGTTTAAACTCAGCTCATATGACAGCAAGTAGAAGTAAATGATAGGCTACCTGTTTAAACTCAGCTCTTATGGCAGCAAGTAGAAGTAAATGATAGGCTACCTGTTTAAAATCAGTTCTTATGGCAGCAAGTAGAAATAAATGATAGGCTACCTGTTTAAACTCAGCTCTTATGGCAGCAAGTAGAAGTAAATGATAGGCTACCTGTTTAAACTCAGCTCTTATGGCAGCAAGTAGAAGTAAATGATAGGCTACCTGTTTAAACTCAGCTCTTATGGCAGCAAGTAGAAGTAAATGATAGGCTACCTGTTTAAAATCAGCTCTTATGGCAGCAGTTAAAAATCAAAATGGAAAGAATATGATTGCAGATGATTGGAACACTGGCTGGACATATAAACATCATCATCGAGTGCCATCTCCGCATCAAAATTTGGCTAACATGGAACGCCATTCCACTCTTGTCTCTTGCTTTGATAGTGCAGGTTGTCATAGGTCGACTTGTCCATTACTTGATGTTACTCGTTCATGTTAGTCTTGGTCTGCCTCTTTTACCTTGTATTTTCCCATTCAAGATTACTTTTAGTAGACTGCTGTGTCTTTTATCATGCCCCGAAAATCTCATTTGTCTTGTTTGAATTGTGCATAGTACTGGACAAATACTTTTTTTTAATAACAACACAATTCATATAATTAATAAATAAAATTTTGTCGAATCATTGGACAGTTATCACCACTATTGTCCAACAAGGAAATAACTCTAGAAGCAAAACGAACACTATACAATACAATCTTCATCCCAACGTTGTGCTACCAATGCCAGACCTGGACCCTAGATGCAAGAACAATAAGAAAAATAACCTCTACTGGGATGAAATGTGTCAGACGAATGACAGGAAATATTCTGAGAGATAAGATCAGAAATTAAGAACTGAGGAAAAAGCTAGGAATAGCCCCCGCCATAGAATATATAAAAAAAAAAACAGATAAAATGGTTTGGCCACGTGACATGGCAGAAAGATCAAAACGCAACACAACGAGCCTTCAACGAACGTTGTGAGAATACCAGACCCAATGGTCGACCACGAAAAAGATGGACGAATGTAATATTAGAAACACTAGTAAACATAACAGCAGCAGAGGCGAACAGAAGAGCAAAAGACCGGAAATTTTATCTCCCTTCGACGCTGAAAGGCAAATGGGGAAGGAAAGAAGAAGAATAAATAAGTCAGCAGATGAGCTTAACTTGTCCTGATATTCTCGTCTATTCTATAAAACTCTCGCTGTACTGTCTTCCAGTGTGACCAGAAATGGGATCCAATAGATACCGTTCAAATACATCGTTGATTGCTCAACACTAAAAAATAATGAACGATTGTTACAGTTTTTTTTTTTTTTCAAACTACAAGGCAAACATGTCAATTCGCGGAAAAACTCAAATTGCAAAGAGGAATTCTGGGAACGCTTTGGCGTGTCATTAACATAAATTAATACAGAAATAAGAACTTGTTTCCCCTAAACAGTCAAAAGTCTTAGGAAAAATGAAGTGACCTAGGATTCCATTGAAATCATAAATAACACAATAAGTAAATGCCTAATAGATGCATCAGAAATGACAAAACAATGTACATTTGTTTTATTGTGCTCTTTAATCAGTTACTAGAACAGAACTACTCACATTAAAAACGCTAGGACCAGATATATTAACGTCAAAGTAGAAAAAGGTTCTAATATTAGTCACAAAAGTACAAAACTCCACGGCTGGTGACTATCAAGAGAAATAAAATAAATGGCACGGGAAATTAATTTCAGATGGCTACACAGAATCATCAGTTCACTTGGGATACAACACAAGAAAAAAAGAAAAATTTCTCTAAACCAACCAAAACAAACCTAGTTCTTTGTTTTAAATAGATTTAGCATTAAATGATCCCTATTTTGCAGGCAAAAGCAGCTTTCCAAAGAATGAGGAAGACACTGTGCAATCCAGTTTTGACAATAGAAACAAGAAAAAGAGTTCTTACGTGCTCTGTAGAGCCAGTCTTAACATATGGATGTGAATCATGGACGATGGGACAATAGACATGAAAATCACTGGAGACTGTAGAAATCTGATTTTACAGAAGAATGTTGAGAATACCATGAGCAGCTAAGAAGAGCAATTGAAACGTTCTGAAAGAGGCCAAAGCAAAAAGATAGCTATTTCCAAAATTAGGAAGAAACAATCATAATTTTTTTTTGCCATGCAATGAGATGTGAACAGCTGGGATATATTGTAACAACTGGAAAAGTGAGAGACGAAGAGATATAGGGAAACAAAGAGAAAAGATACCAGACAGCTTGAGAGAATGGGGTGGCAGAAGGTCGACAACAGAAATGATAAATAACTATCGAGACAGAAAGTTGTGGAGAGACATAATCATCTACGTCAGCAGGCATGGTATTTGATGATGATGATAATCCACATAAAACTAAATATCTTTGCACAGTTATGGCCTCAACAAATCGAGTAGTGGGAGATGTTTCATGCAATATTAAATATCCATAACAACTACATTGAAATTGGCAGTAGCTTGGAAACTTTATATTTGCAATCTTAGCAATGTGGCTTTGTACGTCTAAATACGTTATCTAATTAGTCTTCACAAACATGGCTGTTTTGTCTGCAACAAATGTGAATATGTGGTCCTCGTGATAATATAATATTATTATACGGTAACCCAATCAAATCTGAGAGGAGACATGCAATCTTAATCAATGCTAACAAATAAATCGAACGTAGCTGGAAATTTTGACACGTTTTTGTATTATCTCTACTTCAGGTTTGTTTCGCAAGCAATTCACAGATTGATGCTTTTTACTTTTGTTTATTTATTTATCGAAAAAAAAGAAATTACATCTCCTGATATAAAGTATTAATCTCCCTTATTTTGCGCTTTACAGCGTGTATGTCACAATGAGAATATCAATATTATAACATTCTACTTTTTTTCTTCTAATTTTCAAACAGATATGTCTAGTTATTTCACAATATATGGAACATTTGCAATCAATCAAAAACGCCTTATCATTTAAACTAAAATATAAGATTCAATTAATGCACACACTGGTGAAATCGACATTCTTACAGCCTGGGAAACAACGAGCAATAAGTTGAAAAAAGATGGTAATGGGGGTAATGAGCACGCCCAGAATGAAGCCATTGGTACAAATAGAGCTCTAGAAACGATGCAGAATCACGGGTAGTTTACATTCTTTGGTTATGTCATAGGGAGAGGACAACTTACAAATACTGCTATAACGGATAGGATAGGATAGGATAGGATAGGATAGGATAGGGTAGGGTAGGATAAGATAGGATAGGGTAGTGTAGGATAGGATAGGGTAGGATAGGATAGGATAGCGTAGGATAGGATAGAATAGGATAAGGTAGGATAGGATAGAGTAGGATAGTACATGGTAGTGTAGAATAGGATAGGGTAGGATAGGATAGGATAGGGTAGGATAGGATAGGGTAGGATAGAATAGGGTAGGATAGTACAGAGTAGTGTAGAATAGGAAAGGGTAGGATATTATAGGGGAGGATAGGGTAGAATAGGATAGGGTAGGATATTATAGGGGAGGATAGGGTAGAATAGGATAGGGAAGGATAGGATAGGGTAGGAGAGGATGGAGTAGGATAGGAAATAGTGTGATAGGATTGGGAAGGACATGGTAGGGTATGGTAAAATAGGATAGGAAATGGTAGAATAGTACAAGATAGAATAAGATCGGTTAGGGTATCATAGGTTAGGGTAGGGTAGAATAGGGTAGGGTATGGTAGAATAGGATAGGGTGAAATAGGATATGGTAGAGTAGGATAGGATAGGATGGGGTGTGGCAGGTTAGGATAGGGTAGGATTTGTTGGGGAAGGTAGGGTAGAATAGGATATGATAGGGTAGGGTAAGGTAGAATAGGATAGGGTAGGTTAGGGTAGAATATGATAGGATTGGATAGGATAATTAAGCATAAGACAAGGCGTGGTATAATATGTTAAGATAGGATAGTGTAGAGTAGTATAGATTAGTGTAGAGTAGCATATTATAATGTAGTATAGGATAGGACAAGGTCGTCGGCTCCTCCTTCCCTCTTGAGTCCAACGCATGACAGTTCCTAAGATTGGAACTGTTTCATATATCAGTAGTTCATCACAGATGAAGCTCCTTTATCTCCCTTTCATCCTTCTATTAATTTCTTATCGTCTGCGCAATTTGAGCAGGCCGTGCTTGTCTATTTATCTTGACCACAATCCTGCTTTAATCATCATTACTGGTTATCACACAAATATGATAACGTTTTTTCTCGAACAGTAACATGTTCAATGTAGAATATCGCATCACCACAATCATTAAAATAATTGCACAATTTCGTTTTTTTTAAAATTCTGTGCACTATACATTTCAATGACGTGTACTAAATCGCTTGAAATAATAAAAAGGTAACAGTCCCAAAGCATGTAAAGCAATGCAGTAACAGGGTATATATATATATATATATATATATATATATATATATATATATATATATATAGTAATATGGAACTCTAGTTACAAGTGTTTCGGCCCCTAAATTCTTGACACTCTAAGAGTGATGGGCCCACCTGGTTCATGACTCCTAGGCGTCAACCTCCTGTTGCATTGAACTCTAACGTTTACAATATATTCATCATAAAATAATTACATTTATTCTACGCAATACTTCTGGTCGAATCTAAGGTCTATACCTGGTCGTATACTACTTGTCTTAGCTTTAACACAACACCACTGATAGTAGCAGCACCACTGATACACAACACCACTGATACTTCGTGGTAGCAGCAGTCTAAAATGGCTTGTATATGTAACGTACTTTTATATACACTCGCCTACGCGCTGCTTCTTGTTATGGCGTAACTCGACACGATGGATCATTGATAACTGATAATAGACGGTAAAGATAGGTCGGGCTCGGTTCTTCATTCCTTTGAACTGTCGGTAGTGCAATCTTCCGGTATGGCTCACCAACGATCGATGATGCAACTTCTTATCACTTATTGTCCACGCCTCGGATAATCAAGGATTAAACTGTCGCTGTGCTGTTGACTTACATGGGAGTCAGGAGTGGTCGGTGTGTAAAATAGTCGTCTAATTGTCTGAGAATCCGATTATTCTGGGACTCCGTCTCGGTTTCGTTAGAGCTAGGATGATGATCTTTCGGCTGATTCAGCAATGGCTTTCATTGCTCTTGTTCGCATTTCCCCATTAAATCCTAGCCTCAATAATAGGTCATATTGGAATGAGGCTGTGAGTCCTCTGGCACTAGTTTCCACGGCGCATGTATATATATCATCATCAAGTACCGGACCTGCTGGCGTAGGTGATCATATCTCTCCACAACTTTCGATAACGATATTTATTTGCCATTTCTATTGTTGACCTTCTGCCACGCTATTCTCTTAAGCTGTCTGGTATCTTTTCTCTTTGCTTCCCTCTATCTCTTCGTCCTTCAATTTTCCCCAGTTGTTACAATATATTCCAGCTGTCCTCTTCTCATCACATGGCAAACATTGATGACTGCTTCTTCCTAATATTGGAAATGAGCTCTCTTTTTGCTTTGGCCTTTTTCAGAACGTTTTCATTACTCTTCTTAGCTGTCCATGGTATTGTCAACATTCTTCTGTAAAACCACATTTCTACAGACTCCAGTGATTTTCTTGTCTGTTGTCCTATTTTCCATGATGCATATCCATATGTTAAGATTAGCTCTACATAACATTTAAGAACTCCTTTTCTTGTTTCTATTGTCCAAAATGGATTGCATTGTAATTTCCTCATTTTTTGGAAAGCTGCTTTTACTTGAGCAATTTTACAGCTCACTTCTGTTGTACATAACGGTCTGAAGTTAATAAAGTTCCCAAATATTATATATATATATATATATATATATATATATATATATGTATGTATGTACTGGGATATGGGTGCACTCAATCTAACATAACCTTATGGATATCATGATTGTTTCATTTCGTATGTGGCTGATAAAATCGTTGGAACCAGAGATAAGCCAAGCCATATTTCGGGTGGTAACTTGTAAAGAATGGTCTCGACCAGTACAAGGTTAGGGAATTCTTGTTATTTTCTCCGCAGAAATATTTTGTCGTCAGCAGACAAGTAGGGGCCGGGGGGAGGATGAGAAGAGTTCAGGAAGCAATGACTCGGAAAGGTCATCAAGGACCTTGTCTGCTGGCGTATGTGATTATGTCTCTCCATAACTTGTCTACTTCTGCAGCTGTTTATCCGTTCTGTTATTGATTTCCTATCAAACCACTCCCATGGACTGTTTTTAAAAACATACAACCGAACTATAAGCGTGTCAGTGATCTTTCTTTCTTTCTTTCTTTCTTTCTTTTTCTTTCTTTATTTCTTTCTTTCTTCTTTCTTTCTTTCTTTCTTTCTTTCTTTCTTTCTTCCACTATTCCTCCGTAACTCTCCCCTTTTATTCTTTCTTTCTTTCCTTCCATTTCTTCTTTCATCCACTCTCGCTCATTTCTTGTTTATTTTTCTTTACTTCCTTTTCTCCCCTCTTCCCTCCTTCAATCTTTTCTTTCTTTGTTTCTATCTCTCCTTCATTCCTTCTTTTGTTCCTTTTATCCCTTCATCCTTCACTTATGTCTTCTCTCTCTCTCTCTCTCTCTCTCTCTCTCTTTCTCTCTCTCTGTGAGTTATAATATAACTACAAGTATATATTTATAAAATGTTTGAGACATAAAAAGTTGAACTGTGGTGAGTTCATCTCCATAGACTTGTTAGCCTGAAGAATGTTCAGTTTCCGGCAGTTAGCTGAGATGTGATTAAACTTGGCGCTAGATTGGCCCAGTTTCCTAATATGAATCCATACGCCATGAAATCGAAAAGCCACAGATAGTGACAGATTTACAGTAAGTGTTAGCTTTACAGTAACATCATAAATCACATAATCGATTTGCTTCTAGAAACAGTCAGTAGAAAAAAAAAAGACGGCAGTTTAGAATTACCACGTTCCAACCAAACTCAAAGACAGACCAACAGTTAGGTCCATCTGGCTGCTTTGATGTTGTGTACATTTTCAAGTATCTAGTTTGTCCCAGACGTATGATTGCCATAACCAACATGATTTACAACATATAATTAACAATATCATTGTACTTTCTGGAAAGTGCTAATTATAAACTTGCTTCCCTCGAATGTTCATAAACAAAGCTTCTGTGTAGCGTGATGGCAAAGTGGACGGGGAAAACCTGGTGTAATAATTAAATTATTCCCTTAACTTGCAATGTGGAAAATTTAATGAATAAGAGATAAGGTGGAAATGAGGAAATTGTACGTGATAATTAGATTCATATTAAAACAGGGAAATGGTTAAGAAATCAAAACATAAATGAATAAAGACAATTATTTTTTTTTTCAAATCCATTTTTTCCCTATCAACGCTATTTGAAAGGAGATAGCAAAAGTTCATTTGTTATTTTTATTTGCGCTCCTTGGTTACGTCTCGGAGAGCATAACACTGAATATTTGTCTTCAATTTTGCAGATAATAAATAAGATACTAACTGTGCTTGCCGCTTTTAACGTTTCTATATAATAATACTGTTCAAAATTCACTATATAAATTAAATAAACCTAATGTTAGAACACACCTTTGCCTAATTACCTTATTTTATTTTTTGACACGTCACCATTTGATTTCCAATTCCTATAGCTGATTTACATTAACACTCCATATTCTTTATTATTCTTGAATCTTTGCTGTCAATGTTTATGCTTTCTAAAGCTTATTATTTTTTCCACCATTTGACAAAGTAAAGTATCAAGCAATACTACACATTTTAGAAAGCATAAACGTTGCTAGAAAAGATATAAACGTGCTATCACCAGAGTTACTTAGAACGTACAGTGAGATTATATTGAGATCCATAAAGAATACTCCAAATATCAGTCGGTTGTCATAATGTAGGAGATAAGTAGAAATATAAAATATTAAATGCCATGCGGGGCAGCGAGTAGAGCTGCAGTGAACGTGTAAAATAAATATACAGTTGTATCTAGCTGCTAAATTAGTAGAGAGACGAGACAAACAATAACGTTTCGGTAAAAGCCTTCTTCGGGTATAAAACAAAAAAAGTATACAACTTATATCCTGGCCACCGTTTCTTTCTGCCATTTTTCAGATCAGTGTTTGGCTTTCATGTTTATATTTCCTTGTTTATTTTAGAAAAGTATTTATCAAACGTTTCGATTTTTGTATATTTTTGTTGTGTACCCGATGAAGACTTTTGCTGAAACGTCGTTGTTTAGTTCGTCTCTTTATTAATTTAGCTGCTTGATATAATTGTATGTTTATTGTACATGTTTAATTTATACAGCTTGGGTTGGGCTGATGACACGGTCTTAATCGTTAAGTGAAAATGAGTTACTAAAAAATGACTGATGGTGTAGAGTTGGAAAATAAATACACAAGTCTTAGACTCAATAGAAGTAAGACACAAGTCATGACTAAAACAACAACAAAAATGGCATGTTCTAAAAATTCAAAATGAAAGCTGAGGAAATTAAGTACCTGGAAACAATGTAAATTTAAATGGTAAAAGTACGGCAGAGGAAAGATGCAGAATAAATAAAACAAAGATGCATTACAAAGAATGAGAAAGTTAATATGTAATTCATCTTTGTCAATCGAAATAAGTAAAATAGTTCTTAGTTTTTATGTTGAGCCAATCTTCATAATAAGGATGACAATTCTGGACAATAGAACAACAGACAAGATAATAGATGAACGGCACAGAAATGTGATTTTACAGAAGAATGTTGAGATTACCATGGTCAGCTAAAACAGAATAACGAGGATGTTCTAATAGACAGAAAAGCAAAAAAGGATTTCCAAATCAGAAGGAAACAATCATCTTTTTGTTGGCTACCATGTAATGAGAAAAGAACACCAGCAATATATTGTGACAACAGGGCACATTGAGGGACGAGGAAATAGAGGGAAACATAAAGAAAAAATACTGGACAGTTTAAGACAATGGTTTGGCAGTAAGTCAGCAACAACATCGATAAACAGCTTTAAAGTTAGAATGTTATGTAGAGACATGATCTTATATGCTAGCAAGTATGACATTTGATGACGATGATGGCAAAGCAATAAATACCTTGTAATCATCTTTAGGACAGTGAGGTTATCTTAATCCACTTTTTGTTCTAACAATAGATGAATGTGTGAGAATATTGTGATATATATATATAATTATTACAAGAGGCAAAGTGAGCAGCATAACTGTAAATTAAATTGATGCAATTAAATTACAAATATCAAAGCATTCCCCGGTCTGAAATCTCAAATGCCTTTTAGTAATATATAAGTCCGATATCAAGTGGGGAATAGTTCTAAACCTTTTGTTCAACTATTATATGTCTGATAGTTATTTGATCATCAGCACATAATCTGTTTTTCATAAAACCTACTTGTTCATTTCTCAAATTTTTCTGTATGGCCTTAGTTTCTCCAGAATGATTCTGCTTAGTATTTTTCCTGGCACTGATAGTAGCATAATTCCCCTATAATTTGTGCACTCCTGTAAACTTCCTTTCTTTGGTAGTTTTATCACATAACCTTCTTACCAGTCTTTAGGTGTTTATTCCCTTTCTCATATTTTATCTAATGGATTATATAACATCTTGGTAGAGGTGTTAATATCTCTGTTGATGGCTTCTGAAGGAATTTAATCTAGTCATGTGGCTTTATCATTTTTTAATTGCTTGATGACTTTCATTATTTCTTCCTTCTTTGGCTTTCCACAGTTAACATGTAACTCTTCCTCTGCTGGTAGTTTATCTGGAGGGTTATTTGGGGCCAGTCTGTTCAAGAGTGTTTCAAAGTGATCCTCCTATCTCTTCATTTGTCCCCTTGTATTACTTAGCAGATTTCCTTTCTTATATTTAATAAAGGCATTGATCTGTTTCTATGTTCCGCTTATTTTTGTGTGTGTTGTTGTACTGTTCTTTTATATTTCTTTTATTTGCTACCTATTCTGATTCTTTATTTAGTTCATCTGTAATATTTTCTCAAATCACTTTTAATTGATCTTCTCACTTCTTTGTTCACCTCTGTGTAAGTTTCTTCTGTCTTTGCTTTAGTACTTCTCGTTTTGCTTTTATTTATGTCTGCTTTTCTGGTTCTTTTTTCCTTAATTTTCTCCAGGGTCTCTGCTGTCATCCATGCCTTATCTGGCGTTCTCTTTTCCCCAGTGTTTATTCATATGTCTCCTTCCATACACCCTTTAACCGTTTCCAATGATTTATATATTGATTGTATTTTCTAGTTGTTGGGGTACTTGGTATTTGTTTGATACAGTGACGCAAAATTATCTTTAATTCTTTGCTCTTTAAGAAATACTTCTTTTAAATTCTGTCTACCCTTATGTGTTGTTTTTTTTTTTTAATTCTTATTCATTTAAAATAGTGTTATAATACCATATATGGCCCTTTTCGTCTTGTCAGACGGTCTAGAGGAGGCTATTGTGTTTTTATTTGAGGTTATGTTTTTGTCGAATAGCTTCTCTCGTGGCTAATTCTACCAATGTTTGACAAACACACACGGTCACAGAATGAACAAGCCAGGCTCACTGATCCACAGGGTTTTCCATCCTTTTTCATGAGTCTTTTCTCTTCTAAGTTTTACCTTAGCACAGTCTCAAATGATGTTAAACCGTTCCTTATACATGCTCTCCATGGTGTGCGATCACTTGCCAGATGTTTCCAATCATTTTCACAAATGGAGAAGTCTTTCAGAGATGATTTGCAGATATCTCTATATCGTAGTTTAGGTCTGCTGATTTGTCTTTTTCCGTGTATTAGTTCACCATATAGTATTTGCCTAGGAATGCGCTTTTCTTCCATTCGTTGGACATGACCCAGCCATCTTAGTCTTCGACATCTGAGCATCGACATAATTGTTGGGGTCTTAGCACGTTGCAGGACAGTTAAGTTGGTTATTTTGTCCTGCCATTTGATGTGCATTATTTTGCGTAGACATCGCATGTGGAAGACATTTAGTCTTTTTTCCTGGTTTGATTATGTTGTCCAGGTTTCAGATCCATATAATTGTGTGCTAAGCACACATGTTTGATATATTAAGAGTTTAGTCTTTTGAGTTAGTTTCGTGTTGTTCCAGGCCCTTTCTGTGAGTTTGCCGAAGGTTGTAGTTGCCTTACCAATTCGACAGTTTATTTCTTCATCAAGAGAGATGGTTTGCGTAATTGTGGATCCAAGATATGTAAATTTCCGAACTGATTCTAGTGGACAATCTTTTAGAGTAATAAATAGAGGTTTGATGTCGCCTTGACTTAGTATTACTGTCTCCTTAACATTAATTGACAGTGAAAAAAAGGTCGCATGCTTTGTCCAGGTTGTTGATCAGCGATTGTAGGGTGGCTTCACTATGAGTGACCAGGGCTAAGTAGTCAGCAAATAAAATTTATTTAAGTAGGGCAACACTATTTGTTTTGGTTTTTGCTCTTAGTCGTGCTAAGTTGAACAGTGGGCCATCTGGTCTTGTGCGAATGTAAATATCTTCTGAGCTGTTTTTGAAGGCGTAATTTAGTAGGGCAGCAAAAAATATACCAAAAAGGGTGTGGGCGAGAACACACCCCTGTTTCATTCCGTTGTTGACTTTAAAACTCTCTGATGAACTCACGATAACATAAATAATTTGCAATATGCGGATGACACAGTCTTAATAGCAGAGACAGAGAATGAGCTACAAGAAATGATAGACATAATAGTAAAAGTATGCAAAAAGAAAGGTCTCAGTCTGAATAGTAAGAACACAGAAGTAATAGTTATATCGAAGAAACAATCACCACCATCATGCAGCATAAAAATAAACGAGACAAATCTGAAACAAGTGCAACGTTTCAAATACTTGTGCACAATAATAACATCAGATGGGAGATGCACCACAGAAATAAAAAGCAGAATAGCTCAGGCCAAAATAGCATTTCAGAAAATGAAAAATATCTTATGCAACAAATATATGTCAATAAAAATGAGAAAGAGAGTTTATCGGTGCTATATAGAACCAATTCTGACCTATGGAAGCGAATCATGGATAGTAGACAAACAAATGAAAAGAGATTAGATGCCACAGAGATGGGATTTCTCAGAAGAATGTTGAAAGTTCCCTGGACAGCTAAAAAGACCAATTAGGAAGTTTTCAAAGAGGCCAATACAAAAAGGGAGTTCTTTAAAAACATCAGAAAGAAACAATCAACATTTTTCGGGCACATCATGAGAAGAGGATGGTTGGAATACTTGGTTACAACTGGTAAAATAAAAGGAAAAAGAGATCGCGGACGACAAAGAGAGAAAATACTGGATAGCTTGGTGTCATGGCATGGAAAACAGTCAACAACAGAACTGATACGATGCACTGTAGATAGAAGATTGTGGAAGGACATGATCACCTACGCAAACCGGTATGGCACGTGATGATGATGATGATGATGATGAACTCCCGTTTAAATAGATTTTACCATTCATGCCTTCATGGAAGGACATAATCATCTTAAGTAATTCAGGTGGGCAGCCTATGCTTTCTAACACCATGTAGAGCCCATCTCTGTTTACTTTTTCGAAGGCCTTTGTTAGATCCACAAAGGCAATATATAAAGGTATATTTTGTTCTCGACATTTCTTTTGCAGTTGTCTAAGTGTGAGGATCATGTCTATAGTTGATCTCCCGGGTCTGAAGCCGTATTGAGCCTCGGGAAGAACACGTTCTGCAAGTCTATGTAGGCGCTTTATTATGACTCTAGCAAAAGCCTTGCCGGCTGTTCTAAGAAGAGAAATGCCTCTGTAATTATTGCAATCGCCCCTGTCTCCTTTGTTTTTATACAGCGCCATGATATTAACATTTCTTATATCACGAGGTATTTCTCCTTGTCTCCAGCATTTGATTAGCAGTTTGTATAGATGTGGAAGTAGTACGTTTAAGTTTTCCTTTAGTATCTCTGTGGGAATGTTGCCATTTTCTGCAGCTTTTCTCTTGAGAGGGCATTTATGACGTCAAGCTGGGGCATTGCAGGATATTTAGGTATTGATTGTGCTAGAGCTGTGCTTGCTGGTCTGTCATCATGGTATAGGTTGGAGTGGTGTTCAACCCATCTTTCTATTTGTTGTCCCTTGTTAGTAATAGGTTCTCCAAACTTGGATTTTAGGGGGACTAATTTGGTTATTTTTGGTCCAAGGGTCTTTTTATATTATATATTATAATACCATACTGTAGCTAAAAACGTGTATTGTTATCATATACATACCATATTATTTGTCAATGTTTAAGTAAAGTCATCTCCTGAATTATTTCAAACAATGAAATGAAATATATCGTAAACATTTTTTTTCAAACCTTGCAGCCTCCATCATAAATTTCTCTTAATCCACCTTTCTGTATCTTTAAAATAAACAAACCACTTCAAAATGTACTGGGTGTGTGTGTGTGTGTGTGTGTGTGTGTGTGTGTGTGTACCCACATATATTCCCACATATGATTATTTGTATATAATCAGATTTGGACTAATAGGTGCCCAGAGCGTGGCCAACTCTGATAACAGCCTGGGGAAAGAAATGCCATATAAGTAGTGCCGCAGTAGTGGTAGGATATAGTAAGCCCCAGTAAAGTGTTATCAACTAGAAAACACGTGGAAGAAAATACGCTAGCGGCGTTGTAAGCAAGTACAGATATAGGAGTTTTGGTATAACAGGAAGTGGTATTTCTGGCAGTTTTGTAGGAGCACGTGGTCCTTATCAGATTGATATTTATATATAATTAATCGTTTATAAGTGCATGCTAGGCTTGCTAGACTGGCATTTAAATCTATACAAAAACATATCTTTCCAATTATCCATCCTTGCATCCACCGATTCACTCACTCATGTATCCATCCCATTATATTTTGTCCCTCTATTAATCTGTCCAAGTAGTCCCAAATACCTAGGTATGGGTGTATCAATAGGCCTGAAGTAAGGGCCTATTTATAGTGTCAGAATAAGATCTAGAAAGACGAAGAAATAATCCGACGTAGCATGCGCCTTATAGAGAACATGCTGTCAGTGCTCGTATCGTCGAAACATGTTTTGTTAATATGATCACCATAACGCCCACATATATCTCACTATACAGGACATATTTGGCACATATTTAAGGCGGAAAGAAAAGAAAATCACGATCCTACTGAGCAAATAAATAATAAAGACGTACTGAAAAAATTAAATAACTAACATATGCAACAGAGATGAAAAGAATATTTTGTAGTCCTAGTAAACATGGCACCATCTACTAATAACTCAACAAAAACAACGCAATATTGCACAAACACTGGACCCAACGTCATGAAAGAGACAATCGTAGAAGAAAACAAATATGCACCAAAAAATAAAGCATCATGGATAGATAATAAAACAGTGAAAATAATAGCAGCATGAGAAATAGGAGTTACATGTCACAGAAT
Source organism: Megaustenia siamemsis (assembly GCA_032433765.1). Lineage (NCBI taxonomy): Eukaryota > Metazoa > Mollusca > Gastropoda > Stylommatophora > Ariophantidae > Megaustenia > Megaustenia siamemsis. The sequence continues at coordinate 41,182,737 of JAVIAB010000051.1, read as the reverse complement.
ATTCAATGCAGCATGACACCAACAAAAGCCCCAGAAGACTGGCAAAAGGCAATCATTGTACCAATATGGAAAAAGAAAGGTAGCAAGAGAGACTGCAATCAATATAGAGGTATATCGCTTCTCAGCCATACAGAAAAGTTATGACTAAAATATTACTAAGAGTCTATGAGACTAAGGAATAAAATAAAACCAGAAATATGTGAGAAACAATATGGATTGAAGGAAAAGAAACTAATAATGCAATAAACCTGCTAAGAATTCTGATACGAAGAGGAATCGAGGTAAAGAAAGAGCTATAAATGTGCTTCATAGAAACACAAACGGGTGTCCGGTTAGCGCAATCGATAGGCGGTTGGCTTACCACGGCAACGGCCGGGGTTCGTACCCTGGCGAGGACACCTGGGTTTTACTAATTCCCTAAAACCTGCATGGCGAGGGGCATCCTGTAATGGGATAAAACAGACTTTACACGCAAAATTCAGTCCCACAAAATTGAGTGGGTGGGACTTCGTCAGAGGTCAAAGCTGACGAAAGAGAACGAACGAACGAAACACAAACGCATTTGACAAATTAAAGCATGTGTAAATAATCAATGTGCTAGAGAAACTAAACATTTATGACAAGGATCTAAAAATAATAAATAAAAAAAATTATTTAGCAACAAACAGCAGACGTAAGAAACTTGGCAACCAAACATGAACTACATGAAATTATAGACACAATAGTGAGAGAAAGCAACATGAAAGGTATCGGCCTAAATAAAAAGAAAACAGAAGTAATTGTCATATCGAAGAAAAAAAAAACCCATATTATAGTTGAAACAAGTGCAGGGCGTCAAAAACAAGGGCACAATAATAACATCACATGGGAAATACACTGCCGATAAGAAGCAGAATAACTCTGAATTAGTACTCGTATTTCAGAAAATAAAAATAAAAACAAAAAATACAAGTCCGTGCTAATATATGTGACCAAGAGAGTTCATTGATCGAATATGGAGCCAATTCTGGCCTATTGAAGCGAATCATGGAGACAAACAAATTAAAAGACAGTTGTGTGGCACTTACATGGGATTTCTCAGAAGACTGTTCAGAGCCCCCTGGACATCTAAATAGACCAATGGGGAAATGCCAAATGAGGCCAGCACAAAAATAGAGCCTCTAAAAACATCAGAAAAAAACAACCGACATTTTACGAGCACATCATGAGAAGTGGAACGTTAGTTACCACTAGAAAAGTACGGGGTAAAAGATGTCGCGGACGACAAAAGATAGAAGATACTAGGTAATTTGATGTTGTGGATCAGTAAATAGACAACAACAGAACTGATACGATTCACTCTGAACAGAGAATTGTGAAAGCATATGGTCGCCTACGCCAACTGGCATGGCACATAATGACTATTTGACTATGAATAAATAGTCTAACTCAACTGTCAAAGGAAGGACTATTCTGAGTGTCAATGAAAAGACTTCATCGAGTACCAAGGTACTTTCATAGGTTATTCTTTACCGAACATCAGAGTACTTTCCAGTAGTATTATGGAAAGGACTTTGCTCGAATACAAAAGTACTTTCCATCAGTTTTATGGATGGGACCTTACTCAAGTACCAAAGTAGTAACATTTCTTTATCACCGAGGAAAGAACCTTTTTTCCAGTTTCAAATTAATGACTTTTCTGTTATCATGGAAACGACAATATTTGAGTATCAAAATGTCACAGAGTCCAAATATGTTAAGCACACTCATGGTGCTAATATTAAATATCTGCTTTGTGCAAACAACACGATATGTGTCGTGTTTGTTATTATTTATTTTGTTCTCTCTCTCTCTCTCTCTCTCTCTCTCTCTCTCTCTGCGATCAAGACTCAATCAGAGTAGGGTTCCAGACTCTCACATGAAGACAGCTCTCTGTTTAAGTGAATTGATCGCCCCCACAGACAGACCATCATAATTAGAGTCTGTTAGATCCACTCTGATTGAATACCTGTTAAAACGTTGCACTGTGTTCTGCGCCAGTGGCCCAGTGCATCCGATTTCAGCCAGCATTTTATTGAGGTTTGCTTTCCTTAGCCTTTGATTGTCCCCAATCTTCCTGCAAGGCAGCAGATTGTCTTTTCTGTAGGGGGATTCTGCCTTTAGATGGTCGGCCCTCCCAGGTTTACGAGCACCATCTGCCTGAGTCAGTAGAGGTGACTAACACAGACAAGCACACACAAAGATATGAGATGTGACTAACACTGACATGCACACAACGATATGAGGAATGACTAACACTGACACACACCAAGATATGATATATGACTAACACAGGCACACTCTAAAAAATAAGATATGATTAACACAGATACACAAACTAAGATATGAGATATGACTAACATAAACATACACTCACAAAGATAGGAGATGTGACTAACATAGACATGCATACACAAAGATATTAGATATGACTAAACACAAATACACAAAGATGTGAGACATGACTAATATAGACAGACGCACATTAAGATATGAGATGTGACTAGCATGGACATACACACAAACATATGAGACATGACTAACATAGACATGCACACACAAAGGTATGAGATGTGACTAACATAGACATGCACATTTATTTTGTTCAAATATATTATTAAAACAAAGGAAAATGTCACGTGGCTATAGGAAAATAATGTCAGTGACCATCATTTTTACAGACCTTCGTCACATGATTTTTATAGTAATGTGGTCGGTATTACGCCCGTGCCGCTTAACTTTCCCAGAAAAAAATCTGGTACACATTTAAGACTGGATGAACCTGGAAGCCGTCGATCAGGGTCGAACCTGGCCTTGTGTCTTTTGTAGTCAACTTCACTACGGTGGAACTATCGCGATTCAAAATATATTATGTCAGAAAAAAGCATCAACTAAAATTTAATTTAAAAAAAAATGAATTTCACGAACGAACTGTTTGCTGGCACTACACTACCAAAGCAACAAAACGTGTTCTGTGCAGAATTCATTTCCGAATATATTTATTTACACCAGTCTTCTTGTAATAATATGTTTTAAAAATAAAGTTTCACACATAAGACGCTCACACAAATACATTAACACACGTCAAAAGTACAACTAAACCGCAAAACAGGAAGCTGCATAAACACTATTCACATTAATAATAGCGATGTTGTAAGGTTTCCTTGTGTATCTAAATCTGTCAAAACGTGTTTTTCTATTACATTTGTAATCAAGTATACTTTCTCGCAATCTGTCTCACTCTATCTCTCGTTTACCGCTTTCCTTATTTGCTCTTTTCCGTAAAACAACTTTCCATATATTTCCATTATTGTCTTTCCGAGATCTGTATTCCTTGTTACTTCGCGTGCTTATTTCTTGATATTATTTTCCTCTTTATTGATCATCACTCATTCTTTATCTGTTTCTCTTGCTCCATCTATCTTGCTCTATTTCTGTATACGTGTTACATCTCCAATATTTTGCAAACTCGTTTTGTCATTTCTCTTTTTGACACATTCATTATCACAGTCGTCATCTCTCTTACTTCCCTTCTATCTATCTCTAAGTACGTGTGTTAACATGCTCATATATCAGTACCCATATATCTGTCGAGTCTTTTTTCTCTTTAATCCGTGCTCTACTTATATATAAAAAGCGATTAATTTTTGTATAACATTTTAAAATACCCCATTAGATTTTTACGTGCACAAGTAGAAAATAATTTACGGACATTCAGTGCAGATAAACCCCAGGGCACTGTGAGTGTCTTGCACCACCTTAGTGGATTTTTCCATTCCACCTCAGATTGCAGAACATTTTCCACCTCAGAATTTTAAGAAGTATATTTTCTGTAATCTATTAATTTAGTGGATTTACCCCACCACATCTAATAGTGAATGAAGTGCTCTGTAATCTATTATTGTAATGGATTTATCCCCACCACGTCTAATAGTGAATGAAGTGCTCTGTAATCTATTATTGTAATGGATTTACCCCCACCACATCTAATAGTGAATGAAGTGCTCTGTAATCTATTATTGTAATGGATTTACCCCCACTACGTCTAATAGTGAATGAAGTGCTTTGTAATATATTATTGTAATGGATTTACCCCCACCACGTCTAATAGTGAATGAAGTGCTTTGTAATCTATTATTTTAGTGGAATAACCCCACCACACCTAATAATGAATGAAGTGCTCTGTAATCTATTATTGTAATGGATTTACCCCCACCACGCCTAATAGTGAATGAAGTGCTCTGTAATCTATTATTGTAATGGATTTACCCCCACATAACCTAATAGTGAATGAAGTGTTTTGTAATCTATTATTGTAATGGATTTACCCCCACAACACCTAATAATGAATGAAGTGCTTTGCAATCTATTATTGTAATGGATTTACCCCCACCACGCCTAATAGTGAATGAAGTGCTCTGTAATCTATTATTGTAATGGATTTACCCCCACATAACCTAATAGTGAATGAAGTGTTTTGTAATCTATTATTGTAATGGATTTACCCCCACAACACCTAATAATGAATGAAGTGCTTTGCAATCTATTATTTTAGTGGAATTACCCCACCACACCTAATAGTGAATGAAGTGCTCTGTAATCTATTATTGTAATGGATTTACCCCCATCACGTCTAATAGTGAATGAAGTGCTTTGTAATCTATTATTGTAATGGATTTACCCCCATCACGTCTAATAGTGAATGAAGTGCTTTGTAATCTATTATTGTAATGGATTTACCCCCACCACGCCTAATAGTGAATGAAGTGCTTTGTAATCTATTATTTTAGTGGAATAACCCCACCACACCTAATAATGAATGAAGTGCTTTGTAATCTATTATTTTAGTGGAATAACCCCACCACACCTAATAATGAATGAAGTGCTTTGTAATCTATTATTGTAATGGATTTACCCCACCACACCTAATAATGAATTAAGTGCTCTGTAATCTATTATTTTAGTGGATCATCACACCTAATAATGAATGAAGTTCTTTGTAATCTACTATTTTAGTGGAATAACCCCACCACACCTAATAATGAATGAAGTGCTTTGTAATCTATTATTGTAATGGATTTACCCCACCACACCTAATAATGAATGAAGTGCTAATCAACTTGCTTAATGGCTTTCAAACATCTATACATAAGGTTGGTAGCGGGCTTTGTTGGTCTTTATTAGCAAATTCAGGCCCCATTTTTCCGAGCAGCTTCAAACATGATTGGCTCTGTCAATTTGTTTCAGTAAAATATCAGGCAAAAGATTTAACAAAGTAGTATTATGTTACAAAGTTCCCCAGTCGTTTTCTGACGTCATTCGTCTTCTGACCCCAATTCATATATTAAGAAATTGTGTATGTTTGTTCCCACAGTCCAACATTCTACTGCTAGATTTCCCAATTCTTTCGCTAATGGAGAAATCTTTCAAGGATAACTTGCAGACATTTCTGTATTTTAATTTAGGTCTATTCACAGGCCGTAATTCCACAACACTATTTAATTGAGATGCGACTGTTTCAAACCCATCTGATATCAGTGAATTGCAATTTACACACAAGTTAGCCGTGATTTCCTACACAGGCCATGTAAGAAATATATTGAATATATCCTTCGAATTATTAACTAAAAGTATTCACAGTATTATTTATCAACAACCTCAGCTTGTGCAATCACAGCATATATGGTCACTAAGGGATATTTCACACTCTCTCTCTCTCTCTCTCTCTCTCTCTCTCTCTCTCTCACTCTCTCTCTCTCTCTCTCTCTCATGACTTGGTGGTATATGATTTCATAAGTCTTCCTTTTCATTATTGTTTTCAGTTTTCGTCAGTCTTTGTCTGCCTCTACCTCGTTTGCCTTGTATTTTACTCTTCAAGAGAATACTCATTTTGTATCTCTTTTGACTGTTATATAATTGTTTTTTCTTCTTCTTCGAATTGTATTAAATAGTTCTTTCTTCGTGTTTTTTTTCATATAATTCAATTCTTAATATTTTTCTATAAATCCACATTTCAAGGCTTTCATTTTTTTTCTTCTTTTCGGTTTTCTTAGTTAGTGCCCATGCTTCTACATGCATATTATTATTGAGGTATAGGTTTTAGTTCCAATGTTATTTGCAACAATATAAGCATATCATTTTTGTTGTTAAAATTCTTTTTGACATGTCTGCTCTGTTGTTTTTCTGACATTTTCCAACCCTCGTTATAACACGTCCAAGATAGCAATAATCTTTAATTCTCTCTAGTTTATTTCTATTTACTTGATATTAAATACTTTGGACATACTGTAACCAGTGATGGAAAATGTACAACTGAAATAAACAAAAGAATAGGAATAGCAAAAAGTAATTTTAATGCCATGAAGAACATACTAACATCAAAACAAATAACACCAGGGCTAAAACTAAGAATAGCAAAATGTTACATCTTCTCAATATTCCTATATGGTGCAGAAACATGGACATTAGACAAGAAAACAGAACAGATAATTGAAGCCTTTGAAATATGGGTATATAGAAGAATAGATAGAATTAGATGGAAGGAAACAAACCAAACGACGAAGTCTTAAAACAACTAAAAATGAAAAGAGAACTACTAAACACAATTCAAACAAGGCAAATGCGATTTTTAGGCCATGTTAAAAGACACAACAGCCTAATTAAAGTAATCCTGGAGGGGAAAATACAAGGTAAAACAGGCAGAGACAGACCAAGACTAACATGGACGAGTAACATCAAAAGATGGACAAATCAGCCTATGACAACCTGTACCATCAAAACAAGAGACAGAGCATGGCGCTCCATGGTAGCCAACCTTCGTTGCGGAGAAGGCACTCGATGATGATGACTTGATATTGACCTGTAAAGTTTCTGCATTATCTGATGTTTATTATCATAGCTTTATAAGCTTGTTTTGTTCATTATTTTACACTTTTTATTTTTTTTTTACTTCTCAGCTTCTGCCAGTAATAAATACATCACAATCTGAATATCTTAAGTTATTAATTAATCCGTTGATGTTAAAGATCTACTAAAATCTATCTTTGTAGCCATACCGAAGAAGTCAGGCGCCACTGATTGTGAAGACCATCGCACTATTAATCTCATGAGCCATATGACTAAAATATTACTAAGAATAACCATGAGACGTGTAAGGAACAAAATAAAACCAGAAATAAGTGTGGAACAATGTGGATTTGTGGAAGGAAAGGGCACCAATAATGCGATATACATCTTAAGAACATTGATAGAAAGATCTATAGAGGTAAAGAAAGATCTATATATGTGATTTATAGACTACACGAAAGCATTTGACAAAGTAAAGCATGTGGAAATAATCAATATGCTGGAGAAATTAAACATTGATGGTAAGGATCTGCGAATTATAAAAAAAAAACATGTACTGGCAACAAACAGCAGCTATACGAATTAACAACCAAACAGGACAATTCCAATTTATAAAACAAGGAGTCAGACAAGGCTGTGTTCTGTCACCGGATTTGTTTTCACTTTACAGCGAATATATTATGAGATCAATAGTAGACACAACAGGAATTGAAATCAACGGTCACAACATAACTAATTTTCGATATGCGGATGATACAGTCTTAATAGCAGAGACAGAGAACGAACTACAAGAAATGATAGACATAATAGTAAAAGAAAGCAACAAGAAAGGTCTCAGTCTGAATAGTAAGAAAACAGAAGTAGTGGTTTATCGAAGAAACAATCATCGCCATAATGCAGCATACAAATAAACAAGAAAAATCTTAAACAAGTGCAACGTTTCAAATACTTGGGCACAATAATAACATCAGATGGAAGATGCACCACAGAAATGAAAAGCAGAATAGCTCAGGCCAAAATAGCATTTCAGAAAATGAAAAATATCTTATGCAACAAATCTATGTCAATAAAAATGAGAAAAAGAGTTCATCGGTGCTATATAGAATCAATTCTGACCTATGGAAGCGAATCATGGACAGTAGACAAACAAATGAAAAGACGATTAGAGGCCACAGAGTTGGGATTTCTCAGAAGAATGTTGAAAGTTCCCTGGACAGCTAAAAAGACTAATTAAAAAGTTCTCAAAGAGGCCAACACAAAAAGGGAGCTATTAAAATACATCAGAAAAAAGCAATCAACATTTTTCGGGCACATCATGAGAAGAGGAAAGTTTAAATACTTGGTTACAACTGGCAATATAAAAGGAAAGAGAGATCGCGGACGACAAAGAGAGAAAATACTGGATAGCTTGGTGTCATGGCATGGAAAAGAGTCAACAACAGAACTGATACGATGCACTGTAGATTGAAGATTGTGGAGGGACATGATCACCTACGCCAACCGGTATGGCACATGATGGTCATAGATCTTACTCTAGGCCTGCCTATGGGTCTGCCTCTTTCTCTTCTCCTTTTTTAATAAATGCTTTGTATGGTAAGAAATAGCACGGCATTCTTTCTAGATGGGCAAACCAGTTTATTTGTTTTTATTTTTTCTTTTCTGTATGTAGCTTAGGATTGCTTTAATGTCTACTATTTCTATTATAATATCATTTCTGATTCTGACTTTTCTAGTCACGCTTATCTTAGATATCTTATTTCTGTGGTGACAAGATTTTTAAAATGTTTAGTCGTAAGTGACCATGTTTGACATTGGTAGACACAATGTATATATATCTATATGGCCCTTTTCGTCTTGTCAGACGGTCTAGTGGAGGCTATTGCGTTTTTTTTTAGGTATTGTTTTTGCCGAACAGCTTCTCTCGTGGCTAATTCTACCAATGTTTGACAAACACACGCGGTCACATAATGAACAGGTCAGGCTCGCTGATCCACAGGGTTTACCATCCTTTTTCATGAGTCTCTTCTCTTCTAAGCCATGTCTTAGCACAGTCTCAAATGTTGTTATACCGTTCCTTATACGTGCTCTCCATGATGTGCGATCACTTGCCAGATGTTTCCAATCATTTTCACAGATGGAGAAGTCTTTCAGAGATGATTTGCAGATATCTCTATATCGTAGTTTAGGTCTGCCGATTTGTCTTTTTCCGTGTTTTAGCTCACCATATAGTATTTGCCTAGGAATGCGTTTTTCTTCCATCCGTTGGACATGCCCCAGCCATCTTAGCCTTCGACTTCTGAGCATCGACATGATTGTTAGGGTCTTAGCACGTTGCAGGACAGTTAAGTTGGTTATTTTGTCTTGCCATTTGATGTGCATTATTTTGCGGAGACATCGCATGTGGAAGACATTTAGTCTTTTTTCCTGGTTTGAGTATGTTGTCCAGGTTTCGGATCCATATAGTAGTGTGCTAAGCACACATGTTTGATATATTAGGAGTTTAGTCTTTCGAGTTAGTTTCATGTTGTTCCATGCCCTTTTTGTGAGTTTGCCGAAGGTCGTAGCTGCCTTACCAATTCGACAGTTTATTTCTTCATCAAGAGAGATGGTTTAGCACAATGTGGGATTGAGTATATTCTGTATAAGATTGTTTCTTGACGGTAATATGCATTGTTTTGTGTTGAAGTGCAGGTGATATGCGTCACAATTGTGTGTATGCCTTGTTGCTTAGAATGTCTATTTCTTTATCGATTTTGCCATCTTCAAAGAATGTCGTTCCCAAATATTTAAAGTTTATTACTTGTTTTATAACATGGTGTAGTTTGGATATGTTTAATGTTTTCTTTTATTTTCCTATTGATATTACTTCTGGGTTTTTTTTTCACTGCTTATTTTCATGTTATTAATTTTTCATTCTTTATTCAAATATAGCATACGTTGTTGAAGTTATGTTTCTTCTGAAACTATTGGGGTCTGGTCGTCAGCAACCAAGTAGTTCATTTGTATCTTCACTTTGTGATTTGGCATCCTTGCATATTTTGTCGATATAAGTGATACACAAGAGTGATGATATCACGCATTCTTGCATATTTTGTCGATGTATGTGATAAATAAGAGTGTTGACAACGCGCATTCTTGCATATTTTGTCAATGTAAGTGATAAATAAGAGTGGTGACAACGCGCATTCTTGCATATTTTGTCAATGTAAGTGATAAATAAGAGTGGTGACAACGCGCATTCTTGCATATTTTGTCGATGTAAGTGATAAAGAAAAGTGGTGACAACGCGCATTCATGCATATTTTGTCGATGTAAGTGATAAATAAGAGTGGTGACAACGCGCATTCATACATATTTTGTCGATGTGAGTGATAAATAAGAGTGGTGACAACGCGCATTCATGCATATTTTGTCGATGTAAGTGATAAAGAAGAGTGGTGACAACGCGCATTCATGCATATTTTGTCGATGTAAGTGATAAAGAAGAGTGTTGACAACGCGCATTCATGCATTTTTTGTCGATGTAAATAATTAAAAAAGAGTGGTGACATAACGCATCCTTGTCTCACTTTAGATGCTGCTGCGAATAATTTGGATGTTCCTTTACTCACTCTAATCACACTTCTGCTGTTGCTATATAATCTCTTTCAACATCTAATAAGGTGGTACAATTGTAAAGCATTGGATTTTTATTCATACCTGCATTTGATTTGCGGCACTCACGTTTTAGGGACCACATTGATCAAAATGTCTTGATGGTGAACAAATGTTATCACAAACAAACATGTTTTCTCTACACCTCTAGACGTAAAGCTGTTATTTCTTCTCTTCTGTGTATAGTTGAAGATTTGTTTTATACCAGGAGACCAGGTGGTCTAGAGATAAGACGTCGGCCTCCGTAAAAAAAAGTCCTGTGTCCAAATTTCGCCAAAATTTTCGCGGTTGGTTTTCTCCAAAACCGTTGGTTTGATCGTAGATTTACCCTTCTCCCGGGGAGTAAGATCCGATGTCTAGCCTCCTTGGGTAACGGCTTAAACACATGAGCAAGTTAAGGAACTCCTAGGGGTTAAAAGTCGAAAAGAGTTGGTCGATATGACTGCTGCCCGGGGACATTTGTCCATTAAAATATCTACCCAAGCAGAAGACGAATAAATCGTTCCCTGCATAGCAGCTTTACCGCAGTACTGCAACTATTTGTTAGTTCCCTAAGAATATATCGGATAAAAAAAGCGCAGATAAATCAAAACTGGAAGAAAAATCAGCAATACACAGCAGCAGAATTCAATAAGTGGGTGAGTGCTGAAGAAGAAAAGAATCTTATACATGATATGCTGTTTTGGTAGCCCTGACACTGACTGCCGCTGACAATGGGCTTCGTCATGTCCTTAGTCGTCTAGGGTGTTGCTTGAACCAGGTCTTACCTATAATCATTTCATGTGTCATTGCTCAATCTATTAAACTATCCCTTCAGACATTTGTCTCTCCTAGGCCATGTCATCTGGTTACATTTTGTACTTTAGCTGTTCCCACCTTTGCGTTGAAATCCAATAACTGTTATCTACTTGAATGAATGCGGTTCCATTGCCATCTTTGGCTCGTTGTAAAAGGCGCCAATGTCTGCCATGAAATACCATTACTTAATTTAATTACAGTTCATGCATTGTTTAAATTCTTTACGTATTATTATTTACTTACATTCTTACTCAAGTATTCATTCATCTGTTTATCTAATATGCTTTACTTACCTTTTTATCCATGCATTTGGTGTAATCTGTCCATTCACTGGAGTGATCTTTGGTATTATTTCCTAGTGCAAACCACCGACCATCTTGTTTGCAGCGCTTCTCTGCGTACCCTGAGAGGAGTATAGAAATATGGCGCTTGAACAGGAGATGAAAGTTACATGAACCAAAGGAAGTAATGTTCAATGATCGTTGATAATCTTGATTCGTGTGAACAGAGTAATAGGACAACATTGATTGAAGCTCATGCTGTTACTGTTTGGGAAGAAGGGCTACAGGATTGTTCGTGGGAGGACTTCCGAGACTTTAGAACAATTTCTGTCAACTGCAGCAGCTGGACTGAGTGAACATTTTCTTGCTCGCCTCATCTACGAACTAACTGTGAAGTCATAATAAAGGATTTTTAAAATTCAGAAACAAATAAACTGGCCAAGTTATCTCAATATGGGAAATAAATCATGATCATGATTCACTAAAGTACCTTAACCATATATTGACATGAATGGTGAATTATTGAGATAAAAAATCAGCAAAGATTAGAAAAATCAGCAAAGATTAGAAAAATCACTAGTTATGCAAGGGAAGATAATGATGATATGTTTATTCAAAGTAAGTTACTTAGTCCATGTCTCGGATTGGAAATTGAACGCATTAATTGCTGTCGGTACAAACGCTGCAGTGTTCTGTTGTCTTTAGAGGATTTAGTTTTATCAAAGATTTGGGGTGGGGGAGGGAGGAGGGGGCCTCGCGGAGGGATTTTATTCGCAAACACAAAACGAAATTTCCTTCGATAATGCCTGATTTATGTATAAGATTATTATAATAAGAAGATCAATGATGGCGTATCTTCAAGGAACAAACAAATAAACACTGGTTATAGTTTGGACAAGAGCACGAAATAAATTGAAAAAAAAACACAATAAAATGGTATTATAAACATGTGAGGATCGATAATTCGGAATTGATGAGGTAATTGTAAACAAATAAATAATGCTTCTTCTTAATTTTTTTGTATACACAATATTCGTGGGCTTTGTTCCATTGAAAGAATCAAGACAGTTTACGAAAAAGTTTTCATATGTTTATAGTACTTTTTCACATGGAATGAACCAAGAAAGTTTACAAAAAAAGTTTTCATATGTTTAGAGTACTTTTTCACATGGAAAGAACCAAGGAAGTTTACAAAAAAAGTTTTCATATCTTTAGAGTACTTTTTCACATGGAAAGAACCAAGCCAGTTTACAGAAACGTTTTCATATGTTTAGAGTACCTTTTCACATGGAAAGAACCAAGACAGTTTGCAAAAAAATGTTCGTAAGTTTAGAATACTTTTTTCACATTGAAAAAACCAAGAAAGTTTACAAAAAAGGTTTCGTATGTTTAGAATACTTTTTTCACATAAAAAGAACCAAGAAAGTTTACAAAAAAGTTTTCGTATGTTTAGAATACATTTTTCACATAGAAAGAACCAAGAAAGTTTCAGAAGAGTTGCAGAACTAGTGAATAAAGAAGCAAGACGGTTGTTTGTTTTAATCAAAAGTGACATTTTATTTTTAGCCTTGGAAATTGTGCTTCGTTTGTGAACGAAATAAAAAGACCATCAAGGAAATTATCAAAGAGGCCAACACAAAATGTGAGCTCTTAAAACATCAGAAAGAAACAATCGACAGCTATCGGACACATCATGAGAAGAGGAAAGATGGGGTACTTAGCTACAACTGGCAGAATAAAGGGAGCGATTGACCACTGACGACAAAGAGAGAGGAAACTAGATAGTTTGGTGCAATTGCATGGAAAACAGTCAACAACATAATTGATACGATGAACTGTGGATAGAAAATTGTAAAAGGACATGATAGCATACGCCAACCGGTATGTGATACATTCCTGTATGTAGTCTAGTACATTCCCGTACGATGTCTAGTACATTCCGATATGTAGTCTAGTACATTCCCGATGTAGTCTAGTACATTCCGGTATGTAGTCTAGTACATTCCGGTATGTAGTCTAGTACATTCCCGATGTAGTCTAGTACATTCCCGTACGATGTCTAGTACATTCCGGTATGTAGTCTAGTACATTCCCGTACGATGTCTAGTACATTCCCGTATGTAGTCTAGTACATTCCCGTACGATGTCTAGTACATTCCCGTATGTAGTCTAGTACATTCCCGTATGTAGTCTAGTACATTCCCGTACGATGTCTAGTACATTCCGGTATGTAGTCTAGTACATTGCCGCATGTAGTCTAGTAGATTGGTGTTATTATACAAATTGATATATTATCCAAATAGTTTCAAATGACGACACCACACTCACAAAACGTTAAATGTTTAGGTAAAATAAATGTAGATGAAAGATGTTTAGTAGAATGACTCTTGTAACTAAAATATCAAAGACTGTTGAGTTTCAGGGCTGCAATATGCAATCTTGAATAACAAACATTTTTAAAAAGTTAACTTAAAGCTACGTCTAATAACCTTGAAGTAAACAACTAATAGGAATGGCAAAAAACAATTTTAATGCCAAGAAAAATATACTAACATCAAAACTAATAACACCAGGGCTAAAATTTAGAATAGCAAAATGTTTTATCTTCTCAACATTCCTGTATGGTGCAGTAACATGGACATTGGACAAGAAAACAGAACATAAAATTGAAGCCTTTGAAATGTAGATTTATAGAATAGGATGAATTGGATGGAAAGAAAAGAAAACAAATGATGAAGTCTTAAAACAACTAAAAATGAAAAGAGAACTACTAAACACATTTCAAACAAGACAAATGACATTTTTGGGACATGTTAAAAGATACAGCAGCCTATTAAAAGTAATTTGGAAAGGAAAAATACAAGGTAAAAGAGGCAGAGGCAGGCCAAGACTGACACGGACAAGTAACATCAAAAGATGGACAATAGAGTCTTTTGACAACCTGCGCTATGAAAGCAAGTGAAAGTGCGGAATAGCGCTCCAGGGTGACCCACCTTCGATGCGGAAACGACACTCAGTGATGAATCACTTTGAATGTATAATAGAAGAAACATTTATATGTTACTTTCCTGGAATGATAATTCACTTTGAATGTATTATAGAAGAAACATTTATATATGTTACTTTCCTGGAATGATGAATCACTTTGAATGTATAATAGAAGAAACATGTATATTTTACTTTCCTGGAATGATGAATCACTTTGAATGTATTATAGAAGAAACATGTATATTTTACTTTCCTGGAATGATGAATCACTTTGAATGTTTTATAGAAGAAACATGTATATTTTACTGTTCTGGATAGGCATGCATGTGTAAATCAACTAAAATATCAGTGACAAACAGCTGTGAGCTTTCTTACCCTGAAAAAAAAATAGAAATAGTTTACAAAAGAGTTACACAATTTGTCGCGTTGAAAGAAGAAAGACATTTTACAAAAGAGTTACAGAATTTGCCGCATTGAAAGAAGAAAGACATTTTACAAAAGAGTTACAGAATTTGTCGCATTGAAAGAAGAAAGACATTTTACAAAAGAGTTACAGAATTTGTCGCGTTGAAAGAAGAAAGACATTTTACAAAAGAGTTACATAATTTGTCGCATTGAAAGAAGAAAGACATTTTACAAAAGAGTTGCATAATTTGTCGCATTGAAAGAAGAAATACATTTTACAAAAGAGTTACAGAATTTGTCGCATTGAAGAAATACATTTTACAAAAGAGTTGCAGAATTTGTCGCATTGAAAGAAGAAAGACATTTCACAAAAGAGTTGCAGAATTTGCCGCATTGAAAGAAGAAAGACATTTTACAAAAGAGTTACAGAATTTGTCGCACTGAAAGAAGAAAGATATTTTACAAAAGAGTTGCAGAATTTGTCGCATTGAAAGAAGAAAGAAATTTTACAAAAGAGTTGCAGAATTTGTCGCATTGAAAGAAGAAAGACATTTTACAAAAGAGTTGCAGAATTTGTCGCATTGAAAGAAGAAAGACATTTTACAAAAGAGTTGCAGAATTTGTCGCATTGAAAGAAGAAAGACATTTTACAAAAGAGTTGCAGAATTTGTCGCATTGAAAGAAGAAAGACATTTTACAAAAGAGTTATAGAATTTGTCGCATTTAAAGAAGAAAGACATTTTACAAAAGAGTTACAGAATTTGTCGCATTGAAAGAAGAAAGACATTTTACAAAAGAGTTGCAGAATTTGTCGCATTGAAAGAAGAAAGACATTTTACAAAAGAGTTGCAGAATTTGTCGCATTGAAAGAAGAAAGATATTTTACAAAAGAGTTACAGAATTTGCCGCATTGAAAGAAGAAAGACATTTTACAAAAGAGTTACAGAATTTGTCGCATTGAAAGAAGAAAGATATTTTACAAAAGAGTTACAGAATTTGCCGCATTGAAAGAAGAAAGACATTTTACAAAAGAGTTACAGAATTTGCCGAATTGAAAGAAGAAAGACATTTTACAAAAGAGTTACAGAATTTGCCGCATTGAAAGAAGAAAGATATTTTACAAAAGAGTTACAGAATTTGTCGCATTGAAAGAAGAAAGATATTTTACAAAAGAGTTACAGAATTTGCCGCATTGAAAGAAGAAAGACATTTTACAAAAGAGTTACAGAATTTGCCGCATTGAAAGAAGAAAGACATTTTACAAAAGAGTTACAGAATTTGCCGCATTGAAAGAAGAAAGATATTTTACAAAAGAGTTACAGAATTTGCCGCATTGAAAGAAGAAAGACATTTTACAAAAGAGTTACAGAATTTGCCGCATTGAAAGAAGAAAGATATTTTACAAAAGAGTTGCAAAACTCTGTCGGATTGGAAGAATCGATATAGGTTATGAAAGAAGAGAATGTGCGGACCTTTGTCGGTTTGAGAGGATCGAGATAATGAGCAGGAGAGTTACCAAAATGAGTTGCATTGGGAGATCTGACAAGTTAGCTTTAAATACGACGGGCGTTAACAAGATAATGCACCGCATCGGTTTTCTCAGCTAATAATAAACACAGAAGCATGACATAATTTTGCATACTTTTAACATAGAGTGTGTCTATTGTGTGTACCGAATTACACAGCGATCAATAAACACTAAATAACACGACTGTACTAAACCGTTGAGATGGAGCATGTTATCAACTTGAGTTATAAGCAACCAATTGTAATAGAATTTCTCGTTTAAAAAAAAAAAAGTAGTAAAGTACCCCCGTCACGCCAAGTGGCGTATAGGGAAATATGTTGTTAGTGACCCTATATTTTACAGACCTTCAGCACATGATTTTTGGGGTAATGTGGTCGGTATTACACACGTGCTGCTTTACTTTCCCAGAAAAAAAAATCCGGTACCCATTTAAGGCTGGGTGAACCCGGAAGTCGTCGGTTGGGATCGAATCCTACCCCTTGTCCTTTGTAGTCCAGTTCACTAACCACTGAGCTATAGCGGCTCATAATTTCTTGTTTTAGATAAGGAAATTGTTGCGAACATTCACAAGCGCCGATATAGTCACTGGGTTCAGTGAATTCAAATATGGAAAGTGGAGATACGGAGCTTCTTGATCGGCGCGTTGTGGACGGTCTGCCACAGCCACCAATGTAGAGATGTTGAAATACGCTGAGGCTAATATTCTTGCTGATAGGCGCATCACTAATCATCAATTGGCCTTAAGCTGTCATTCAGCAATGGTAGTGCAAATGGAACTATACAAGCTCTCGGATTCTCTAAGGTCAGTGCAAGATGGGCTCCACAAAATCTTACAAATTAGCACCGATTGCAAAGAAAGCAATTTCTTCTGAACTGTTGGAGCGTTTCATTGTTGATGTAGTGAACTTTATGGCTAAGATTGTTACAGGGGACAAAATCTCGGCACACAATTTTGAACCTGAGACAAAAAGTAAATGAATGGAATGGCATCGTCCGCACTCACCACAAAGAAAGAAATTCAAGAAATGTCCTTCAGCAGGAAAGGTCAAGGTCACTGTCTTTTGGGACATTGAAGGCGTGATTTTTGTGGGCGTTATGCCAAGAGGAGAGGCAATCAATTCGCGAGTTTACATTAAGACATTGACATTCGATGAAGAGAACGTCATTTTCTGCGGAGACTTTAATGCTAGAGGAAACCAGTGGGGTAGCGTCATAACCAACAAGCAGGGTGAAGACCTAGAGAACGCACTGGTATCAGCCGATTTAGTGTGCTTGAATGATGGAATGGCAATAAGAATGGCCACTCGAACAGGGGACTCTGATAGCGTCATAGACCTTGCACTGGTGTCTTCCACCTTCGCACCGGTTTGCAGGTGGAGTGTACTGAGGTTTCACGGAAGTGATCACTATCCATGTGTCCTCCTAATTGAGAAAAGCAGCAATAGAAGCCAGAAAATAAAGCTCCACACATTCCACAACGAGAAAACAGACCAGGACGTCATTAGCAAAATCAGACATAGGAAACAGAGCGCCCCTCGTAGGAGGCATAAGAGATGGACGCAGCCACCCTGGTGGAACGTAGAAGTCGAGGAAGCTTGGCGGTACAAGAGACAAACGGCCAAGACATAGCAGAAAGCCAGAAAGAATGGAAGAACACAACATGAGCTCTTGAAGCGTCTGAAAGTAGAGGTTGACCAAAAAATGATACACTTTAAACTATGTGCTAAGCAGGCTAAGGTTACCAAATTGGATGACTTCTGTAAAAAAGTGTGCTCAGAAAAATCGCTAGCCACATTCTGGATACCTTCATCAGAGCATGAATGGCACAACACGACAAAGAGGCATACCAGACTTTCAGAGCACAGGCCGAATATGGCACACATTTGATGAGAGCAAAAGGGGAGGCCCTGCTTACCTGCTACATTGAGCAGACGGACAAAAGAAATGAGGCTGTAAGAATGAGGATACGGGGATCTTTGTCAAATTTGAGACAGACGGGGAATCGTCACCACAATGCAGGACGAACTCGATCGCATTTCTTCCTGGTGTAGGGTTTTAGGTGCCTTGGTTAGTCCTAATAAAGAAAGAATCAGTTGCATGGCTCTTCCTTAACAATCATATCGTTAACACGACCACACTGATAGTACGAATGGGAGCTGTTGAGGTGACCAGGCACACGTTGATGACATACCTCGCAGATAAGTTTGATCGCAGCCTGTGTTTTCGCGACCACGTCGACCATGTGATAACAAAATCCCACAATGGATTAGCCGTTTTGAAGGTCATGGCAGCTGCAAATATCGAAAAGAGGCTACTTACTCTTCTGTTCCAGGGATTAGTCATCGCACCAATCGAGTATGCCCTGGCAATTCTTAATGTCAGTACAACTCAAATGATAGGCTGGAGAAAATACAAAATGAAGCCATGCGCATTATCTTGGGATGTACAAGGGACACTCCCTGTGTAGCAATGAGGTATCTTCTTGACTTTCCAACCATGGATGACAAAATCAAGATCTAGAGAGCACGAGCATACATGAAGATTAGTACAGATAAAGAGCATCCATTGCACTACGTACTCAACACAGGGTAAGGTGCCAGGCTAAAAAGAGGCAAATCATGGGTGGGCCGAGCAGAAGATGTCATCAAACAGGTCTGTGGGCTTACCAATATCAGCTTTGGTGAGGAGTGGATACCGGTGCCTACATCTTTCAAGGGGACTTTCTCGTGTATTGTCACACTCGACAGAAAAAGTAGGGAACAGAACCCGGTCGTGGTTAATGATGCGGTCAAAGGTCCCATCTGCGATAACACCGATGAGAAAGATGCAGTCATCTATACAGACGGATCTGTAATACGACACCAAAGAAGTGCATGGGCATTTACAGCACGCTTGGCAGGCAGAATAATCAAGGAAGACAGTGGTGCATACGTCATGACCACAAGTAGCATGACAATGGAGGTGACGACAGTGACCAAGGTATTCAAATGGTTAGAGTCACAAGACTACACTCACGCATGTCTACTGAGTGATTAGATGAGCATGATAAAACAAGTGGAGGCGGGCTCTGTACGCATATAATGGGTGGAGTCGTTGCAGAATTCCAAAGTACGTAAGGTCACCTTTGTCTATGTCCCTGGACATGAGGGAGTACGGGGAAATAAAAGAGCGTACAGGTTGGTTAGCTGCGCTGTCGTTGAGTACGGGCAACCAATGGATCGGGCGGACATCATCAATGCCCTCCGAGATGTGGGAAGAGCACAGGACTTCGACAAACATAGATCCACGTCACTTCTTTGGATGATGGAAATGGGAGTTAAGATGGGCACAGCCAGAAATGAGAAACTTAGTGGCCGTGTAAGAAGACTTATCAACCAACATAGAACAGGACTCGTCAGTCGCTGGACACTGCGGGAATTGCTGAGGAGGGGATCTGAGCACCTATGGACATGTTCGGAGTGCAATGATAATGTCCCGCAAATAACTCAATAACTCAATAAGACATTGACAAAACTCAATAATCCAGCAGACCCGTTTCTCTTTCACGACAATGCGCGCCCTCAGTCAAGTCTGGCAACTCGGGAAGCAATTATCAGATTGGATTGGACTCTACTCCTCCATCCACTATAAACCCTGAATTAGCACCCTCTGATTTCCATCTCTTTAGTCTACTGAAAGATTACATATCAATATCATATACAAGTCATATCTATATATATACTGTGTAAAAAATTTCATACTTTTTGAACTAGCGATTCCCGAGAAAAAACGATGTGGTGCACTACATTCTGAATACATACAATATATAAGTAAATATGGACCATTTAACTGTGCTCGTTAGGTAACAGACTCGCACAAAACATCATGGTAATGTCAATATTTTTAAAGCAACAATCAACACATTTATGGACGGTGTGGTCGTTACGTCTTCAAACCGTCCATTTTCCCATTTAAAATCTGAAGTCCCCATTCTGAGATCTGTGTGAACTCCAAAGCTTTGTTGTTGAAACAAAAGAGCTGTCTTTAACTGGGAGTCGAACCTCCAACCATTTAGTTAACAGGGGAGCTCACTAATAATTTCTCCGGCATATAAAAGAACATTATTTTCCTTCTGTTTTTCTATTGACAACATGTTTGAGTCAACCAGCTTTGATTTCCAAGAAGTAAAGATGTAAAGGCATCAAGATGCACCAAGATGCTGTAAAGCTGATAATAATGTGATTTCCAATCTTCCCCTGACTCTGTTGTCGTCCAGTGTCGACTGAAAATGAAGGTTGGGGCAATCTACGTTAGTGTGTCTTCTGCATCGCGATATCAGCTGTTTCTAGAACTGTGTTTTCGTCTATTCAAGTTGTCTCTAAGTGATAAGATTTACTAAGGGAAGCAATCTGGTGGTGACGGTGTTACATGTCCATACTGTTTAATCTATTGTTTTCTAATATAAGTCAGCAGTCCCGTTACTTCAGCTCTCTTCCTTACATCCTCATTATTTTATCTTCTCTCTATTTGCTACAGTCAGTGTCTTTCTCAGAATCTCATCTCTGTAATAACGGATTTTGTATGCGAGCTTTGTTGCTAATGTCCATGTTTGGCAGTGAAACAGAGAGCTGAGAGTTGGAAAATAATTGTTTTTCCTTTGCATTAGACGTTACAGGATTGACCTGTAATATTGGAACCAGTTGGCTAAAAACCTGGTTTGTTCTTCAGCATCTCATATCAATCTATGTATTTTCTCATTGGATGATACGGCATGTTGTAATTATTTCATCTCTGTTGTTTGCTTTAATTTATTACTGTCTGTTAATGTTTGTGCTACCTTTACTTGCTATAGTCATGATGAAAGAAAACAAAAGTGTATTGGGTAGCAAAACGAATAAGAAACGTGATCAAATATAATTTTTCAGCCACAGACTATATTTAGAAACAGGGCAACAAATAGCAAATAAACACGGTAATATAGAATAATTTGCTTTAGACATCGTGATGTGACCACGAGTTCCAATAGACACAGGTGAATAAGTTTCTGAACCGGAAGTTGTCAGGACCTGATATAATGTTGGTCACATGACCCGTAGAGCGGGTTGAACATCAACAGCCAGAAGGACAGAAAATGGCTAGAAGATGTAATAAGATGTAAACAGTGAGAGAGAGAGAGAGAGAGAGAGAGAGAGAGAGAGAGAGAGAGAGAGAATATGAGTCTCTACTACAGGTTAAAGACAGGGAGCCGCGATAACTCAGTGGTTAGTGAACGAGACTACAAAGGACAAGAGGTAGGGTTTTATCCCAACCGACGGCGTCCAGTTCACCTAGCCTTTAATGGGTACCAGAATTTTTTCACGGAAAGTAAAGCGGCACGGGCGTAGTACCGACCAGATTACCCCAAAATTATGTGCCGAAGGTCTGTAAAATTTATGGTCACTAACACCATATTCCCTATACGCCACTTGGCGTGACGGGCGTACTTTACTTTACAGGTTATAGACAAGGGTACCAAGTATGGGAAAGGGAGGGTGTATAGAAGGTTAATTAATAATGTGAATATTAATAATAATAATTACAATAATAATAATAATAATAATAGTGACAATAATAATAAACACAGATATATAATAAAGAGGGATAGATCTCAGAGAAAGCCGACTAGTATAGACAAGAGTGAAATAAATTGATCCGTTTATACAAATTAAGATCCTTTCATACTTTGCTCAAATTATTTCGGTCTCGTTTTAATCCATTTCCTGTTTTTATTTTTCTTGGTCATCTGGAACCCAGTGAGGTTGTTTTCTACATTTGCTGTTTTTATTTTTCTTGGTCATCTGGAACCCAGTGAGGTTGTTTTCTACATTTCCTGTTTTTATTTTTCTTGGTCATCTGGAACCCAGTGAGGTTGTTTTCTACATTTCCTGTTTTTATTTTTCTTGGTCATCTGGAACCCAGTGAGGTTGTTTTCTACATTTTATTTTTTATTTTTCTTGGTCATCTGAAACCCAGTGAGGTTGTTTTCTACATTTTTTTTTTATTTTTCTTGGTCATCTGGAACCCAGTGAGGTTGTTTTCTACATTTGCTGTTTTTATTTTTCTTGGTCATCTGGAACCCAGTGAGGTTGTTATCAACATTTGCTGTTAGATGTATAACATTTGTGATATATGTTATCAACATTTGCTGTTAGATGTATAACATTTATGATATATGTTATCTACGTTTGCTATTATATGTATACCATTTGTGATATATGTTATCTACGTTTGCTGTTAGATGTACAACATTTATGATATATGTTATCCACGTTTGCTATTATATGTATAACATTTATGATATATGTTATCAACATTTGCTGTTAGCTGTATAACTTTTGTGATATATGTTATCTACGTTTGCTATTATATGTATAACATTTGTGATATATGTTATCTACGTTTGCTGTTAGCTGTATAACTTTTGTGATATATATTATCGACGTTTGCTGTTAGCTGTATAACATTTGTGATATATGTTATCTAAGTTTGCTGTTAGATGTATAACATTTGTGATATATGTTATCTACGTTTGCTGTTAGATGTATAACATTTGTGATATATGTTATCTACGTTTGCTGTTAGATGTATAACATTTGTGATATATGTTATCTACGTTTGCTGTTAGATGTATAACATTTGTGATATACGTATGGGATTAACAGTAGGTGTTATGGTACTCCAGTTCAAATCAGTTAGCTCTGAATGGAAACGACGACGAAAGGGGCAAATAACTGATGCCCATGGCTAGACAGAAACAACAACAATTAGCAAGCATTTTCTCACAGTCAGATTAAGGAAATGAAGCACCGATTGAAGATTTTGCAAAGCAGTAAATTAATTCCTAATTGGTGTTTCGTAAAATAATTAACAGTATCCGCCACATACCCTTACGGCAATATAGTAATAGGGCATATTGTGTGAATACTAGTTTTTTTATCATTTATATCGGTATATGTCTGGGTAACGAATGGCTTAGTGCTTACAATACAACTCAAAAAATAGTCATCATCAGCAGGTCTCATGTCCTTTGCATTCACCACAGCCCGTCCGAAAGAATTACTGTCTCTAGCTAGATCTCCCACTTCTTCCTGCTGTTGGCATGTTCACGGTAACCTTGTTTTCTTCAAACCACCTTCTTTGTCTGCCCCTGATGCGTTGACCAGGAACTATGCCTTTTCTTTATTGTTCTTTCCAGCCCTCTATGTCCTTTGACATGGCCATGGTGTTTTAATTTCCTCTGTAAATTGGTGATTATAAGCCAGTACCTTTTAATGTTTAAATCATTCAATCTCAAAAAATGATTGGGATGATAAAAATGCAGCATGAGCTCTAACGCTATATTCTTTGCATTCGACACTCGAGGCGTGACGAGGTTCTTTCTTTCATTCTTCAACACGAGTAATGTGGTCATTAACACGACAGCCGTTCCACATTCACAGAAAAATGTGCTCTGTCGAATTCATTTGTTAGATGAAACCCACATCCTTATTGTCTGAGAGAGAACAAAATCGTCGCATTTTGAAATGGAGTCTTAACTCACTTGATCAGTAGCTGAACTAAAAGCTTCATCAGAGCGGCTTCAAAAGAACGAATATCAGGGAAAAAATGATGTCAACATCATCGATGAATGTGGTGAATACAGTTTTTTTTTTTCATGCAATAACGAACAGTTATCGGCTTTTCAATGACGTCAATTGTTGTTACTGTTATCATTAATGCAGCTGCTAGGTCTTGTGTTCTGCTAGTAAAATCACAAATTCCTTTATAGATTTAAAAAAAAAAAGTAAAGAGACCCGGTCACGCTAAGTGGTGTATAGGGAATATGGTGTTAGTGACCATACATTTTACAGACCTTCAGCATATGATTTTTGGGGTAATGTGGTCGGTATTACGCCCGTGCCGTTTTACTTTCCCAAAAAAAAAAATCTGGTACCATTAAAGGCTGGGTGAACTAAAAAGCCGTCGGTTGGGATCGAACCCTACCCCTTGTCCTTTGTAGTCCAGTTCACTAACCACTCAGCTATCGCAGCTCCCTAATAGCCTACTTAATTAAATATAAATATATTGAATTTACAAACTGAATCTAGTATAAACAAAGAAATCAATACAATTAACGTGAAACATACCCGACTATGACAGATTCGCTATTTTCTGCTATAAATGTACTGTTCTTATAGAAGTTATACATTTTAGTACAAGAAATGGCTGCTGTATTAGAAGGTCAAGTAAAACTTAAATTATGGAGGCAGCCCCCGATCTCTTCTCTTTTAGTAGTCCAGTCCACTAACCATTGAGCTACCGCTATTACCCGATCAATGAAAGTACATGCCCGAAATCTAGTCATAATAATGTGGTCAACAATATAAGTTATGCTACCTGATTTTTGTCAGGGAAAGTGAAGCGGCACGGGCGTAATACCGACCACATTACCCCAAAAATCATGTGCCGAAGGTCTGTAAAATATATGGTCACTAACACCATATTCCCTAAACGCCACTTAGCGTGACGGGTGTACTTTTTTTACTTTTTTTTATGAGACTGTCTTAATAGCTAAGCTTGAAAATGATTTATGGAAAATGAATGCATTACAGTGATGGAAATTAAAAATAAAGGCCTTAGCTACAACAGCAAATGTACAAAAAAATAAATAACAGAACTGAACAACAAATAAAAAGTTATATCCTATATACGCAATTAAAATAAAAGTGACAGTATAATAAAAAGGCTATAGATATAACAAAATGAGAAGGATGTTAATTTCAAATGGTATGCAACATATACAATATATGGAAGTGCAGCAGAATAATTCTCGCAGAGGAGGTTAATTCTCCGAAGAATTAAATAAAATAGTGTTGTCAGGGGAAGTAAGAACAAAGAGTGCTTCAGTGAGGTCAGTCTTGACATGTAAACGTGAATCATGGACAATAGGACAAGAGACACGGAAATCCTTGTAGCCGCAGAAATAAAGTTTTACAAACGAATGTTGAGAATACCATGGAATGCCAACGGTCTAAAAAAAAAATGCCACAGCAAAAAAAAAGCTCCTTTCTAAAGTTGGGAAGCAACAGCTTTCGGTTTTTTTTTTTTTTTTTTGCCACGTAATGAGAAGGGGAGGCTGGGTTATTTATTTTGTTACAAATAAAAAAAAAACTGACGAATGAAGAGGTAGAAATTGTGAAAAGGGAGAAGTTATGAGAGTGAGTTGGTGGTGCAAGTCAGCATCAGAACGGATAAATAGTTGTGTAGATAGATGTGGAGAGACATGGTCACCAGTGCCAACAGGTATAGTATTTGATAATGATGCTACCACTTCCCCTATATGATTATATATTTATATGTAATTTCGTGTTTTTTTTTTTACCAGTACCGTCATGAGGGAGGATAGAAACACGGAGAAGCACGTAACATTGAACGTCCAGTTAGTGTCATATGTTGATCTCTTGAAGTGTTTATATATTTGTGCTTTTAGAAACAAGAAACGTTGGAAATTGATGGACACTTGCGTCATGGAGAAGATGAAGA
This sequence comes from Megaustenia siamemsis, assembly GCA_032433765.1. NCBI lineage: Eukaryota > Metazoa > Mollusca > Gastropoda > Stylommatophora > Ariophantidae > Megaustenia > Megaustenia siamemsis. The sequence continues at coordinate 41,156,679 of JAVIAB010000051.1, read as the reverse complement.
AACAGATATAAATGTTTTGCAAGTTATTTGTTGTTAGATGACACAAAATGCGCGCACAAATGCGATCAAACAAAGCATGGACAGAGAGTAATGTAGAATTATGATCACCAGTGCAAGACTGCAAGGCACTACTTGTTCGCTAGTATAAACATATCCATACACAGATACACAAACACACGAGTTTTGTAAAGCTCACACAAAACTTGTCGAGGATGTCCATACATATGGATCAATTGAAAGCACTCTACGGGTTTTATATGGAAGACGAATCTTTAAAAAGTAACTTAAAATGCATCGCGATAAAAAATCATTTCAGATAAATGAAAATTCCAAGTGCACCCGGGATATGTCAGTGAAGATTGTTACGTGGCGAGTTGTAAAGATTTACAACGAATCACAAACCGTGATATGTGTTTCAATAATGGTAATTACTATCATCAAGTACACTTGAATTTCTCGTGAAGCAGGAACCTTCAAAAAACATTTCCTATTTATTGAGAGTTAACATAACAACTGCTCCCACCTGTTCCTAGTTTTGGGTCAACGGGTTCAGTTCTGTCTATATGTTTCTGTCACTTTTATATATGTTTCCAAAACGTTTCTTTTATGTATGTCTGTCTTACGTATGTTCAGTGTCCTTCTTTACTCCCTGGGTAAACCACGATCAAAACCACAACAGCGATCAATAAACAGGGGAGATTGTAAAAATGACGCATTTTGGTCAACGAAATCCCATATTATATACATGTCCATAAATGAAAAGACGATTAGAGGCCACAGAGATGGGATTTTTCAGAAGAATGTTGAAAGTTCCCTGGACAGCTAAAAAGACCAATGAGAAAGTTCTCAAAGAGGCCAACACAAAAGGGCAGCTCCTAAATAAACATCAGAAAGAAACAATCAACATTTTTCGGGCACATCATGAGAAGAAGATAGTTGGAATACTTGGTTACAACTGGCAAAATAAAAGGAAAGAAAGATCGCGGACGACAAAGAGAGAAAATACTGGATAGCTTGGTGTCATGGCATGGAAAACAGTCAACAACAGAACTGATACGATGCACTGTCGAAAGAAGTTGATGGAAGGACATGATCGCCTACGCCAACCGGTATGGTACATGATGATGATGATGATACATATCCATAAAGACATGATCTTCACTCTTGTAAGTAGAAGCACCATCACTGCCCTCGCACAGTGTTCGAGAGTTGTCCAACCTCATTCGTAACAATAACATCCTAACACCATCTCGGTATAGTGCCCAAACTCAATAGAGCTGACGAATATCATCGGGTTAAATAACTTGATCATATTTTCTTTAATATAATTTCAATAATGATAGAATTTGTACTTTCCTTTTTTTTCAAATAGGTTACACTGACAGCGACATAGACAAACCCAGTGTAACAACTGTCATGCTGAAGTGCTCATTTAAACTCTGAACCTCCCTTTCATTGTCTGTCTCAGATAGGACACTTCTTGTAATTCTTTTCTTCTTCTTTCCCTCCTCATTTGCCTTTCAGCTTCGAGGGGAGATATCATTTACGCTCTTTTGCTCGCTCTCCTGTTCGCTTCTGCTGCTGTCATGTTTCCTAGTGCTTCTAATATTCCGTCCATCCATCTTTTTCGTGGTTGACCCTTGGATCTGATGTTCTCGCAACGTTTAAGGGCTCGTTTTTGTGCATGTGAGGAGACGCACCAAGATGGCGCCCTGTTAACCGGCCTCTTCATAAGACTCACAGATAAGTGCTGTTTTCCAGTGAAATTTCCTGTTTATTTGTGTGTTTTTATTTATTTTTTAAGGGTTCATGTGAGTGTACGCGCTTTCTATTTGATGTAAATCACGTTGCTTCTTTTGATTCATTGCATTTTGTTATAATTTCCTTATTTCATCACTCATCATTGTTGTTGCACTATTGAACGCGTCAATAAATGGCGGTTTGTTTACGCCGGTCTGTCGTCAAGGACGCGTAAGTCATTTAATTTGTAGATAGCTCAAAGTGTTTCCGCGTGCTGCTGAGCAAGTTACTGGAGTTGGCCAGTTTATAACGTGGAACGGGTTCTGGGCCGTGCGACTGAGCAAGTGCACGTGAGTCTGGACCATCCAAAGCACCGACGTTCAGCGACGTTCATCAAAGACGACGGTAAGTGTAAGTTTTCAGATGCAGCCCAAACTACATCATCGAAGAAGGAAAACACGACGGGGCAAGAGGGGTGGCACTAAACTGTCAAAGTGTGAGAGGCTAGGCCTAAAGTATGTGCGCGTTACTTATTGGAATTGTGGGTCCATTAATCAACGACGGCCCATTCTTGATAAGCTACTGTGCGGCACCGATATAATGGTTTTGCAAGAAACTCTTCTTGGTGACAGGACAGTAAGTACTCATGGCTTTCAATGTTTTTACAATAGACGACACCTTGGGCAGGCCATTCTTGTGCGCAACAATATGGTGGCAGCTGAGGTTGATATGTCTATGTGGAACAATACAGAATTGCAGGTACATGCGGTTAGGGTGCAGACCCAGTTCATTTCGTGATTGTTAATGTGTATGCCTGTAATGGGAAAGTGAACATACAACAATGGCAGAATCTCTTCGAGTTCGATGAAGAGAATGTCATTTTCTGCGGAGACTTTAATGCTAGAGGAGACCAGTGGGGTAACGTCATAACCAAACAAGCAGGAAGAAGACCTAGAGAACGCACTAGTGTCGGCCGATTTAGTGTGCTTGAATGATGGAAGGGCAATAAGAATGGCCACTCGAACAGGGGACTCTGATAGTGTCGTAGACCTGGCACTGGTGTCTTTCACCTACGCACCGGTTTGCAGGTGGAATGCACTGGGGTTCCACGGAAGTGATCACTATCCATGTGTCCTCCTAACTGAGAAAGGCGGAAATAAAAGCCAGAGAAGAAAGCTCCATACATTCAACTACGAGAAAACAGACCAGGACGTCATTAGCAAAGTCAGACATAGGAAACAGAGCGCCCCTCGTAGGAGGCAGGAGAGATGGACGCAGCCACTCTGGTGGAACGTAGATGTCGAGGAAGCTTGGCGGAGCAAGAGACAAACGGTCAAGACATGGCAGAAAGCCAGAAGGTATGGTAGAACACAACCTGAGCTCTTGAAGCGTCTGAAAGTAGAGGTCGACCAAAAAATGATACACTTTAAACTATGCGCTAAGCAGGCTAAGGATGCCAAATGGGATGACATCTGTAAAAAAAGTGTGCTAAGAAAAATCGCTAGCCACATTCTGGCTTTTCATCAGTGCATGAATGGCATACCACGACACAGAGGTATACCAGACTTTCAGAGCACAGGCTAGATATGGCATAAATCTGATGAGAGCAAAGGGAAGGCCCTGCTTGCCCGCTACATTGAGCAGACGGACCAAAGAAATGAGGCTGTAAGAATGAGGATACGGGGATCTTTGTCAAATTTGTGTAAGGATGTAGGGCTGGAAGAAGATCTCACAATCACAACCGATACCATTCGCGCGACACTTAAAAGGTCACACAACACTGCTCCAGGTCCAGATGGTGTTCGGTATGATGACATAGGCGATTTAGCTGATGACGACTTGACAACACTGGCCAATGAGTTTAATGCGAGTATTCGGAGTGGCCAGATTAAGGAGGAGTGGCTACACAGCTACTTACTACCGCTACCGAAGCCAAACAAGGACCATTCTCAGATCAGTGCCTACAGAATCATCACAATGCAGAACACTGCGGGCAAGCTGCTGGAGAAAATAGTTGCCCGTGTCCTCACCTGTCGCCTTGAACAGAAACGCCTATTCCCATCCACACTCGGAGGTTATAGATATAACAAAGAGACATGGCTCAATGCGGCAGTATTTGCCTATGACGTATTCGAAGGCTTCCACACACGAGAGGAAACATGTGCTGCTGCTATAGATCTGGTACATTTGTATGTAGGATGCATACAACAGGGTACCATTTGAATATCTCATGCATATGCTTCTCAAACTGGCGGTGAACCCCTTCCTCATTAGATGGATCGCCAAGGCACTGTTTTAGAGGAAGGTGATACTCAGATGTGGAAGTTGGTCTTCCGAGCCAACATCCATTTGTCCTGGGCTGCCACAAGGCTCACTATTGTCACCAGTTCTATTTAACGTGTACACAATAACGATCACGGCCCAACAGCTGGATGGGAGGGGAAGAACTATGACTTTTGCTGATGATATTCTGGTATATCGACAGGGAAGACACAGACGGGGAATCGCCTCCACAATACAAGACTAACTCGATCGCATTTCTTACTGGTGTGGGATTTCAGCAGCCTTGGTTAATCCTAACAAAGCATCAGTTACATGGTTCTCCCTTAACAATCATATCGTTAATACGACCACACCGGTAGTACGAATGGGAGCTGATGAGGGGACCAGGGACAAGTTGATGACATACCTCGGAGTTAAGTTTGATCGCAGCCTGTGTTTTCGGGACCACGTCGACCATGTGATAACAAAATCCCGCAAAGGATTAGCCGCCTTGAAGGTCATGGCAGCTGCCAACACCGAGCAGAGGCTACTTACTCTTCTGTTCCAGGGATTAGTCCTCGTACCAATCGAGTATGCCCTGGCCATTCTTACTGTCAGTACGACTCAAATTGATAGGCTGGAGAAAATACAAAATGAAGCCATTTATCCTGGGATGTACGAGAGACATTCCCTGTGTAGCAATGAGGTATCTTCTTGACTTTCCAACCATGGATGACAGAGTCAAGATCTGGAGAGCACGAGCATACCTGAAGATTAGTACAGATACAGAGCATCCATTGCACCACGTGCTCAACACAGATAAAGGTACCAGGCTAAAAAGAGGCAAATCATGGGTGGGCCGAGGAGAAGATGTCATCAAACATTTATGTGGGCTTACCGTTATCAGCGTTGGTGAGGAGTGGATACTGGTGCCTACGTCATTCAAGGGGACTTTCTCATGTATTGTCACACTCGACAGAAAAAAGTAGGGAACAGAACCCGGTCGTGGTTAATACTGAGGTCAACGGTCTCATCTGCGATAATACCGATGAGAAAGATGCAGTCATCTATACAGACGGATCTGTAAGACGACACGAAAACAATGCATGGGCATTTACAGCACGCTCGGCAGGCAGAATAGTCAAAGAAGACAGTGGTGCATACGCCATGACCACGAGTATCATGACAATGGAGGTGATCAAGGCATTCAAATGGTTAGAGTCACAAGACTACACCTACGCATGTATACTGAGTGATTCGATGAGCATTATAAAAAAAGTGGAGGCGGGCTTTGTACGCATGCAATGGGTAGAGTCGTTGCAGAAATCCAAAATACGTAAGGTCACCTTTGTCTATGTCCCTGGACATGCGGGAGTACGGGGAAATGAGAGAGCGGACAGGTTGGCTAGCTGCGCTGTCGTTGAGTACGGGCAACCGATGGATCGGGCGGACATCATCAATGCACTCCGAGATGTGGGAAGAGCACAGGACTTCGACAAACACAGATCATCGTCACTTCTTCGGATGATGGAAATGGGAGTTAAGATGGGCACAGACAGAAATGAGAAACTTAGTATCCGTGTAAGAAGACTTATCAACCAACATAGAACTGGAGTCGTCAGTCGCTGGACACTGAGGGAATTGCTGAGGAGGGGATCTGAGCACCTATGGACATGTTCGGAATGCAATGATGATGACCCACAAATAACTCAATAACTAAATTTTGTGCATGTGTAATTTGATCACTCTGCCTTGCAACGTGGCCAAACCATTTTATCTGTTGTTTCTTTGCATATTCTATGGCGGGGGCTACTCCTAGTTTTTTTTCGCAGTGTTTCATTTCTGATCTTATCTCTCAGACTGTTTCCTGTCATTCGTCTAATACATTTCACGTCAGTAGAGGTTACTTTTCTTATCGTTCTTGCATCTGGGATTGGCATTGGTAGCGCAACGTTGGGATGAAGATTGTATTGTAAAGTGCGTGTTTTGCTTCTAGAGTTATTTCCTTGTTGGACAATAGTGGTGATAGCTGTTCAATGATTTGACAAGCTTTGATGCATCTTGAGTCTATCTCTTCTGTTTGTAAATTGTCGTTTGTCAATAAACTTCCTAGGTATTGGAATTCCTCTACTTGTTTTAGTTGCCTGCCCTTTATAGTTATGTTGATGTTCTGTTTCTCTTTTGCGATATTCATGACTTCTGTTTTGTTGATGTTGATTTTCATGTTGTATTTTGGGTCTGCACTTTTAAGTTTATTTAAGTGTTCTTGCAGGTCTTCTATTTTTCCATGTATTAGTGTCTAATCTATTAGATGTACAATCTTACATATATCTGGGCAGTAATATAGATAAAGAGGGAGGAACAGAAAATGATACCAAAATAAGGATATCAAAAGCAAGAGGAACTTTCATTGCACTGAAACATATGGAAATCGAAAGAAATTAGGTTAAATACAAAATAAAAAAATTTTCAACTCAATTGTTAAGGCGGTCCGGTTTTATGGCCGTGAAACATGGAGAACAACAAAATTTACAATCACGAAGATACAGACTTTCATTAATGGATGCTTACGCAGAATAAAAGGATGGAAATGGCAGGACAAAATCACTAACATAGAATTATGGAAATGTACCAGTCAAACACCAGTGGATAAAGAGATACAGCGAAGACGATGGCGCTGGATAGGACACACACTACGGAAGTCAACTGAGAGTATTACACAACAGGCCCTTTTTTGGAATCCCCAGGGGAAAAGACAAAGAGGAAGACCAAGGAATTCTTGGAGAAGACAGATAGAAGCAGAGATGAAGATGATGGGGAAGACATGGAATGATCTTAAAAGAATGGAAAAAAACAGAACGACTTGGAAAGTGTTTGTTGAAGACCTATGCTCTACTGGGAGCTAAAAAGGTAGAAGAAGAGGTAGAAGAATGTCTGATCGTCTGCAAATAAAGGATCGTTGATCTCCTCTGGCTCCGATGGGTTGGCTAACTTGCATATGTACTCCATGTATGTAATAAACAGTATATGGGGGGGGGGGAGCATAGTACGCACCCCTGTCTACACCTGATCTAACTTCGAAGTGGTCTCAGATAGGATACAGTAATTGATATCATGAATCTGAATTCAAGGATCAACTACACAAGTTGATCACTTCATGTGCACTTTGAGTTATGTCATTATTAACACGAGGCGCACATATTAACCTCAACGCTACTGCGACCAAAACCCCCAAATCTTTTCCTTAAAAATTTTGACACGGTAAAAAAAAAGTAATACAAGAGAGAGGCTTCAAGGATAAATAACAAAAACTGACATATGATATGAGTGTACTGACATATGATATGAGTGTACTGACATATGATATGAGTGTACTTACTTATGATATGAGTGTACTGACATATGATATGAGTGTACTGACATATGATATGAGTGTACTGACATATGATATGAGTGTACTGACATATGATATGAGTGTACTTACTTATGATATCAGTGTACTGACATATGATATGAGTGTACTGACATATGATATGAGTGTACTGACATATGATATGAGTGTACTTACTTATGATATGAGTGTACTTACTTATGATATGAGTGTACTGACATATGATATCAGTGTACTTACTTATGATATCAGTGTACTGACATATGATATGAGTGTACTGACATATGATATGAGTGTACTTACTTATGATATCAGTGTACTGACATATGATATGAGTGTACTTACTTATGATATCAGTGTACTGACATATGATATGAGTGTACTGACATATGATATGAGTGTACTTACTTATGATATCAGTGTACTGACATATGATATGAGTGTACTGACATGATATGAGTGAACTGACATAAGATATCAGTGTACTGACATATGCTATGAGTGCACTTACATATGATATCAGTGTACTGACATATGATATGAGTGTACTGACATATGATATGAGTGTACTTACTTATGATATCAGTGTACCGACATATGATATGAGTGTACTGACATATGATATGAGTGTACTGACATATGATATATTTGTGTATTCAATATGTTGCAAGCTATATTGTTAACACATCATATGCCATGTATAACTTGTGTTATAGTCATGAAACACATGTTGATGCAAGGTTTAATTATATATAAACACAGCGTATTCTTCAGAGTCCATGTACAGTTCTAAGTGGACATAAAGATGGGCTGTATTTCACCACGATCGGCTTGTGATAAATTTTGCTATAACGTCATTGTACTCATCATATGTCAGTCTTTCAACACCTTCCATAACACTTATCACAGTGTGTATGACGACAATTTTTCATACAACTAATATACCCCTCATTGCCTCAATACATAATCGAGATTCATCCTTAGACCACACAATTATTTTAACAAAATTTATTCTCTCAGACATGTGGTATTTCCTGGGAGACAATAAAATTTACAGATGTCAAGAAAGTCCAGTTGTTTTTCGCTCATTTCAGAATAAAAAATGTACTCATCTATCAGATACAAGAATATTTTCTGTATTCCATGTACCAAACTGCTCAAAATTATTGATATCGTGAGAGTCTACTCAACAAACACAAGAATATTTTCTTTATTCCATGTACCAAACTGCTCAAAATTATAAATATCGTGAGAATCCACTCATCAAACACAAGAATATTTTCTGTATTCCATGTACTAAACTGCTCAAAATTATTGATATCGTGAGAGTCCACTCATCAAACACAAGAATATTTTCTTTATTCCATGTACCAAACTGCTCAAAATTATAGATATCGTGAGAGTCCACTCATAAACATAAGAGTTCCTTCTGTTTATGTGCGTATGACATGACACATTCAGGCTGCCCTTTATTTTATGCCACAAAGATGTCCTTCTTGGCAGCACCAGTTTGTACTTCTCAATGTTGGGTAAATTGCATTTCTAAGTTTTGATATAATATAAGTTGGTTTCATGGAAATTATGAAACAAATCAAATTTTAGCTGTATTAATGTCTGCTCTCATGAAAAACGGAAAATTAAACAGTACAATTATAGGAAGTCCCATTTGTTCCATCACTTGACAGTTTGTACAGTTGCGTGAATTTGAGTTAATTCAGATCATCGTTCAAATTGCAGTTCTGTCCCTTTGCAGGTCAAAGATAGGCAAAATGTTAAATGCAAACAATCATAACAAAGTCACAGTTAGCAAACAGAAATAAAAAAAAAGACTAACACTACAACAGAAATGATGTCTCAGATGTTGCAAAGTTTGACAAAGGAAAAAATGATGTACTCCGACAAGAGCATTACAATGTCTCCTAAGTGAACCTTGCCGCATATTTTGATAATTCTTTGATTTATGTTTCCGTATGTCTGCCCATCGATATTTCATTTTACTGTTTATGTGCTTTATATTCCTTGCAGTGTTGAGTGTAAAGAGAATGTACTGGCCAAGGCTTTTAACAATTTCTCTTATACTAGAAATTCACCCATCTTTATTTTATTTGTTTTGATCCATCGTTTTCTAACCGATCCTTTCTTTCTTTCGATCACATTCTTTCGTTCCATTTTATTCTCCAACCTTTTTCGTTTATGAACACTTTTTGTACTGCATTTTTAGGTAGTAAAGAGACTCATACTAACATTGAAACATATAACACCAGGGCTAAAACTTAGAATAGCAAAATGATACATCTTCTCAATATTCCTGTATGGTGAAGAAACATGGATGTTAGACATGAAAACAGAACAGAAAATTGAAGCCTTTTAAATGTGGATTTATAGAAGAATAGGTAGAGCTAGATGGAAAGAAAAGAAAACAAATGATGAAGTTTTAAAACAATTAAAAATGAAATTAGAACTACTAAACACTATTAGAACAAGACAAGTGCATTTTTGGGGGCATATTAATGACACAACCAGCCTAATACATTTAATATTTAAAGGAAAAATACAAGGTAAAAGAGGCAGAGGCAAACCAAGACTAACATGGACGAGTAACATCAAAAGATGGACAAGTCAGCTTATGACAATCTGCACCATCAAAGCAAGAGACAGAGTGGAATGGCGCCCCATGGTAGCCAACCTTCGATGCCGAGACGGCACTCAATGATGATGATGATGATGATGATGATGATGATGATGATGATGATGATGATGATCAGATAGGGAAAAATAAAAAAATAAAAAAATGGTACGTAAGAAGCTTTACGTGACAAGTGGACGACACAGACTAAACAACGTTTCGGCTCAATAGGCTTTCATCAGGAACAAACAAAAAAACACACAAAAAAAACTAATAACGAAACAACCAAAACAAAAACAAACGAAATGTGTTAAAGAAAACAAAATAAATAAAACTATCCTGTCAAATCCAAAATGAAATCGTAACCAAGTGCGGCTGTCGTGAGCGTTGAGAAACGTGCAAAAAAGTGCGTAAATGTACACAGAACCAGAGGAGTTCACACAAAGGGTCAGTGTGCAAACACAAAGGAGAAAGAATAGAATAGTAGACTAACAGGTGTAAAAAGACGGTAAGAGTGAGATGTCTGAGAGTGGGGTACAATAAAAACAAATGAGGGGTAAGAAGCACAGAAAAAAAAGGTATAGAGGAGAAAACCGAAGTGTCTCATAAGGGACTAGAGGAGAAGAACTATAAATAGCATGGCATAGTAAGTAGACCAAAGAACCCAAATATGTGTAGTAGAGAAGGCTATGCAAAAGGGAAGGAGCAACCAAAAGGAAACTATGCGTATGAGTGTGATACATTCATACCTCTCGGGGTCAGCGAACCATACTGGACTATAAGGCGATTTTCCAAAGTATAGCGGCTGCGGTCGCCAGAGTGACAAAGGACAATACCAGTGACACGGATGATCAGATAGACTGGTTCAATACTGGGACTGGCTGCCACCATTTATTTACGTTGTTGATGTTCTCTTAATAAATCGTTGCAGATATTGACACTGAGCATGGAATATTGCAAATCTATGGTTTGTGACAAGATATTGGTATCCATGATAGTGATATAAGATTATCTAGATCATGAGTTATGACTGACCAATTATAAAGTATATTTATAGTTTTTTTTTTATTATCGAAAGGAGCCAAAGAAAAAGATAATTTAATTTAAAATGGGCCAAAGATCGACTCTAAATAAACCTACGGGATGTTCGAGGAATTGTGTAGTAATCCTACTAGGACCTAGGGTTCGATCCCAACCGACGGCTTCCGGGTTCTCCCAGCCTTAAATGGGTACCGGATTTTTTCTGGGAAAGTAAAGCGGCACGGGCGTAAAACCGACCACATTACCCCAAAAATAATGTGCTGAAGGTCTGTAAAATTTATGGTCACTAACATCATATTCCCTATACACCACTTGGCGTGACGGGAGCTCTTTACTTTTTACCTACTAGGACCAACTTTGTATATGTTAGAAATGTTTTCGAACTCCAGACCATGTCCAGAAATGATATGAAATATACAAGAAGCTAATTAATAAAGAAGTTGTTGTTGTTGTTGTTGTTGTTGTAGTTGTTGTTGTTGTTGTTGTTGTTGTTGCATTCGCCAGCTTTCAACTCTGGCGAAGTCCCTAGAGACTAGGAACTGAATTTTGCGTGTTAATCTATTTTTCCAAGCAGCCGTGTGCACAGGGGTCACTCGCCGCACAGGCAGATAACTCCGACTTCGGAGATACTCATGTTTTTTTTCCGTCGATGAGTAACTGACGTTTCAAGCCTGGCCTCGCTGCTGAGACCAGGGGTGGTTGCCGCAGAGAGACATCATAAATAAAAATCCCAACCGGTGTAGCCGAGATTTAAACTTACACCCTCTCTGTCCCGAGGCCGGCGTCTTGCCTCGAGACCAATCAGTCCCCCATGGACTTGGTACATGGGGAAACTGCAAAAAGGACACTTTTCATGCATAGCCTGCAATGGTTCCTGTCGCCTATCCGCCATATACCGGAAGTTCACGTCCTCCCGAAAATGATGATCGTCATATTTCTTTAAAAATGTATAGCGCTTGATGATGTTAGGCCATCGTTGTTGACTCCAATTTCGAAAATATAAACACACAGTTAGTCGTCAGATTATTCCCGTCGCATATAAAACAACAGACCGTAAGGTAAGCGTACGGCCGGTCTAGGGATTTACGATGAGCCATTACGATGACGTAGCACACATAACAATGTCGGACGCACTGCAATGACGTGTCCTTTAGAATCTTGATTACTCTAGTGAATATAGCCTACGACGAAAAGAACACGGTGCAAATTCCCTAAAGCGATAAAACTGCGGCTGACGAAGCATTTCACATTCATGAGTAACATGTAAATGTCAAGCAAATCCAACAACGGTCATGAACAGCACCAATGTGACGTAAAGCGCAGAACAAGCCTAGACGATGGAAGATCGCATTCACAACACTTGATTTGTCGAAAATAAAGAAGTAAGGTCGCAAGAATAACGGGAATAGTTTTGGCAAGTTATGGAACACTCGTACAGCCTTAAAGAAGACCAGAGAGGGGTGGGGGAAGAAAGATAGGCGAAGCTGCCAAACTACTATGAAAACGATGGTTAAATGTGAGAGGTAAACTAGAGGCCACAAACTAAAGGCCTGGAGGGGCCAAACTGCTAGAAAACAAAGACCAAGAGGGGAGAGAGGGAGAAAAGTGGTTTAAATAAATCACTCGGACAATGCAAGTGAGAGATCCCGCGAGAGGTTGAAAGAAAGAGTGAATGAAAAGACAAAGTAGTGAACTGGGAGATGGGTGAGAGAGATAGACTCTACAGAATGGATGGCCTGGGACTGAAAGAGTTGGGAGGTAGGTCAACAAAGGGAGGAAGAGGAGGGAAGTGAATACCAGAGGAAGGGATAAGGAGAGAAAGATTAAGAAAACCGGTATACGTCAAGTAGGTAGGAAGAAGGGCGGTAGAGTGATAGAGGGGTGGTTCGGAGGAAGTTAGTCAATCGAGAGGTAAGGAAGTATTAGAGGAGGAGGTATGGAGAGGAGGGTTAAGAAGCAGGTATGTGAAAAGTGGATAGGAGGAGAGGCGGTAGGACAGAAGTGAATAGAAAGAGAGGGAGTCTAGAAGAAGTGGAGTAGTAGGGGAATGGTGCGCAAGAGGTATGTACCATAGGAGGTAAAGAAGTTGGGAAATGATAGAACAAAGGGGATGATGAGGGTCCTAGGAGAGGAATGAAAGTGGACATCAGGATAAGGGGGATACTAGAATAGTAGGTATAGAGGAGTAGTGACTACAAGTGAATAGAGAGGGAAGGGGTGAGTTAGGAGTAGATCAGCAGAGAGGTGGTGGGAAGGATGAGGAACAATAGAGGTGGGCAGAGAGATGGTACAGTCCAGGTGGAGAGGTGATGTAGTGATAAGGAGGTGAAGGACATGTAGGTAGTCAGAAGAGAACGGAGGAGTGGTTTTTTTTTTTTTTATGAAGAAGGCAAGATAGGGGTTACTCAAAAAAGATATGGAAAGCAGGAATGGACGAGGAGTAGAAGACCCAAGAAGTGAAATAGGAAGAATGTAAAGAGACCTGATTTATCATTAACACGTGCCAGGAAGAGTCAGTAAAAACGTTAAGCGCATTTATATGTCATTAGTGGCGTAATTACGTGTTATTAATGGCGCAATTACGTGTCATTAATAGCGCAATTACGTGCCATTAATGGGGAATTTCGTGTCATGAATGGCACACTTACATGCCATTATTGGTACAATTACGTGTCATTAATGGTGCAATTACGTGCCATTAATGGTACAATTACGTGTCATTAATGGCGCAATTACGTTCCATTAATCAATGAGCTCCGCATGGTGCTGGCAACCATAAACTTACATCTCTACATGTGCATGATATCTATATTTTTAAATTCACCGCTTTATGGTAATTGGGAACTGCGGTGGCTCACTGATTAGTATACTATACTGCTTATGGACAGGATATCTAGTTCGATAGAAATTGATGGCTTCCAGATTTACCAAGCCTTAAATGGGTACATTATTTATCCCGGAAATTAGAGCGACGGCTGACGTGATGCTGACCATAGCAATGATAAAATATGCCATTGATCAATGAAAAATTTTTGCAGTAACGTCATGTTCCCTCGACATCATAGGGCATGCGGGAGCCCTTTAGTCTATTATTTTATGTACATTATGTCAAATGAATAACTTCTCTGTCTACTGCTTTCCCCTGAGGACTAGTTCTCGTCATCAGTCCTAAAAATAGCATTTTGTGGACGTCCCTATGGTGTGCGTAACTAACAGCAAACTGCAATAACTGCGCTTTTCGGCCCAATATATTCGACTTTAGTGACACATTTTTTGGATCGAGTTACCTTTTCTCTTTGATCTCTATTCTCTTGGCCTGACAGATACGATTATTTTATGAGAAGATTTTATGAATTGGAGCAGTGTCTCAATCAGTTAGATTCACTGATCAGTTAGCTCCTGGCGTACACAGTCAGTTATGAGTCGCTGACCAGTTTCAGCCCGTGCGCAGTCCGACATCATGATCTCATCCGAATGATCCCAAAAGATATTTCTATCTTCCTCTTCCATTCTAGACGTCATACACTTCACTAAATACTTTCTGATTCAAATAGGGATATTTTGTTGTAGAATCCTCCCCTTGGCTCTAGGAAAAGGTTTTTGAGACCCTCCAGACAACTGTGATAATCCATAAACTCATATAGCGCCCATGCTAGATGAGCTATAGTCTCGGCTGGACGGAATGAAAATCCTATCAGAATAATTAGCATCACACACAGCCACAAGGATAGAATGAATAAATACAAATTCCAATGGACGTTATTTTGAAAGGCGGTTAGAATTACGAAAGGAGGTATATCTCAAAATTAAAATAATCTGCTCTTGATTTTTCTCCCCGATAGAATTTGTTTATTTTTTATAACTTGTAATATTGTTCGCATCCAGTCTTTCATACCGAAGGAGTTCAAATCGAAATAATTTCCTTCTCTCACTTTTCTTTTTAATCAAATGCGCACTTACACTTTCTCTTTCAAATCCGCAATTTTTTGTCTTACTTTCTCTGGCTGTTTACAAAGTTCTCCCCTCTCTCTTTCTCTCTCTCTCTCTCTCTATATATATATATATATCACTCGCTCTCTCTTTCTCTCTTTCTCTCATTCTTTTATATTTTGTATATTTCTGTTTAAATTCTCAACAGAGCGCAGTGCCCTACTTTTGCCCTCTTCCAAACTGTTTTTCCTCATCCTCGAACTTCTTGATGTTTCTATTTCCTGATGTAGCTCTATTTGTCGATCGTTATTATTGTTATTTGTAATGTCATTATCTCCCACCCTTCTCTTACTCTCTGATACTCTCTATTTCTACTGTTAGATTCCCCTTGATATTTGGCAAGCGCTCATAATCTATGTGCCTCTCCTTTTGTTTCACTTGATCTTGCTTTTCACTTTCGCTCACTTTTTCTCTCTCCCTCAACTTTTCTTCGCCTGGTTTTTTTTTTTTTTTTTTTTTGTTTTTTTTTGTTTTTGTTTGGTATTTCATGTTTTTAATCCTTCTCGATCTTCCAAATGTCATGTTTTCTATCTACATTAAGTAACAGATTACTTTAACTTATGTTTCTACCTAAGTGACAAGTAGACTTTTGTTTTATGCAATAAATGTAGATTTTTCCACTTTTGGTATTACGCCCGCCTTGTGTTGTATTGATATTTGTTTATTGCTGTCCACGTTTTGTATTACACACGCCAGCCAAAACGTCACAGTCGTTTCTGTAAAAATAAATCAATTATACGCGTAATTGTAGCTACTGTGGCTAAGTAGTTAGTGAGTTAACATTTGACGCTACGAATTATCACCGTGGAAAATTGCAGTTATCTACCATGTTTTCTTTATTTTAATGCCAACTGCAGTATAGAACAGTCTAGAAAACTGTTGCCTGAGCTGAACTAATTGTGCCCTGCCAAGAAGGCTAAGCCCCTAAGACCAGTCAACTCACTGCTTATGTGATCGTTCTGGGTTCAGTTCCATGATGGGATCTAACGTGACTTCGGTCACATCAATCATGAAATGCACCGTTGAAGAGTGATAAATGTGAACACTGACACCGTTGACGAGTGGTAAATGTGAACACTGACACCGTTGGCGAGGGATAAATGTGAACACTGACACCGTTGACGAGGGATAAATATGAACACTGTTACCGTTGACAAGTGATAAATGTGAACACTGACACCGTTGGCGAGAGATAAATGTGAACACTGACACCGTTGACGAGGGATAAATGTGAACACTGATACCGTTGACGAGTGATAAATGTGAACACTGACACCGTTGACAAGTGATAAATGTGAACATTGACACCGTTGGCGAGGGATAAATGTGAACACTGACACCGTTGACGAGTGATAAATGTGAACACCGACAACGTTGACTAGTGATAAATGTGAACACTGACACCGTTGACGAGTGATAAATGTGAACACTGATACCGTTGACGAGTGATAAATGTGAACACTGACACCGTTGGCGAGGGATAAATGTGAACACTGACACCGTTGACGAGTGATAAATGTGAACACTGACACCGTTGGCGAGGGATAAATGTGGACACTGATACCGTTGACGAGTGATAAATGTGAACACTGACACCGTTGACGAGGGATAAATGTGAACACTGACACCGTTGACGAGTGGTAAATGTGAACACTGACACCGTTGGCGAAGGATAAATGTGAACACTGACACCGTTGACGAGGGATAAATATGAACACTGTTACCGTTGACAAGTGATAAATGTGAACACTGACACCGTTGGCGAGGGATAAATGTGAACACTGACACCGTTGACGAGGGATAAATGTGAACACTGATACCGTTGTAACCTCCGTCAGTCAAAGGTGAATATTGATTTTGGATCGTCCCTATGAAATGTTATAGTTTTCTTTTCTTTCAGCGTTCACTCTCTATTTCGATGACTCTGCCTGCTTCTTGTTTGAGTTGGAGATTTAGAATGTGTTTCCAAAGGTTAAGGCCTGCAGCTATCTCTTCCCGGGATGCAGGGTTTAGGTTCAGAGTTACGTTTATATACGTCTATAAATCGACATCCTCCTTAGTTTTTTTAACATCTAGTTGCCCATAATGTACGTAGGGAGGTCAAAAAGTAATGCACACCAATTTTTTTCTCGGCTAATAATAAAGATAGGAATATGAAATTTTGCACACTTGGAATATGACATGTTCCAATTATGTGCACCAAATTGCACAGCATTCTGAAAAATATTACGCAATCTATGAACCGTTAAAATGGAGCTTGTCAACAATGTCCGTTACAAACAGCGAATTGTCATAGAATTTCTGGTTGCGGAGAAAGAAACTGTGGCAAACATTCATAAACGACTGAGTGCAGTGTACAAATGTTCTGCATCGATAGGAGCACAGTTAGTCGCTGGGTTCAGAGAATTAAAGCTGCAGAAAGTGTACGAGTGGAGCTGCATGATTTACCGCGTTCTGGACGTGTTGCCTCGGCTACCAGCACAGACATGTTAAACCGGGCTGATGCCATTATTCGTAAGGATAGGCGTATCACTAGTCAGCAATTGGCATTACAGCTTACAGTCAGCAAGGGAAGTGCAATCGCAATTTTTAAAACTCTCGGATATTCAAAGATTTGCGCTCGACGGGTTCCTCGGTGCCTAAAAAATGATCACAGAGTTCAAAGGAAAACATTCTGTTCTGAATTGTTGGAGCATTTCGGTTTTGAAGGAGAAATGTTTTTGTCAAAAATTGTTACCGGTGAAGAAACGTGTGCACATTATTATGAGCCTGAAACAAAAATGCAGTCAATGGAATGGCATCATCCGCAGTCACCAAAAAGAAAAAAATTCAAAACATCTCCATCAGCCGGAAAGGTGATGATCACTGTCTTCTGGGACATTGATGGTGTGATTCTTGTTGATGTAATGACAAGAGGTGAGACAATCAACTCGACAGCTTACATCAATACACTGACAAAACTCAAAAATCGGTTCCACAGAGTTCGGCATAATAAGCCATCTGCGGCAGTGTTGCTTCAACATGACAATGCACGCCCTCACACAAGTCTGCTAACACGGGAAGCAATCAACAAATTTGGTTGGACTGTACTGCCCCATCCTCCTTACAACCCTGATCTGGCTCCCTCAGATTTCCATCTGTTTGGACCACTCAAAAAATTCCTGCGTGGGACACACTTTGACAATGATGAGGATGTGATCCGTGCAGTTAAAAAATGGCTACGCGAGCAGGACAAAACTTGGTACAAACGAGACATTCATGACCTAGTTTCGCGTTGGCGTAAGGCAATACGCTTGGACGGAGATTATGTTGACAAATAGGTAGTATCAAGGGGATGTTCAGCTACAATCTGTGAAAATTTCACACATTTTGCCCGAATAGTTTCCGAGAAAAATATTGGTGTGCATTACTTTTTGACCTCCCTTTAGTATATCTTTTGGTACTTGGCCATCTTTCATGCGGTGTAAGTGGTCAAGCCAGCGTATAACCTGCGTTGTTTGAGCAGCGTATAGATGTTCGAGAAGCCTGTGAGAGTGAGGACCTCAACGTTTGTCACTTTGTAGGATAATCAAAGTTTCTATTGGCCAACATTACACGATCAATTTTCAGAAACCATAGTGTGCATACATTTCTCTCGTAACTCACGCCAACGAGCAACATCACACTTCTATCGAATAAAGCAGCGTTGCCTTTCTGCGCGGTCAACTTCATTTCAAGGACGTGAGATAAAAACTCTTGTCTTAGACTTGGAGTAATTACAACGAGGTTAAAATTACATTCGTAACACGTCAGAACATGACGATGAAAACGTTTCAATATTTCTACAGAGAGAGTAAGCAGGAAAGTTGTTATCGTTGTCTACAAAACCCTGAGAAGAGATCAATGCACATTTTGAGTTTAAGACATCCATCATTTTATCGTTGGTTCAAGAACGTGAATATTCATGTTCAAGAACACAAGGAAGAAAAAAAGATGTTCGACAATTTTGACAGAGAACTTGTATGAAGAGTAATGTTTAGAATATTTGTACTTCAAGACACTAATCAATTTGAAGATGTAGCTGAGAATAAACAACAACACTGAAGTTTTTCAAAATCTACAATATGGAGAATCGTGAGGAGTGCAGGGTATACATGTTGAGATCATGCTGGCGGAGGAGACATCATTTGTGAGAGGCCACATCTAGTAGCAATGAGAAGTCACATCTAGTAGTAATGAGAAGTCACATCTAGGAGCAATGAGAAGTCACATCTAGGAGCAATGAGAAGTCACATCTAGTAGTAATGAGAAGTCACATCTAGGAGCAATGAGAAGTCACATCTAGTAGTAATGAGAAGTCACATCTAGGAGCAATGAGAAGTCACATCTAGTAGTAATGAGAAGTCACATCTAGTAGCAATGAGAAGTCACATCTAGTAGCAATGAGAAGTCACATCTAGTAGCAATGAGAAGTCACATCTAGGAGCAATGAGAAGTCACATCTAGTAGTAATGAGAAGCCACATCTAGTAGCAATGAGAAGTCACATCTAGGAGCAATGAGAAGTCACATCTAGGAGCAATGAGAAGTCACATCTAGTAGCAATGAGAAGTCACATCTAGTAGTAATGAGAAGTCACATCTAGGAGCAATGAGAAGTCACATGTAGTAGCAATGAGAAGTCACATCTAGTAGCAATGAGAAGTCACATCTAGGAGCAATGAGAAGCCACATCTAGTAGTAATGAGAAGTCACATCTAGTAGCAATGAGAAGTCACATCTAGTAGTAATGAGAAGTCACATCTAGTAGCAATGAGAAGTCACATCTAGGAGCAATGAGAAGTCACATCTAGTAGCAATGAGAAGTCACATCTAGTAGCAATGAGAAGTCACATCTAGTAGCAATGATTAGTCACATCTAGTAGCAATGAGAAGTCACATCTAGTAGCAATGAGAAGCCACATCCAGGAGCAATGAGAAGTCACATCTAGTAGCAATAAGAAGTCACATCTAGTAGTAATGAGAAGTCACATCTAGGAGCAATGAGAAGTCACATCTAGTAGCAATGAGAAGCCACATCTAGTAGCAATGAGAAGCCACATCCAGGAGCAATGAGAAGTCACATCCAGGAGCAATGAGAAGCCACATCTAGTAGCAATGAGAAGTCCCATCTAGGAGCAATGAGAAGCCACATCTAGTAGCAATGAGAAGCCACATCTAGTAGCAATGAGAAGTCACATGTAGTAGCAATGAGAAGTCACATCTAGTAGCAATGAGAAGCCACATCTAGTAGCAATGAGAAGCCACATCAAGTAGCACTCTGAGAAGCAAATATTTACGTAAATACATGTACCAGACGAAATCCAAACAATTTATCCAATATTATTTTAAAAAAAAGTTTCTCAAATTACAACTTTTATGATACGCCCGTTGCTTATCAAAAGTCTACACATTGTTCGTCATCATCATCATCATCATCAAGTACCGGACCTGCTGGCGTAGGTGACGTGTCTCTCCAACACTTTCGATCTCAACAGCTATTTATCATTTCTGTTGTTGACCTTCTGCCAAGCCATTCTACTTTGAACACATTGTTTAATTACCGTAAAATCTATTTTTAGGGACACAATAATTACTAAGCCAACAAAGAACGTAGCTGCTTTTAGGAAGTCATTTTTCTGCGTTATTTTAAATTATAAAGTCAAAATGTCATGTAAATTATAAGATCGTTTGCAGAATATCATGTTAATTTTAAGATCATTTGCAAAATGTCATGTAAATTCTAAGACCGTTTGTAAAATGTCATGTAAATTTTAAGACCGTTTGTAAAACGTTACGACAATCCATAAGAGGGTTTTTTTAGATAAAGTTTGAAGAAGGGAGTTATCAAACGGACTATACCAGTTACTTAGTGTACAGTTTAATAATTCACCGTCCTACAGAGTTACGTCACATGATAGAAACTATTTTGGCTTTGCCGTATTTGTTATGCACCGCATTTGTGCGCATTTGATCCAAACACATATTCTATTATACATATAATTGTGGCTTTATTTCCATGGTCACCATGAATGCGACAATCTAGAAATCTTGTTATTGAATGTTGCTGTTTATTCATTAAACAAAATGCTTAAAATATAAAAATATAGAATATCTGCTTTTTCTCAAAGTTGTGGCAACAAGTGGACGAGCGGTTTCAGCCAGTTAGTTACCAATTAGGGAAATGTGGGTTTGAACCTCAGTAGCAATGAGAAGTGTTTGTTAGGCATAACAAATAATCAACAATCTTTTCACTACGAGACGAATGCACTGAGGTTGCGGTCGTTATTCTATTGCTCCATTAGGCTCTATACATATAATGCTGAGTCTAAACCATATGCTTGCTTGATTGCGTTCGTCCGATGACTAAAGTATTCTAGAGTATTCTGGTAGACTAGAATATTCCTCTTCATCATCCGCCCTTAAAAGGACGTTAAGTGGGCGTGTCTGCGTTGTGTTGTGGTTTGCAGTATGACTGTTATATTTGCGCCTTTCGGCCCAACACATCCGACTTCAGCACGACATTTTTTAGTACCGGGTTGTCTTCCCTCTTCGATCCCTGCTCGCTTGGCCAGACTAGACAGGTTAGTTGTTACTAGAGGCACCGCGGAGAGGTGGAGCAGGGTCTGGATAGTTTTGGTTCACCGATCCTGGCGCAAGCCATCAGCTGTGGGTCGCTGACAACTTCCAGCTCTGGTGTTGTGAGGCGCGCCTTCGCCTCCTATACCATATAATATATCGTTTATGTTAAAGACATACTTTAAAGTACCTCGAACACTCATGAATTGTATTTTGATCTTCATCACTAGAGAGTTCACCGCCACACAAAAAAGTGTGATGGTTATGGACGTCAAAGTACATGGCTCTCGAATGAACAAAATTTGAAGAGAAAGAATATGCTCTTTCTAGTGTTCCACACTCACACCTGGAACATTTTATAGTATTTCTCAACCACACCTGGACACTTCTGGAACGACTTCACCCTGCTTGGTCCCAAATATTTTATAATGAAAAAACTTGTTGTTTGGCAATCTCTTCCATCATTTCTAGTGGTTTTTCTTTTAGTCACCCGCTTGTAAATTGAACATCCCAAGAGATGACACGTGTGTGTTTGTGTATGTGTGTCTGTGCGATGAGGGAGCAATTATTTGAGCCATCTCCATCACGATATCTGAATATTGCCATACGATATGAAACTGTTCAAGAACCTCTTATTCAGCTTCTACAAAAAGCCAAAATGACCTTTTCAAAGAAGTTATTAACTTTTTCCAGGAAAACCAAGCATTATAAAATTTCTAATCCTGGCATTTTGAACATCTTATCTGAAGTGTTTTTTTTATATGGATGTAATCATTCCATTTTTACAGTGATGTTGTCGTAATATACATATAACATTGCTGTCATACACATATTATACAGTGTAATGTTACAGACTGTCCTAGCATTATGTAAATCGAAAAAATAATTTAAATAAAACTTTATTAAAATGTATCTAATTTCGTAACAAATTGTATATGAATGCCTAGACACAAACATAACAGAAACGTTTTATTCATATCAGAATGTTTCTTTTCATTTTAGTTAAAGTATCGATCCTTATTCATAGGCATATGTCAGACATTTTGTGAACCCCATAGCCGAATTTATGACACTTTCAGTTTAAAATAGCCTCCTACACTCTTTTCTATCGCATTCAATCATGCTATCCTTCATTGTGTCAATCATTCCTGTCACGAGCGGCCATCCGTTCCCGTCTTCTCTAATTATTATAATCCCTCCATCCCTCTCCATCTTCGATCCCCTGAAATAACAAATCAGTTTCAATCTTCCCCGTTTTCATTTTGCTCCTCATCACTAAAAGAGGCTTCTGCGCCTCCAATTCGTTTTCATCAGAATTCTCCATTAGGTTCTAGAGCCTGATACTGTCCCAACAGCCAACCCAACGCTAGACGTTAAGTGAAGCTCCATTAGCGGTGAGCACTGGTCACTTCAAACGGGTTTGTCTAAATTGTTGAACAGTTGCTTCTTCTGTCAAGCCTACGCATTATATATCTGCGCTGTAATGTTTATTGATCTACTACCAACGTTTCTGAGAGATTTCCCCAGTTCAAAGAATAGTGGATGAATGTGTAGAATTTAGGGGAATCGCTTAGCTCTGATGCTCTTCTCTCAGTGTTCAGTGTTCAATAACCTCATGTGAGATGAGTGACTAGGTGAGTATTGGAAATGGATGATAAGATAATGGACTAAAATGTAAGGTGAGCGCATGAAAGAACCTCTGAGATGTTAAAATCTAATAAGAAAGAATGTATTCCGCTACAAGGATGAGCATTGACAACGATAACAATTCTGTCCTTGTTTTAATAATGTTAGGATGTGTGTGACAGTGGAGATTGAGAAGCAGGATGAGAATAGGACACCGCGATCTAGCCGATTTGTCTTCTTTCTTTCGACACTTACCCGACGATTACTTGTATTCGTCACACAATCTTAGAAGAACATTAGGTGGCTTAAATGGATTTTGTTGTCGTTTGGAACATAAAAATAATATTTGCGTTTTGCAGTATATTGGAGTACCCGGTTACCTTCCCGTTTCGATCTTTACTCGTTTGGCCGGATTGATTAGTCTGTCTACACGAACACCGCTGTGAGGTGGAGTATGGTCTTGGTCAGTTCTATTGTTCGGCAATCTTGACGCAAGCAATCAGCTTTAAGTGTCCGCCCTCGGGAAGCTCAGTCGCTGGTGGCTTCATCGTCCACGAGTGAACTGGCCAGCTGTGGACAAAAGGTAGGAATCATACCCTCACCCACCGACCGGTCAGATTCTAGGCCCATTCAGCCTTATTTTAGTACCGGAGAGAGAATGACGATCTGGCGTTATGCTGATCGCACTGTCTAAAATAGCCTAGCGTGGAAAAAAATAGTGAAACCTAAGATCCCATTTCCTATTGTCG
Source organism: Megaustenia siamemsis (assembly GCA_032433765.1). Lineage (NCBI taxonomy): Eukaryota > Metazoa > Mollusca > Gastropoda > Stylommatophora > Ariophantidae > Megaustenia > Megaustenia siamemsis. The sequence goes on along the minus strand of JAVIAB010000051.1, from coordinate 41,132,659 downwards.
CCTTTGAGGCTAGTCAAGCTTCTTTATTTCTTGTTTGATTGTACAAGAACATCAGATGTCAAAAGAATAACTGAACTGATGGCAGGGTATGTGTATTTACCCATATAGATAGACTTATTATGTATGTAACTGAGCATACGAGATGTTCAAAGATACAGAAACGTTTCTTCTCATTTCATTAACAGATAACATTTTTTGGCTGAGAACATTTATACAAAACAGTACAGAAAATGCTACAAAATAATATTAGTTTTCATGTAACAAGGCATTGTAGAAGCAGATGTAAATCTTCTCTTTTGTGTTGTGTGTTTTCACAAGTGTTTGAATTAAGAGAATGTTTAGTTTTTCATTTGAAATAAGTGATATATATATTCTATTTCATTAAAAAAAATTTCACATTTCAAAACGAGTAGAATAGAGAATACATCTCTTCGCGGAAGTTTCAAGATAAATTATAACAATATGTGCTGCTATTAAGTTCGAAATCAATTCAGATTTTATATATTCAGGGGAAGCTACAAATCAGAATATAAGATATTAATGTGAGGAAATATGGGTGACACATTTGAAAAGTTTGGTGGAAATAATTAAATTGATCATCCAGCGCAATAAGAATGGGTCTGTTGATCGATAACTTGTTAACGTTTCTGTCTAAAATGAGTCACTGAAATCTTTCCAGCCTGATGTTGAATCTTCTTTCTATCTTCAGTTAAAGTGACGCTCTGGCAATAATTAACAGCAATAATAAAACAAGTGGCAGACTACAGACCGCAAAACTGAAAATACAGACTTCAAGATGGGAGTTTATCTATTACGTGGAGACTTCCCGGAAGTTTACTCACAATTCTCTCTTCTGACATCTAATCTGAGCAATACCAGATGTCTGCGAGAATCTCCCGAATCTACATTCAATCTAATAACGTGGGCGGCCATGTTTGATTGATAGGAAAACATTCGGTCAACTTTCGCGCCGAATGTCTGTATGATTGTATCTCTAATTATGGTTGCGAATTTATAAATATCAGACGTTTGAGTTGTAGTGTTTTTATCTTATTTTATTTATTTTTTTTTTTTTGCTTTTGTCTTTTTTAAAGACGAAATGTATTTTCATGCTTGAGATTCTCTTGTGGTTTTAAAAGTTGTGAGAATTAATCACATTAAAATCATTGTCTATTTGGCTTGCACATTACTAATTGCTGTATGAAAACACTGCCTATTTGGCCTGTAATTTACAAATTGTTGTGTAACCCACATTACAACAGTTGCCTACTTGATTTACACTTTACAACTTGTTGTGTAACCCACATTGCAACAGTTGCCTACTTGATTTACACTTTACAACTTGTGTAACCCACATTACAACAGTTGCCTACTTGATTTACACTTTACAACTTGTTATGTAACCCACATTACAACAGTTGCCTACTTGATTTACACTTTACAACTTGTTGTGTAACCCACATTACAACAGTTGCCTACTTGATTTACACTTTACAACTTGTTGTCTAACCCACATTACAACAGTTGCCTACTTGATTTACACTTTACAATCAGCTGTATAGCCACATTGTAACCATTATCTACTGGGCCTGCATTCTATAACCTGCTGTGCCCCAAACTAAATATAAATCTATCGATCTATATCAAAATTATATCACGGTCATCATGACAAAAATGACCGCGGCATATTTCTGGGTGATGTGGTCGGCATCACGTTGGGTCGCCATTATTCACAGAAAATAAAAAAACAAACTCATGTACCCATTTTTAGAAGCTGGGTGAGCACCGGAGTCTTGTCGGTACGGATAAAATCAGTCACTTCTGAGGAACGAATTTGGACCCTTCTGATCAGGAAACGAACAAAGTAACTATTCAGCAACCCAGAGCTCCAGTATAAACATAGAGGGAGAAATTGTTCACATTATCTGTGACTTTGTTATAATACATCTCGCTTAGTTTGGTGGCATGCAGCACACAAACCTCAAGAACGTATTCAAGATACAACGAAGCTTGTCACATTATCGGACGGAAGTTATCACTACTGTCCAGCTTGGACACAGAGACAAAACGGGTACCCTACGGTGCAATGTTCATCTCAACGCTGCGCAACCACTGTCATGTCAGGACCCTAGACTTATGAACAATAAGAAAAACGACCACCATCGACATGAAATGCGTTAGACGCATGGCAGGAAACAGCTTGAGAGATAAGAACAGAAGTCAAGAATAGTAAAAATGCTACGCCACGTAAATCGACAGAACAAAATATGGAACAATGAGGTATCAAGAAGCACTAGGAGAATATAACAAATTAAATGCTGACCACGGAAACAATTATATATTTTCTTTCCTTCCTCTTTTGGTTCAGCATGGGAGGGGAGACATAGCCTGCCATCTTTCGCTTTTCTGTTAGCTTTTCCTGCTGTTATATTTCCTATTGTTTCTAATATTCAATCTATTTTTTTTAGATCGAACCTTGAGCTGTTGTTCTCGTAGGGTTTGTTGAAAGCTTGGTGCCTTCACTTGTATATTAATAGTTCTGTCTGATCACGTGGCTAAACCATTTTATCTGTATTCTTATGTATCCAATGGCGAGGATTATACTTAGCTTTTTCTCAACTCTTCATTTATAATCTTATCTCTTAAACTCTTTCTTGACAAGTATTTAACACATTTCATCTCGATAGTGGTGTTTTTCTTGTCCTTGAACCTAGCGTCGAGGTCTGACATTAGTGGGTCAACGTTGGAATGAAGATTACTTAGTACAGCGCCTGTTTTGTCTTTTGTGTTATGAAAAAAAAGATGGATTCAGGAAATATTAGAGGCACTTTGAAATAACAGTAGAAGAGGTCAAAACAAAAGCAAAAGGTCACAATCTCTCTCCCACAACCTGAAAGGCAATTTTTTTTTTTTGGACTGGTTGGTCTCGAGGCAAGACGCTGGCCTCGACACAGAGAGGTTGTGGGTTCAAATCCCGGCTACACCGGATATTTATTTATGATTTCTCTCTGCGGCAACCACCCCTGGTCTCAGCAGTGAGGCCCGGCTTGAAACGTCAATTATTCATGGACGGAAAAATATGAGTACCTCCGAAGTCGGAATTATCTGCCTGTGCGGCGAGGGACCCCTGTGCACATGGCTGCCTGGGAAAAATGGATTAACACGCAAAATTCACTTCCTAGTCTCTAGGGACTTCGTCAGTGGTAAAAGCTGGCGAACTAAAAAAAAAAAGAAAGGCAAATGAGGAAGAAAATAAGAAGACGTCCTACTTCTGAAATATTTTGAGGATAATCTGGTTTTTTTTACTTCCCTAGTTTGTCTGCTTCTATGGTAGCTATAAGGAAATGGACACGGATTTTGATCGATTCTGAGTTACTGATATCATTGTCAGAAATCGAGGACCACTTTTTAACAAGCATTGTGCGACGTGTCTTCGTCTGTATTATAATGGTCACATTTAATTGAAGAAAGAAAAACAAGGTCTCTATTTTCCATAACAACAAATGGCTGGGTCACTTGTCCATAAAACAGATTGACTATAAAGTACAAACGTCCCTTTGAATGCAGGTACTACAGAAGACTGAAGAATATTGATTTGGATTGAGAAAAGAACAAATTTGTCAGTTTTTCAAGAACCTACAATTCCTCAGAAAATGGTTTATAAAGAACATAAAAACATGGACAATATATATTTTGATCATGTAAAGGATTTATTGGCTTAGAGCTATAAGACAATTATCGAGGGTATTGTTTCAGGCAAACGTGAGAGAGAGAGAGAGAGAGAGAGAGTGAGAGAGAGAGAGAGAAAGAGAGAGAGAGAGAGAGAGAGAGAGAGAGAGGAAGACTTAGAAGAATCTGATGCAAGATAAGCTAGGAAGAAACTATAAAGAAGCTGGAGAGAAAAAACAACTGCAGAAACTGGAAAGAATAACTGCTAGCAGAAACTGGAATGAAAAGCGGCTACCAGGCACTGGAAGGAATAACAGCTACCAGGAACGGTAACAAAAAATGCTGCAGAAACCGGAGGTAAAAACTGCTGCTGGAACTGGATGGAAAAAGTGCTACTCGAACTGGAAGGAAAAACTGCTGCAGGAACTGGAAGGAAAAACTGCTAGAGGAACTTGAAGGAAAAACTGCTAGAGGAACTTGAAGGAACAACTGATACAAGAACTGGAAGGAAAAACTGCTACCAAGAACTGGAATGAAAAACTGCTGCAGAAACTGGAAGGAAAAACTGCTACCAAGAACTGGAAGGAAAAAACTGCTGCAGGAACTGGAAGGAAAAACTGCTACAGGAACTGGAAGGAAAAACTGGTGCAGGATCTGGAAGGAAAAACTGATACAGGAACTGAAAGGAAAAACTGCTACAGAAACTGGAAGGAAAAAACTGCTACTGGAACTTGAAGGAAAAACTGCTGCTGGAAGTGGAAGGAAAAACTGCTACAGGAACTGTCAGGAAAAACTGCTACAGGACCTGGAAGGAAAAACTGCTGCAGGAACTGGAAGGAAAAACTGCTACAGGAACTGGATGGAAAAACTGCTACAGGAACTGGAAGGAAGAACTGCTACAGGAACTAGAAGAAAAACTGCAGCAGGAATTATAAAAACTGATACAGTAACTGGAGGGAAAAACTTCTGCTGCAACTGGAAGGAAAAACTGGTGCAAAAACTGGAAGGAAAAACTGGTGCAAAAACTGGAAGGAAAAACTGGTGCAAAAACTGGAAGGTAAAACTGGTGCAAAAACTGGAAGGAAAACTGGTGCAAAAACTGGAAGGAAAAACTGGTGCAAAAACTGGAAGGAGAAACTGGTGCAAAAACTGGAAGGAAAAACTGATGCATATTCTGGACATCTCGCTCATGACGAGAAAGTTTCAGAGAAGCTTTTATAAGAGCTACGTTGCAACAGGAGTCCGTGTGCTGCCGAGGCTCGAAAGGAGAGTAAAGAATAGTGGCGCTGTACCTTACCAGGCATGTTCGTAAGAGGCGAAAAAAGAGGGTTGGGCATGGGACGGGCTATCCCATACTGTAAAAAATTAAGCCGAAAAAACTTCACCAACATGGACAAGTTAAAGAAAATAATAAAAGTAAATTCACTATCCAGGAAAGATAAAGGCTCTCTAAGAGACGTATGACGCAAGCCGGAAAAAGCCGTAGTAAGGAATCCGGGTTGCCGACTCACCTTTTGTCTACCAGGAAATCCTCCAGAATTGGCACCTGGAATGTACGTACCCTAAATGAAGAAGGAAAATCTGCACAAGTAGCAGCAGAAATGAGAAATTACCAAACAGATATTCTGAGAATGTGCGAAACACGATGGCTAGGAGCGGAAAGAATAAAACTAAATACAGGAGAGATGATTTTATCATCAGGACACCAGGAACCTAGAGCACAACATAGTGAAGGGGTAGCTAAGTGTTATAAAGGAATGCACAGAAGACACTAATAGAATGGGAAGCAGTAGGGCCAAGACTAATGAGAGCAACATTTAAAACAACTAAAAACAAAATAAAACTACACATTATCCAATGATATGCACCAACCAATGAAAGATGATTTAGTGAAAGATGAATTATATAAACAGTTACAATATCAGATGGACGAAAGACGAGCCAAAGATATTATGATCTTGATGGGAGATCTAAATGCTAAAGTAGGATCAGACAACAGAGGCTTTGAAGAGATTATGGAAAAACATGAACTTGGAGATAGGACCAATAATGGAGAGATATTTGTGAATTTATGTACCTTTAATCAAGTGAGCCTAGGAGGAACAATATTCCAACATAAAAGAATACATAAAGCTACATGGGTGTAAACAGATCATAGAACGGAAAATCAAATTGATCACATATTTATTAATAATAAGTTTAAGTCATCCTTACGGGATGTAAAGGTATATAGAGGGGCAGATGTAGCTTCAGATCATCATCTTCTGATAGCCAAACGTAAACTTAAACTAAAAATATATACTACAACGAATAAGGGTAGACAATATTTCAATGTAGGGTTTCTTAAAGAACAAGGAATTAAAGATAAATTCGCAGTCACAATATCAAACAAATACCACGTCCTCCAACAACTAGAAAATACAATAAATATAGAAGATCATTGGAAACAGGTAAAAAATATATGGAAAGAGAAATGCGAAGAAACGCTGGGGAAAAAAGAACGCAAGAATAAGGCATGGATGACAGCAGAGACCCTGGATATCATTAAAGAAAGTAAGAACAAGAAAACAAAGGGAACAAAGAAGTGAGAAGATGCATTAAAAGGGATAAGAGAAAATATATAGATGAACTAGCTAAAGAGGCAGGGGAAGCAGCAAATAAAGGGAATATGAAAGAATTGTACAACAGCACAAAAGAAATTAAGTGGAAAATACAAACAATTCAATACCTTTATTAAAGATAAGAAAGGAAATCTCCTTAGTAATATGAGGGAACAAATGGAGAGATGAAAAGAGCCATTTGAAGAACTTTTGAACAGACCTGGCTCAAATAATCCTCCAGATATACTATCAGCAGGAGAAGAGTTACACGTGAACTGCGGAAAACCAAGCAAAGAAATAATGAAAGCCATCAAGCTATTAAAAAATGGTAAAGCCACAGGACCAGATGAAATTCCTTCAGAGGCCATAAAAACAGATATTAACACCTCTACCAAGATTTTACATAATCTATTAGATACAATTTGGGAGAGGGAAGAAATACCTAAATACTGTAAATAAGGTTATATGATCAAACTACCAAAGAAAAGAAGTTTACAGGAGTGCACAAATTATAGGGGAATTATGCTACAATCTGTGCCAGGAAAAATACTAAGCAGAATCATTATGAAGAGACTAAAAGAGGCAATAGAAAAACATTCGAGAGATGAACAAGCAGGTTTTAGGAAGAACAGATCATGTGCTGATCAAATAACTACTCTTCGTATAATAGTTGAACAACGTTTAGAACTGCAGTCCCCACTTTATATTGGATTCATAGGTTACGAAAAGGTTTATTGACAGTTTAGACAGAATAATGCTTTGGAAGTTGCTGAATTATTACGGAATCCCCATAAAGTTTATTAACCTGATAAAAAGAATGTTTGAAGGAACGAAATGTAGTGTGGTGCATTAAGGACAGCTACAGAAGCATTTGAAATATAAACAGGAGTAAGGCTGGGATGCCTTCTGTCTGCATTTCTCCTTTTACTGGCCATAGATTGGATGGTGAGAATAACTCATGAAACAGAAATGGAATCCAGTGGTCACTGACCAAACAACTTGATGATTTAGACTTTGCTGATGACATAGCTCTCCTATCACACTGCCATCAACAGATGCAGGATGAAATGAGCATACTTGATGAGAGATCACAACAGCTAGGCTTGAAAATTAATAGAGATAAGACCAACATTATGAGAATTAATGAAGTTGGCAATAACCAAATAAAATTAGGAGAAATACCTCTACTAGACGTCCAATCTTTTATATATCTAGGTAGTAATATAGATAACGAGGGAGGAACAGAAAATGATACCAAAAAAAGGATATCAAAAGCAAGAGGAGCTTGCACCGGGAAACATATGGCAGTCAAAAGAAATTAGGTTAAATACAAAAATAAAAATTGTCAACTCTAATGTTAAGTCAGTCCTATTATATGGCTGTGAAACATGGAGAACAACGAAATTGATAGTCATGAAGATACAGACTTTCATTAATGGATGCTTACGCAGAATAAAAGGATGGAAATGGCAGGACAAAATCTATCTATCTATTGACCTTTCGAGCCGTTGCCGGCCCATAGGTCGTAGACCAAGATACACCTTCTCATATCTGAATTTTTGTTCTAGCAGTTTTCTTTTAAAGATATTTTATCAAATCTCGCGATTTGTCTCTGTTCTGTGTAAGCAGCTCTATTTCATTGAGGGAGCCGAATGCTGTTGATCTTGCCTCTCTCATCAATGTTCTTCTCAGTGTCTCCCTGGGTCTTCTTCTTTTTCTCTTACCTGTTGTTTCCTACATGAGGGCTTGCTTTGCTATTCGGTTATTATCTCTTCTCATCACATGTCCAACATATGACCATCATCTTTTCTTTATTTCTGAAGATATTAGTGGTTGATTGGCGATTTCTCTAATTTCCTCGTTTGTTTTGAATTCGCTCCACGCTATACCAAGTATTTTCCTTAGACATTTATTTTCGAATGCGTTCAACTTTGTTTTTATATCTCTTGTTGTTTTCCAGCTTTCACACGCATACGTAAGGGTTGATAGTGCATTTGATTTGATTAGCCTAAGTTTTGTGTTTGTGCTGATTAGTTTTGATTTCCACAACTTTTCAAGACTTCTGAAAGACATTGCTGCTTTAGCCATTCTGATTCTAATTTCTTTACTTGTATCCACTTCTCGATCAATGTGACTTCCAAGACAGATAAAGTGATCGATCTCTTCTACTGGTTTGTTTTCCATGTATATTTTGTCATCTGTTGGAATTAAACTTTTCATGACTTTAGTCTTTTCATGATTGATCTCAAGCCCAATTTTGTTGGCTATTGCTGATAGTTCATTTGTGTTTTCCTGCATCATTTTTATCTGACTGCTGATGAGGACTATGTCATCAGCAAAGTCGAGGTCCTCCAAATGGTCTCCTTGTATCCATTCGATGCCTTTATTACCAGTGCAGCATTTCTTCATTATGAAGTCCACAACAATTCCAAATAGCAAGGGCGATTTAAATACATCCTTGTTTAACCCCAGTTTCTATTGGGAAACATTCGCTCAGTCATTTCTCTGTTCGAACTGCACATGTGTAACCATCTTACATGTCTTTGATAATATTTATGATTTTTGATGGTAAGCCATATTGCTTCAGAATTATCCACAAAGAATATCTATGAATACTATCAAATGTTTTTTTTAAGTCGATGAAGTTAAGTACAAAAGATTTTTGCTTTTCAATGTGTTCCTCCAATATAAGTAGAGTAAAAATGTAGTCAAGGACAAAATCACTAACATAGAATTATGGAAATGTACCAGTCAATTCATCATCATCCAGTACCTGACCAACTGGCGTAGGTGATCATGTCCCTCCACAACTTTCGATCTCGGCAGCTATTTATCATTTCTGTTGTTGGCTTTCTGCCAAGCCACTCTCTTAAGCTGTCTGGTATTTTCTCTCTTTGCTTCCCTCTATCTCTTCGTCCCTCATTTTTTCCAGTTATTACAATATATTCCAGTTGTTCTCTTCTCATTACATGGCCAAAAAGTGATGATTGTTTCTTCCTAATATTGGAAATTAGCTCTCTTTTTGCTTTGACCTCTCTCAGAACATTTTCATTACTCTTCTTAGCTGTCCATGGTATTCTCAACATTCTTCTGTAAAACCACATTTCTACAGACTCCAGTGATTTTCTTATCTGTTGTCCTATTGTACATGATTCACATTCATATGTTAAGACTGGCTCTACATAACATTTAAGAATTCTTTTTCTTGTTTCTATTGTCAAAAATGGATTGCATAGTATCTTCCTCATTTTTTGGAAAGCTGCTTTTGCCTGAGCCATTCTGCATCCCACCTTTTTTGTTCATCTTCCGTCTGAGGTCAACAAAGTTCCCAAATATTTAAATTCACTTACCTGTTTTAATATTGTTCCACTTGTCTTTATTTTGCACTGAGGTGATGTCTTTTTCTTTGTTGTTACCATTACTTCTGTCTTTTTACTATTAAGGCTGAGTCCTTTATTTTTGCTTTCTTTCACTATAATGTCCAACATTTCTTGTAACTCTTTTACTCTTAGCGATTAAGACTGTATCATCAGCATACCTTAGATTATGTATATTATGACCTCCAATTGTTATTCTAGGCATGCCCCTTATGGATCTTAAAATGATCTCATTATAAATATTATACAAATCTAGTGACAGCACATAACCTTGTCTAACACCCTCTTTAATTTGTTGAAACATTCCCAATTGGTTTCCAGTTTTTATGGCCGCTGTTTGTTGCCAGTACATGTTCTTTATTATTCTTAGATCTTTGCTGTCTACGTTTATGCTTTCTAAAATTTTGATCATTTCTTGGTGCTTTACTTTATCAAATGCCTTGGTATAATCTATGAAAAATAGGTACAGATCTGTTTTCACCTCTATGGCTCTTTCTACTAAAAATCTTATGATATAAATGGCATTGCTTGTTCCTTTATCTCTAACAAAACCACACTGTTCATCGTTAATTTCTGGACTAATTTTGTTTCGCACTCTTCGCATGATGATTCTTAGTAATATCTTAGTCATGTGACTCATAAGGCTTATTGTGCGATGATCATCGCATTCAATCGCACCCGATTTCTTTGGTAGGGCTATGAATATTGATTCGAGCAGGTCGCCTGGTATATATCCGCTGTTGTAGATATCATTCAATATTTCTGTTATTATTTATATTCCAAACTCATCCATAGCTTCAATCTCTTCTTTAGTTATATTATCTGGTCCAGGAGCTTTCCCTGCTTCCATATTGCGCAAGGCGTCTTCCACTTCTTCTCTGAGTATTTATGGTCCTTCTCCATTATCCTTAATATTTACTTCTGTTCTTTCATCATTATAAAGATCTTTAATGTATTCTGTCCATTGTTCCCTTATGCTTTCTTGTTCAATCAACAGTTCTCCTTCCTTCGATCTTAAACATCCAGTTTTTTATTGCGTTTTTCTTCCTGTTAATTCCTCAATTTGTTTGTATGTAGCTTTAGCATCTCCTTTTTATTGCATTTCAATCTCTTTGCATCTCTCTTTTAGCCATGCTTCTTTTGCTTGCTTCATTGCATTTTATTACAATTTCTTTATTTAATCTCTTATAATCAACTTTATTTTCTTTATTTCTTCCTCTTGTATCCATTAGCTGAAAAATGCCATCTGTCATCCATTTATTTTTTGAATTTGTCCTCACTGATGGTATGAACACTTTTTATGTTTGTTGCATTGATTCTTTTAGCATTTCCCACTGCACTCTCTCTCTCTCTCTCTCTCTCTCTCTCTCTCTCTCTCTCTCTCTGCGATCAAGACTCAATCAGAGTAGGATTCCAGACTCTTACATAAAGACAGCTGTCAGTATTGGTGAATTAATCGACCCCACAGACAGTACATCACAATTAGAGTCTGTTAGATCCACCCTGATTGAATACCTGTTAAAACGTTGCACTGTGTTCTGCGCCAGTCGCCCGGTGCATTCCGACTTCAGCCAGAATTTTATTCAGGTTTGCTTTCCTTGGCCTTTAATTGTCCCCAATCTTTCTACAAGGCAGCAGATTGTCTTTTCTGTAGGGGGATTCTGCCCTTAGATGGTCGGCCCTCCCAGGTTTACGAGCACCATCTGCCCGAGTCACTAGACGTGACTAACACAGACATGCACACACAAAGATATGAGATGTGACTAACACTGACACGCACACAACGATATGAGGCATGACTAACACTAACACACACCAAGATATGAGATATGACTAACATAGACACACACACACTAAGACATGAGATGTGACTAACACAGATACACACACTAAGATATGAGATATGACTAAACACAGTCATACACACACAAAGACATGAGACATGACTAACATAAACATGCACTCACAAAGATAGGAGATATGACTAAAAACAAACACACAAAGATATGAGACATGACTAACATAGACAGACACACACACAAAGGTATGAGATATGACTAGTATAGACATGCACACAAAGATATGAGATATGACTAACACAGACATGCACGCACAAAGATATGACACATGAATAACATAGATACACGCTAAGATATGACCCATGGCCAGCACAGACACATACCAAGAAATGAATCATGGCCAGCCCAGACACACACCAAGATATGAGCCATGGCCAGCACATACACCCACCAAGAAGATATCAGTCATGGCTATCACAGACTCTCACATATATATGAGCTACGACCAGCACGTTTCTACTGACGACCACGAAGATCCAAAACGTGCAGGCATGGTGGGCGTGGCTGACGTGCTGGAAGATCAGCTGGATAAGACCTTCAGAGAATGTCCACTGTTCATCAATGCTTTGTATCTTCTCTATTGCATTGTACCGGTTCTGAATTGTGATTTTATAAATAAAATAAAGTCACCAGTCAATTACCAGTGGATAAAGATATACAGTGAAGACGATGGCGCTGGATAAGGACACATACTGCGGAAGCCAACTGAGAGTAATTCAGAACTGGCTCTTTTTTTGGAATCCCCAGGGGAAAAGACAGAGAGGAAGATCAAAGAATTCTTGGAGAAGACAGATAGAAGCAGAGATGAAGATGATGGGGAAGACATGTAATGATCTTATAAGAATGGCAAGAAACAGGACGACTTGGAAAGTGTTTGTTGAAGACCTATGCTCCACAGGGAGCTGAAAGGTAGAAGAAGACATTCCAACAGGGACAAGTTAGATGATATTAAACAGGAAGGCTAAAATGTTTCCTTCTAAACAGATGACAAGGGTTTCTGAATACAATATTAGTCTGTGATGCCAACTTACTTGATGAAGTTGAAAACTGCAGGAAAGCAGGACAGCTCGCGTAAACTGTTGATCCTGATGAGGTGTCATCCCAGCAACCGTATCCGTCCCATGTTCGAGGACATGTCCCATTTGTTCGAGGTAATTTCATTTGTCGTTCACAACACTGTGCGGCCTCTAAACAACATCTTTTCCATTGCATGCACATGTCTGAAGAATGAAAAAAACACATTGGTTTTCAACCAATGGTAGTAATACAATTGTATAGCTAATATTCGTGTCTTTATATTTTGCGAGTCGCGTTAAATTATAATATTTATCTGAGCACCTATGGACATGTTCGAAGTGCAATGATGATGCCCGCAAATAACTCACTTGTATCTATCATTCCAGATAATGATAATATGGATCTGAAATAATACTACAATCCTTGCACCTTAAGTGACTTTATGTTTTATGAGAACCATACGCTACAGAATAATGGCTCTTCTTTCTATCTTATCATCATCATCATCAAGTACCGTGCCTACTGGCGTAGGTGATCATGTCTTACCACAATTTTCGATCTCGGCAGCTATTTATCATTTCTGTTGTTGACCTTCTGCCAAGCCATTCTCTTAAGCTGTCTGTTATTTTTTCTCTTTGCTTCCCTCTATCTCTTCGTCCCTCAATTTTTCCAGTTGTTACAATATATTCCAGTTGTTCTCTTCTCATTACATGGCCAAAAAAAAATGCTAATTGTCTCTTTCTAATATTGGAAATGAGTTCTCTTTTTGCTTTGACCTCTTTCATAACGTTTTCATTACTCTTCTTAGCTGCCCATGGTACTCTAAACATTCTTATGTAAAACCACATTTCCACATACTCCTATTGTGACCCCCAGTTGTCCTATTGTCCATGATTCGCATCCATATGTTAAAACTGGCTCTACATAACATTTAAGAACACATTTTTTTTGTTTCTATTGTCAAAAATGGATTGCATAGAATCTTCCTCATTTTTTGGAAAGCTGCTTTTGCCTGAGCCATTCTGCATCTCACCGCTTTTGTTCATCTTCCGTCTGAGGTCCACAAAGTTCCCAAAAATATTTAAATTCATTTAACTGTTTTAATATTGTTCCACTTGTCTTTATTTTGCACTGAGGTGATGTCTTTTTCTTTGTTGTTACCATTACCTCTGTCTTTTTGCTATTAAAGCTGAGTCCTTTATTTTTGCTTTCTTTCACTATAATGTCCAACATTTCTTGTAACTCATTTTCACTCTTAGCGACTAAGACTTTCTATCTTATATATATATATATATATATATATATATATATATATATATATATATATATATATATTTGCCTTTCAGCGTCGAGTGGAGATATAATTTGCGGTCTTTAGCTCTTCTGTTCGCCTTTGCTGCTGTTATGTTTCCTAATGTTTCTAATATTCCATCGATCATGTCCAAAACTACAGGGTCATGCCCAAACAGTGACAATTGTTAGCACGAATATTTCGGACCCCAGTGTCAGTACTTGGATCTTGTTTACAAATACGCCCAAAAATCTGAACATACTTTCCTGTTTGATAACAACGACACCACATGTAATCCGGACACAGATTCTACATCAGTTTAGGCAACTCTCAATCAATCTTTGCCGTTCTCCTGGTTTAGGATTTATGTGAATGACTTAACCAATCCGGACAGTTTCACGGTAAAACTAAATGGTTCTGCCTCATGTAACAATGAATCAAGGTTTGTAGTTAGTTCGCACGAGATTGATGTCTTTTGCTCTGGGGCTGGTCAGATCAACAAGTTACGGATTGAAGGGGCGATAGTTGTAAATATCTGCTCCATCTACTTTGCCGGGGGTCGGAATGTGGCTATCGAACAGAACACAAACCAGACCGACACATTTAATGCTTGTTATACAGGAGACGGATGTGGACCAGAGGCCGCAGTTAATGGCAAAACAAAGACCAATCTCTATGACAATGACTGCACACATACACAATTGAGAAGTGGAACCAATTCTGTTTACTGGTATCTGAACTTTGCCACGCCCCAGAAGATTCACACCATTCGAATCTATCATCGACCTAGCACTATGATTCGGGTAAAGAATGCCACTCTAAAGGCTTTCTCTGACAGTGGCGGCGTAGTGTTCCAGTATAATGATATATCATACCCAAATATTTCTGTCAACACTATTGTAGTCACCACACAAGCGACAATGGCACACATTAAGATTGAGTTCTCACCGACCATTTCGCAGGCCGACAGTGCACTGACGGTGTGTGAGGTGCAAACATTTACAGACACCTATTGTCTGTACGGGCATTCTTGGTCGTTTTGTGCAGTGTGTAGTGGGTGTTACAAAGGCTGCAACGTCATCATCGGTATGTGTCACGGCAACTGTTCACATGGGATCTATGGACACGACTGCTGCGGGTCTTGTCTCAGTGTCTGTCCTTTATGTGAGGGAAAATCAGGAAAATGCCTACAATGTAAACATCCTGGCTACACCTGTAATGACACTTGTCCCGATGGTAATTTTGGGCTACAGTGCAAACAGATGTGTTCTGATGGCTGTGACATCATATGTGACCCGCAAAGTGCAGACTGTACGTGCAATGAAACGTACTACGGGTCAGACTGCACTCTCAAATGTCCGGACAACTGTTTCAACGACACCTGTGAACAGTCAACCGGGAACTGTACATGCAGGGGAACATTCTACGGGTCAGACTGCACTCTCAAATCTCCGGACAACTGTTTGAACGAAACCTGTGAACAGTTAATCGGGGCTTGCGTCTCGTATGTCGATGATTCCCACGTTAAGAAAAGTCTGCCGACTACAACAAACCAAAGCATATGGATACCTTAATGTGTTTCTGTGCTAGACATGGTTCATTTCTTGGTGTTTTTTCGTGAATCCATGGCTCATATCTTGATGTGTTTCTGTGCTAGCCATGGCTCATATCTTAGCTTGTGTGTGTGTGTCATGTTGATCATATCGCATATCTTGGTTTGTCCGTGTTAATCATGTCTCATATCTTTATGTGTGTCTGTGTTTAGTCATATCTCATATCTTAGTGTGTATCTGTGTTAGTCATTGTCATGTCTTTGTGTGTGCATGTCTGGGTTAGTGATATCTCCTATCTTTGTGTGCATGTTTGTGTTGGTCATATCTCATATCTTTGTGTGTGCATGTCTGTTTATGTCACATCTCATATCCTTGTGTGTGCATGGCTATGTTAGTCACATCTCATGTATTTGTGTGTGCATGTCTATGTTGGTCATATCTCATATCTTTCTGTGCATGTCTATGTTAGGCATGTGTCATATCTTTGTGTGTGCATGTCTATGTCAGTCATATCTCATATTTTTATGTGCATGTTTGTGTTAGTCATGTGTCATATATATTGATGTGTGTTAGTGTTAGTCATGCCTCGTATCGCTGTGTGCATGTCTGTGTTGGTCACATCTCATATCTTTGTGTGTGCATGTCTGTGTTAGTCACCTCTAGTGACTCGGGCAGATGGTGTTCGAAACCTGGGAGAGCCTACCATCTAAGGGCAGAATCCCCCTACAGAAAAGATCATCTGCTGCCTTGCAAGAAGATTGGGGACAATCAAATGCTAAGGAAAGCAAACCTGAATAAAATTCTGGCTGAAATCGGACACACTGGGCCACTGGCGCAGAAACAGTGCAACGTTTTAACGGTTGTTCAATTATAGTGGATCTGGCAGACTCTAATTGTGATGTTCTGTCTGTGAGGGCGATCAACACACTTAACCTGACAGCTTACTTCATGTGAGAGACTGGAATCCTACCCTGAGTGAGTCCTGATCGCAGAGAGAGAGAGAGAGAGAGAGAGAGAGAGGACTCGTGTTGTGTTTTGATCGTTCTGCCTTGTCACGTGGCCAAATCAATTTATCTGGTTTTTTTTTTTTAAATATAAATTTTATGGCTGGGGCTATTCCTAGCTTTTTTCTCAGTTCTTCATTTCTGATCTTATCTCTCAGACTATTTCCTGTCATTTGTTTGTCACATTTAAACTCAGTGGAGGTTATTTTTCGGATTATTGTTGCATCTAGGGTCCAGGACTGGCATTGGTAACACAATATAAACATATATACATGTATATATATATATATATATATATATATATATATATATATATATATATATATATATATATATATATAATCAAAGTAATTAATTAATTTGAGTTATTGAGTTATTTGCGGGTCATCATCATTGCACTTCGAACATGTCCATAGGTGCTCAGATCCGCTCCTCAGCAATTCCCTCAGTGTCCAGCGACTGACGACTCCAGTTCTATGTTGGTTGATAAGTCTTCTTACACGGCCACCAAGTTTCTCATTTCTGGCTGTGCCCATCTTAACTCCAATTTCCATCATCCGAAGAAGTGACGTGGATCTGTGTTTGTCGAAGTCCTGTGCTCTTCCCACATCTCATGGGGCATTGATGATGTCCGTCCGATCCATCGGTTGCCCGTCCTCAACGACAGCGCAGCTAGCCAACCTGTCCGCTAATTAATTAATTTATGTTAGATTAACCATATATGCTGATAATATGATTAATGAGAAGTAGATAATAAAAATGGAGGATTGACTTTTTCAAGTTACTATCGACATCGAAAACAAACACAAAATAACATTTCAAGGAGCCCTAAAAAATCCATAGTCAACTATGGCTGACGGAGGCTACCAACTATCGACCGTTTATCGGTGGCCTTGTACGCCGCTATAACGAAATAGACACTTTTATTAAAGCATAAAACACAACTCCTAGATAAAATTACACTTATAATCAAAAGAAGAAATTAGACATATAGTGGATATGAAACAGCGAGATAATTTCACAATAAGCCCTCAAATGAGAAACATAAGGTAAAGAAAAAAGTGACTAACCTAGAGAAACACTAAAAGAACAGAGAGACGAAAGACAACAAGTGTCAGCTCCATTATCGAGGTGGAGAGGGTCACCCAGAATATTGATGTGGGATAGATACAATGCGGGTGATGTGCAAAGTCTGACACTCAAGAGCAAAGAAAGTTGAACATGGAGAGTCTAAAATTTAAAACAAACACTTGGTTACCTCTTATTTTGCCATTTTCCTCTACAAATATAATCGAAATGTATACAATTGTTATCAGCTTCTGTCTCGTCCCCATTTCTGTGATTTCTTTTACGGCATTCTCCCATTTCTGTGGTCTGACTGAGGGCTTTTATGATCGGAGAATAAAGGTTATTCGTCCAGTTCAGTTATCACGAGGTGTTTAGATCTAAAATTTTGCGATCTGTTCCTTTCTTTGCTGTTTTTTTTTAAAAACTGGTTTGTGAATTTAATAAACACTACAGTGAATTAAAATTTTCCTGACAAATCACACAGCCTCACCTGTGCCTTTGAGACAGATTGCGCCATGTGTTGTTTATTTGACTAGATACAATAGGCAGATCTCAAACAGATGCTCAAACAGCTAGCATGGGACGCTGTCACAAATTAACATTTTTCCCGAAAAACTGTATGGAGCACGTGTTATTAATACAAATATTTTTTTCCGAACTAGTATCTGGGGCTTGTCATGAATGGAATTATATAATGTGTGTGTGCTTTTCTTTCCAAATTATGATATAGGCAAAGAAACTAGTGTCATAGAATGTGAAGATTCCTATAGAATAAGTCAATGAGTCATAAAACTGAAACATTAGTGTAATCATGTAATTGAAGCGTTAGCCTGAATCGTAACGCAAATTTGTCTAAGGTACAGGTACGAACAGAGCCGCAATAGCTCAGTGGTTAGTGAACTGGACTACAAAGTACAAGAGGTAGGGTTCGATCCCAGTCTCCGGCTTCCGGTTCACCCAGCTTTTAATGGGTACCGGATTACTTTCTGGGAAAGTAAAGCGGCACGGGCGTAATACCGACCACATTACCCCAAAAATCATGTGCCGAAAGTCTGTAAAATGTATGGTTACTAACACCATATTCCCTGTACGCCACTTGGCGTGACGGGGGTACTTTACTTTTCTATTTTTTAAAGGTGGGAACAAACCCGCACACATCATACAATAATTAATAGAATGTGCAGTAACGATCTGTACTCATGTGTTATAGACTACACCAAGGCATTTGACAAAGTTTAGCATCAAGAAATAATCACAGTTTTAGAAAACATAAATGTTGACAGCAAAAATCTAAGAATAATACAGAACGCGTACAGACAACAGAAAGTACCTATTTAGAATGATATCACTTGGGAATGTGTCAACAAATAAAACAAGGTCTTAGGCAAGATTATGTATTATCAACACATTTATTTAATATGTATTGTGAGATTATGTTTCATTCATCAGATTATGAATGGCACAACACGACACAAAGGTATACCAGACTTTCAGAGCACAGGCCGGATATGGCACAAATCCGATGAGAGCAAAGGGAAGGCCCTGCTTGCCCGCTACATTCAGCAGACGGACCAAAGAAATGAGGCTGTAAGAATGAGGATACGGGGATCACTGTCAAAATTGTGTAAGGATGTAGTGCTGCAAGAAGATTTAACAATCACAACCGATACCATTCGCAGGACACTTAAAAGGTCACACAGCACTGCTCCTGGTCCAGATGGTGTTCGGTACGATGACAGGCGATTTGGCTGACGACGACTTGACAAAACTGGCCAATGAGTTTAATGCCAGCATTCGGCGTGGCCAGATTAAGGAGGAGTAGCTACACAGCTACTTACTGCCGCTACGGAGCCAAACTGGGACCATTCTCAGATCAATGCCTACAGAATCATCACAATGCAGAACACTGCGGGCAAGCTGCTGAAGAAAATAGTTGCCCGTGTCCTCACCTGTCACCTTGAACAGAAAAGCGCGTTCCCACCCACACTCGGAAGTTATAGATATAACAAAGAGACATGGCTCAATGCGGCAGTATTTGTCTATGACGTCTTCGAAGGCTTCCAAGGACGAGAGAAGACATGTGATGCTGCTATAGATCTGGAGGATGCATACAACAGGGTACCATTTGAATATCTCATGCATATGCTTCTCAAACTGGCGGTGAACCCCTTTCTCATTAGATGGATCGCCGCGGCACTGTTTCAGAGGAAGGTAATACTCAGACGTCGAAGTTGATATTCCGAGCCAACATCCATTTGTCCAGGGCTGCCACAAGGCTCACCATTGTCATCAGTTCTATTTAACGTGTACACAATAACGATCACGGAACAACAGCTGGATGGGAGGGGAAGAACTATGACTTTTGCTGATGATATTCTGGTATATCGACAGGGAAGAGACATACGGGGAATCGCCTCCACAATGCAAGATGAACTCGGTCGCATTTCTTCTTGGTGTGGGGTTTCATCATCATCATCATGTGCCATACCGGTTGGCGTAGGCGATCATGTCCCTCCACAATCTTCTATCTACAGTGCATCGTATCAGTTCTGTTATTGACTGTTTTCCATGCCATGACACCAAGCTATCCAGTATTTTCTATCTTTGTCGTTCGCGATCTCTCTTTCCTTTTATTTCGCCAGTTGTAACCAAGTATTCCAACTTTCCTCTTCTCATGATGTGCACGAAAAATGTTGATTGCTTCTTTCTGATGTTTTTTAAGAGCTCCCTTTTTGTGTTATCCTCTTTGAGAACTTTCTCATTGGTCTTTTTAGCTGTCCATGGATCTTTCAACATTCTTCTGAGAAATCCCATCTTTGTGGCCTCTAATCGTCTTTTCATTTGTTTGTCTACTATCCATGATTCGCTTCCATAGATCAGAATTGGTTCTACATAGCACCGGTGGGGTTTCAGGTGCCTTGGTTAATCCTAATAAAGCATCAGTTTCATGGTTCTCCCTTAACAATCATATCGTTAATACGACCACACCGGTAGTACGAATGGGAGCTGATGAGGTGACCAGGGACACGTTGATGACATACCTCGGAGTTAAGTTTGATCGCAGCCTGTGTTTTCGGGACCACGTCGACCATGTGATAACAAAATCCCGCAAAGGATTAGCCGCCTTGAACCTCATCAAGGCCAGCTCCTTGTCGTGGGGATGGGGCTTAACAGTCACCAGGGACTGAAAACCAAGACTGGCCAGGCCTTCCTACAACTAAGCAAGACCACAGTCTGCTCTAGCAAGTTCAAGTGCTGAAGTCGGAGGCAACCAGCCAAAAGGCGCACAAAAATCAGGATGCCACGCACTCAACGCAAATGGAAGAATGTCTATAACCGCAAATCGATATGGCACTCGCCCTGTGATGGACACTCAGGCAGGAGCAGCGCCGGGTCCTCAGCCTCGAAAGGGCCCAACCTCTAATACTGGATGTCCTTCTCAACCGCTCTGTGGAGTCAGGGGGCGAGAGAATAGAGCTACTGGCCAATCCAAAATAAGACCACTAAAAATAATGCACTGGAATGCTGAAGGCATCAACAGCAAAAGAGATGGGTACAGTAAAAAGATAGAATTAGAAAATATCCTGCATGAAGAACAAATAAGCATATGCTGTTTGCAGGAAACCCATCTAAACAACGACATGGCCTTGAAGATTAGGGGATACCAGTGCTACCGATCTGACAGAAAAAATAGACAAAATGGCGGAATACTGACTCTTGTAAGGAACAACATTAATGCATGTCAGATTGAAGTGTATATGGATGGGGCGGAATATCAAATACTGCACCTCAGGACAGGAAATACAGACTTCCATCTACTTAACTCCGAGTGACCGCCCACTAGCACTAGACACAATTACATTACAAGAAAGAATAATTGTATGTGGAGACTTTAACAGCCATTCAAAGAGCTGGGGCTATGAACATATGGACAAGAGAGGTGAAGAGCTTGAAAATTGGCAGGATGACAATGGGCTTATACTATTAAACCAGGCAACAGATCCACCAACATTCTACTCCAGATCATGGCATACCACATCTACACCAGACCTTGCTTTCCATTCACCAGACCTGGATTGGAATATCACACGAATTGTTGGGAAACAACTTGGAGGCAGCGACCACCGACCAGTCTTTTTAGTGGTACAAAATAAGGCCATCAGGGAGAGCAGCACTCTCTCCAGATGGAATTACAAAAAGGCAGACTGGAAAATGTATCAACACTACACCAGTGTACTGACTAAAGATATAAATACAGATAGAGACATCAACAAAATAGTTGATGAATTCAGTAGACTAATAATACAAGCTGCCAGTGAAACAATACCTAGAGGGGCACGGAAACACTACAAACCATACTGGAGTAGTGAACTAGAGCAACTACACAATGACATGGAAACATCTCGAAAGCAAGCAGAAAATAACCCTTGCCAAGAACACCACAACAACTACCAGCATGCTAAAGCCAAATTTCAACGGGCTAAACTACAAGCCAGACGGAGAAGCTGGAAAGAGAAAACAGAGTCCTTGAATCTTGAACGAGACACAAGAAAAGTGTGGAAGTTTGTAAAACAGCTGAATGATGAGGGTACAGAAAGGAACACCAAAATTACACTGAAGAAGGATGGAAACATTCTAACAGGTAAACATGCAGCAAATTACTTTGCAGACTCCTTTGCAAATGACAATAATATTGAAATTAGCCTAGAAAAACGACAAGAGACCCGTTTAAAACAACAAAATGCAAGACAAGAAGAGACCACACATGAAGTAATGGAAACACCCATTACACAAAGAGAGCTAGAGCTGGCAATATCCAAATTAAAAATGAAAAAGTCACCGGGCAGTGATGGAGTGTCCAATGAAATGATTAAGAACTTGGGAACTGCAGCTAAAGCAAAACTACTGCAGATCTACAACATTTGCTGGATCACAGGTAGAGTGCCACAGGCATGGAGAGAAGCAATTATGATACCATTACTAAAGCCAGGAAAAGATGGTTCAATGACATCCAGCTATAGACCAATCAGCCTTACAAGCTGTTTGTGTAAAACAATGGAACGTATAATTAATCTCAGACTGCAGTGGTACCTGGAAAGTGAAAATCTCCTTGTCCCACAACAAGCAGGCTTTAGACAGTGTTACTCTACCGAAGATCAAGCAACCTATCTTTCCCAGGAAATTGAAGATGCGTTTCAAGAAAAGAAACTGGTACTAGCAGCATGGATAGACCTAAAGAAAGCATTTGATAAGGTATGGAAGGAAGGCTTTTGAAGAAACTGAGAAATTATGGAGTAAATGGCAGGATGTACAAATGGGTCAAAGCATACCTGCATAACAGGAGAGCCAGAGTGCAACTGGATGGTCTTAAGAGTAAGAAGGTCTTATTGCGCCAGGGCGTTCCACAAGGAGGGGTACTATCTCCAACACTTTTTCTGATCTACATCAATGACCTAGTTACTGAACTACCACATGGCATCAAAGTGGCAATGTATGCAGATGACTTGGTAATGTGGTGCACAGAGGAGTATGCAACAGTGGCCTCCAAATTGCTACAAAGAGCTATGAATGCACTGAATTCATGGACAAATAGATGGTGTATCAGCATCAATACAGACAAATGCAGTACTACACTTTTCACACTCTCCCCAAAACAAAAAGCAAGAGCCATCTACATAAACAATGAGCCTGTGAAAGAAGACATACAAGCTACATATCTCGGAGTTACATTTGATAACAAACTATCTTGGAAACAGCAGATAAATAAGGCAACCCAAAAAGCAAGGAGGAAATTGGCTATTCTAAGAAAGTTGTGTGGAACCACATGGGGTGCGAGTGGGAAAATACTCAGTAAAGTTTACCAACAGAGTATACGCCCACATTTAGATTATGGATCATCCGCATGGTGATCAGCATCAAACACCACATTGCAAGAACTGGATAAAGTACAAAACCAGGCACTTAGGGTCATCACAGGAGCAATGAAATCAACACCAATATTGGAGATGGAGAAATTGTGGAGGATACCAGCACTGAGAGAACGGAGAGACACAAAGGTGCTGATACAGGCAGAAAAATGTATATGCATGCCGAGACATCCAATGAAGGACAGATTCCAAAATCTTGCATTGGGACGACTTAAGAGAAGCAGCTTTATCCACCAAGCCAAGCGTATTAGTAGACAAACACCAGACATGCCAAGAGTTGTTAAACCCCTTCTGCCCATACCAGAACAGACTCCCTGGACAGATGAATCAGGATTATCAGTTCAAATACGGACAGAAGTGAAAGGAATAGTTGACAAAGAGGAACAAAATAGTCTACAGCGAAAAACAATAACTCTCAGTTTCCTGGATGAAGAATACCCACAAGACCTATGGATCCGTGTGTACACAGATGGATCAGCACAGAATGCAGTAAAGAATGGGGGAGCAGGTGCATATATAGAGTACCCAAATAACACTAGGGATATGAATAAAATAGCAACAGGGAAATATTGTCACAATTATGATGCAGAAATACAAGCAATAAAGTTGGCAATAGAAAAGCAGCTGAACAATCTTAGCCCACAGCCTGTAGTGTTTTTGACAGATGCAAGATCAGTACTCCAGGCACTACAATCCAGAAAATTACCACATCTGCAGACCTTATTGACTGAACTCTGCAAGCACCACAGGATTGCCCTGCAGTGGATCCCGTCTCACTGTGGAATACCAGGAAATGAGAAAGCAGATCAGTTGGCAAAGGAAGGTTCAACAGGCACACAACTAGATACACCAGTTACATACCATCATAAGAAACAGATAATCAAATCAATCAGAGGACCACAAGCCCCATATCAGGATGCCTTTCATAATATGAATAGATATGAACAAGTTATCATTATACGCCTAAGAACAGGACACAATCGACTCCATAGTCACATGTATACAAAATTCAAGATCGGCACATCAACTACTTGTACATGTGGACAGGCACCCCAGACTGCTGAACACATACTTCAAGACTGCACTGAATATAGTAGACTGAGGAAAATCCATTGGCCCATAGATACAACACTACAGACAAAACTATATGGGCCACTGCAAGAATTAAAAAAGACAGTAAAATTCATACAGGAAACGACATTGCTGATATAGACAATACTTCGAGCGAACGAAAGATAGATAGATAGATAGCCGCCTTGAAGGTCATGGTAGCTGCCAACATCGAGCAGAGGCTACTTACTCTTCTGTTCCAGGGATTAGTCCTCGCACCAATCGAGTAAGCCCTGGCAATTCTTACTGTCAGTACGACTCAAATTGATAGGTTGGAGAAAATACAAAATAAAGCCATGCGCATTATCTTGGGATGTACGAGAGACACTCCCTGTGTAGCAATGATGTATCTTCTTGATTTGGATGACAGAATCAAGATCTGGAGAGTACGAGCATACCTGAAGATTAGTACAGATGGAGAGCATCCATTGCACCACGTGCTCAACACGGGGAAAGGTGCTAATCTAAAAAAAGGCAAATCATGGGTGGGCCGAGCAGAAGATGTCATCAAACTGGTCTGTGGGCTTACCAATATCAGCGTTGGTGAGGAGTGGATACCGGTGCCTACGTCATTCAAGGGGACTTTCTCGTGTTTTGTCACACTCGACAGGAAAAGTAGGGAGCAGAACCCGGTCGTGGTTAATGTTGAGGTCAACGGTCTCATGTGCGATAACACCGCTGAGAAAGATGCAGTCATCTATACAGACAGATCTGTAAGACAACACCAAAGAAAGGCATGTGCATTTACAGCACGCTCGGCAGGCAGAATAGTCTACGAAGACAGTGGTGCATACGTCATGACCACGCGTAGCATGACAATGGAGGTGATGGCAGTGACCAAGGCATTCAAATGGTTAGAGTCACAAGACTACACCCACGCATGTATACTGAGTGATTCGATGAGCATGATAAAAAAGTGGAGGCGGGCTCTGTACGCATGCAATGGGTAGAGTCGTTGGCAGAAATCCAAAATACGCAAGGTCACCTTTGTCTATGTCCCTGGACATACGGGAGTACGGGGAAATGAAAAAGCGGACAGGTTGGCTAGCTGCGCTGTCATTGAGGACGGGCAACCAATGGATCGAGTGGACATCATCAATGCCCTCTGAGATGTGGGAAGAGCACAGGACTTCGACAAACCCAGATCCACGTCACTTTTTCGGATGATGGAAATGGGAGTTAAGATGGGCACAGCCAGAAATGAGAAACTTAGTGGCCGTGTAAGAAGACTTATCAACCAACATAGAACTGGTGTCGTCAGTCGCTGGACACTGCGGGAATTGCTGAGGAGGGGATCTGAACACCTATGGACATGTTCGGAGTGCAATGATGATGACCCGTAAATAACTAAATAACTTAATATGTTAAAGTTAATAAAGGACATACCCAGCAGTGTCTGTCAGCAGTCATATTAATAAGCAACAAGAGATAATCTGTTAAAAATCCATAATAATCGCTAAGAGTGAACATGAGTTACATATAATGATTGACATTAAAGTGTTGGAAATGAAGGTTTTAGTCAAGCTTTGGACTTAACATTTATAAGATAGAATTAAGGGTTACAACAAAAAGCAGCTAAATTTATTTATTTAGTTTTAAACTCTTTAACTTCAGAATAACTCTGTGGCCGTTGCTGAAAGACAACCAATGGCGAAGGAGGAGGATTGATAAAAAAACAACTTTTTTCTCAGGTTCATGTATATTCCTATTTTTTTGGACAATCTACAAAAAGTTGTTTTGAGTGATTTCCCTTCGTAAAGTTTCTGTCTAATCTAAACACTATCCTACAGATCGGGAGCATTTCTTAAAGCGCATGTCACTGTTATCATTTATATAATAATAGAAGATAGACTTGACACATCAATTCACGCTAAAATAGAAATACAATTAAATATTTCATGGCTAACGAATGTACATATGTAAGTTTGTGTTCTGAAGTAAATAAAAAAAGCATAGTTTGTACAGACAATGTATCATTAGAGTACAACCTTAACGAACGATAGACAATCAGATTCTCTACATTTCTTTTTTTTAACTCTGCCTAAAACAAATGTGAATTCTACTTTCAAAAATGGACTATTCTAAATGGGAAATTCAACTATCAAATATACAAATGGATAAACGTTACAAATAGTCATATTTGGAAATATTTTTACTTTAAAAAACTGTAATTTGAGCTGAAGTTATAATTTTGTGACATACATTTTTATTTTGACATATATTTTTAAAAATACACTTTGCATTTAATAAATTTACATAATTGCTATAATGTCTTAGACCAAATATTTGCATAGAGTGTTCTCACCTTCATTTGATACATTAATATATAATAAGCTCGAATGAACAACACATATTAAACACAACCTTGAATGTGGTGCCTTCATAGGTTCAGAGTTCCAAAGTTTGACAATTCAAATTCGTCAAACAAGCACACACAAAAAAAAACTGTGGACATAATGACTTAAAACGGGTCAATGAATACATGGAAACGATGTTAGCATCAGATGATAGATTTACTGAGGTCATATACAGAATAGCGCAGGTAATGGCGATATTTCAAAGAATATAAAATGTATTAAGCAATCCACTCTTGTCAATGGGCATTTAAAGCATCGTTCTTCAATGTTATGTGCAGCCAGACATGACAATTCTGTTTTGTTTCTTCCTTTTCATAGAACCGCCTTCACTGCATTCGGGAATAACCCACGTCCTTTTCAATCATATCACCAGCTACCATGAGAGCGCGTTCGCGTTTGTATTTTCTGTTGACAAAGTCGACTATCATGCAGCCCTAATAGGCGGAACAGACAACAATTCCAAACGACTTTCATCGAGTAGAGAGTACACAGTCATTTTCTCACTCCAGTTTTCTAGAAAACATATATTTAAGACAAACAAAACAATCGTCTAGACAAATGCTTATAATTTGAGAACTGTAAAACATGAGAGAAAAAGAAATAGAGACAAAAACATAAAATACAGAATGTGCAATCGAAAAAAGGACAAGAGAATTGTTGACGGCCATAGAGATGTGGTTTTTTAGAAGATTGTTGAGAATACCATGGATAGCTAAAACAAGTATAAAGGATTCTCTAGAAGAGACCAAAGTCTAACGCATACAATAGAAAGTAACACACAATTTGTTGATCATGTGGTGAGGTTACAGCTGGAATATGTTGTGGAAACTGGAAAAAATGAGGGAAAAAGAGATGGAAACAGAGACAGAAGCATACAAAACAGATAAGAGAAAGGCTGGTAGGCTGTCACGAGAAATGATACACAGGTTTAGAGATAGAAAGTTGTTGAGAGACATGATCACGAATGCTAGCAGACGACTATGATGGCCATGTTAATGTAAGAAATGCAAACATCTGAACTCTTGCATGCTAGCAAGAGTCGATGTCACGAATTCAAATGTGTTATTTTCCCGAACCAATATGCTACTGGTGTCGCAAATGCAAATATCTAGTTTCCCCTTCAAATAGCATGGGTTAATGTCAGC
Source organism: Megaustenia siamemsis (assembly GCA_032433765.1). Classification (NCBI taxonomy): domain Eukaryota; kingdom Metazoa; phylum Mollusca; class Gastropoda; order Stylommatophora; family Ariophantidae; genus Megaustenia; species Megaustenia siamemsis. The sequence goes on along the minus strand of JAVIAB010000051.1, from coordinate 41,104,682 downwards.
AACGCAAATATTTATTTCTCCGAACATGCATGTGGCCAGTGCTACAAATACAAATATGTGCCCTCTCAAACTTGAGGTACACTTGAAGTGTACGTCATGTACGTGCGTATTGCTTGTTTTCCTAAACGACTCTTGCGCTTTAGATGCATAGTTGATTGTGTTACGTGGTGTACAGGAGTGTAGCACAATAAACTATGCTTCTAAAGTGCAAGAGTCTAGGAAAACAAGCAATAGGCACGTACATGACGTACACTTGCTACTGCACTTCAAAACTGGAAGCTCGTGTGTACGCAAACGCACCTTCAGACATGACAACAATACAAGCTACAACTGAAGTTGCAGTCAAAGAGTTTTTACACTGGAAAATAAAATGAAATAACTTGGAAAATATAAAACAGAAAAATACAAACAAATAAGAGAAAACAGTATCAACACTAGATAATATAGCGATCACACAAAACGTGACTGGAATGAACCCAATGCATGAAAAAAGTGAATGGTCTTTTAAACGTTTCTACTTGAAACATTTTTTTCTGTGGGAAAGTAGGTGAGGATTTTACTTTCTCCTTAACATGCTCCGGTCTGTTTTAACGTAGCCCAGTTTAGCGTATCCTGCTGTGATAGGCACGTTACTGCAATTCTATTGTCTCCTTTACTTAGAATAAAAATACTATACAAACTTTTCTTTTCATTTGATCTTGATCGCCCTCTCCATGAATAAGGACACGAAAAATGAATCCACGGTTATTAATGTATGCAATTAGAGATCTCCGCTAGATCAATAAGTTATACAAATTGCTAAGTTGCATTGATCACTTCTGATTCTTGTATCAAGTGGATGCATTATGCCCAATTTATCGTCAGTTCACTGACATGTCACTTCATTCAATCGAGTATAAACAATTATTCCCATTGTGTCATTTATTTATTCAGCTCTTTTTTTCCTGCTCGCAAAGCCTTTTGTTCATGTATGAACAACAAATACAATCTACTGATGCATCATTGCCTTTGACAGTCCAATCTGTTGACGGATGTTATTTGTTCAGCGTATTCTTAAGTAAATACAATTTTGGAAAGAAAATGAATGTTCATAAAGGGATGTGTGTAATTTATTTTATTTGTTGCCGCTCTTTAGGAATTAAATAACCTGGTTTCAATCCTGTCTTGCTATTATACAAAAGCTGAGTATTAGACAGTAACACAGTTCCGAGCCTGTGAGTCGCGACTCTCGTACGAATCATGGAGATTTTTATGTAGAGGTTCGTGACATGGGAATTATTCATTACAGCAATTTTTTACAGAAAAAAACTTAAATTATAGCACATTTTTTTTAAAAATACTTGAATTAGATTTGACAAAATGTGACTGTTGTAAACGAGGGTATTGTGATAACGTGGCTGATAATTGTAATCGAGGGTATCTGTTTATTTGGCTGTTTTCTTTTTTTAATTGCGTCTGATTACTTAGCTGACAGTTGTAATATTGTATCTGATTACTTGGCTGATATTTGCAATATTGTGTCTTTGATTACTTGACTGACAGTTGTAATATTATGTCTCTCATTACTTTACCGATATTTGTAATACTGTGTCTCTGATTACTTTGCTGATATTTGTGATATTGTGTCTTTGATTACTTTGTTAATATTTGTAATATTGTGTCTTGATTACTTTGCTGATATTTGTGATATTGTGTCTTTGATTACTTGGCTGATATTTGTAATATTATGTCTCTGATTACTTGGCTGATATTTGTAATATTGTGTCTTTGATTACTTTGCTGATATATGTGATATCGTGTCTTTGATTACTTGGCTCATGTTTGTATCATTCTCGACACCAAAAAGTTATCAGAAGACATGAAGAAGTTTGTTTAATGCTTGTTAATTCAAGCAAAACAAAACTCATTTTGACCACTCAAATTAATTTGTAAAAATATGAAAAACAGAAGAATTATACAAAATAATCGGACATAGAAAAAGTAAAAAATAATAACCGGATGTATTAAAATTATCCTTCACACCCTTTCGTGTCTGATTGCCTTAAATCCAACGAAATATATATTATGCAATTATATCCCGTGTCGATAGTTATTTTCTTCCTGGTCAGCGTTAAATTTGCTTCCCAGAATTGTCCAGTATTTTCTTAGCATTAATGTAGAATGGAAACAGACGCCGCATCACACTTGAGGAATCCATGGACAATCTATCGTTAGAACTTCAAACAATTGTTGGCTGTCAATTGTTACCTGCACATCAGTATATGATTGTCTACTGCACCAATACGTTCAAATACTAAGGGATCTATGTTGTAGTGATAAGTGCTGATTGCGTGATTAAATGTGTCCTTTCAAACACTCAAGGAAGCCGCGATAGCACAGTGGTTAGTGAACTGGACTACAATGGACATGAGGTAAGGTTCGATCCTAACCGACGGCTTCCGGGTTCACCCAGCCTTAAATGATTTCCGGATTTTTTTTGGGAAAGTAAAGCAGCACGGGCGTAATACCGACCACATTGCCCCAAAAATCATGTGTTGATAGTCTGTAAAATGTATGGTCACTAACACCATATTCCCTTTACGCCACTTCGCGTGACGGTGGGGGGGGGGGGGCTCTATACTTTTTTTTTAAAAAAACACTCAACCAGTGTTTTTTTTTAAATCTCTTTTTAATTTAACCGACCAGTGATGACACAATCTTTGAAATATGGTGTCTAGTCATGAGAAGAACAATAAAAATGTAGACAAGTTCCCGTTGAACGCGTAAAAGAATCCCTGGCTGTTTGCAATTGATAACAACGCCGCTGCCTGGTTATGCATTCACAAACAAAAAAATATATCTTCATTTCTAAACAATGATAACCACTTCTCATAAAGGACTCTCTACTGTATTTGTGTACTAGTTTGGGGTGGTTATGGGTGACCAGGTAAGATATAACAAGCCAGTGGACGCTGCTTGCATTATGGGTGACCAGGTAAGATATAACAAGCCAGTGGACGCTGTTTGCATTTAGTAAAGGCGCAGCTCTTATATACAAGCAAAATAGGCACGTGGACTTTGGAAGATGTTCATCATTGCAATAATCAGCTGTTGTTGACGTCCATAATGTTTATGTAACATGTTCACATGTTAATGTTTAATATTTTATTATTTGATATCGCAATGTATAGAGCCTGTTAGATTTTTTAATTATATTATGTTATACTGGAATGTATTTAATTTACTTATAGAATTTTTTTAATATGTTGCAGCAAAGATTATGTTTTTTATTATTTTACTGTATAAAGACTATTTTTATTGTTAGATATTTTAAAATATACATTCCTTGAAGTTTAAATTTAAATGTGTAAAGAAGACATGGAGAATTCTTATGGCCAGAAACCAAATCTCTAGTCGATCAAGTGTTTTAAACTTTAGAAACTTTATATATATATATATATATATATATATATATATATATATATATATATATATATATATATATATATAGATATCTAAAGAGGCACACGTGATTTGAATGAGGTCAAAGGAAATGTGACATGAAAACATGAGAAATCAATGGACATAACTGAGGTTACACATAAATCGATACATAGGCATCATATCTTATACTTTCAGAAAGTTAACAGATCATCCAGTTGCTATTTGCAGAACATTGCTCTCATTACAGCACATCTGAAGAAATGTCTGCATCCTGCCAGATCTCTCACTTTCTCTGTTGTCAAGTTTAAGGTTTCATTGATGTCTTTAAGCAAATATTCTTCTTGGTCTCCCCTGTCTTGTTTTCCTGGAATCATCGTGTCCTCCAGTGTACACTCCTGCAGACTGTGTCTTTATGTGGCCGGAGTATTTTAATTTCATCTTAAAGATTTTCTTTAGTACTTTGATCTTGTACTAAATTGTCATTTCTCTTTCTCATCACCCATAAGGTATTCTAAGAAAATAATAGAACAAAGAAGTATGTGTTAGCACTCGGAAAAATTGACAGACAAACAACAATAGAAAAAAACGAAGAACAATATATGGTCCGAAGTGGGATCGAACCCGTACTCAGTGGCACCGCGCCTTGCCACGAGAAGCCGAACGCTTGGTACACTGCCACGCAGCCAACTAAAAAATTGGCTATTGCAGTAGTGTCTTCCACGAAAGGCGATCTCAATGACTATAGCATAGGGTAACGATCACAGACCGGAAATAAATTGTATATTTGTACCTTCCTATTAATGCAAGTATCTCCCAGTAGGGCTGAATACCTGTGTTGTAGACAAACATTTATTGGACGAAACAGCACGAATAGTAGTTCCCAGTGGTCATATACTGGGTACAAATAATAATACATAAATATTATTATATGGGGAACTTCCGAGGCGATAATAGGGAATAATAGAACAAAGAAGTATGTGTTAGCACTCGGAAAAATTGACAGACAAACAACAATAGAAAAAAACGAAGAACAATATATGGTCCGAAGTGGGATCGAACCCGTACTCAGTGGCAGTTTTGTTGTTTGTCTGTCAATTTTTCCGAGTGCTAACACATACTTCTTTGTTCTATTATTCCCTATTATCGCCTCGGAAGTTCCCCATATAATAATATTTATGTATTATTATTTGTACCCAGTATATGACCACTGGGAACTACTATTCGTGCTGTTTCGTCCAATAAATGTTTGTCTACAACACAGGTATTCAGCCCTACTGGGAGATACTTGCATTAATAGGAAGGTACAAATATACAATTTATTTCCGGTCTGTGATCGTTACCCTATGCTATAGTCATTGAGATCGCCTTTCGTGGAAGACACTACTGCAATAGCCAATTTTTTAGTTGGCTGCGTGGCAGTGTACCAAGCGTTCGGCTTCTCGTGGCAAGGCGCGGTGCCACTGAGTACGGGTTCGATCCCACTTCGGACCATATATTGTTCTTCGTTTTTTTCTATTGTTGTTTGTCTGTCAATTTTTCCGAGTGCTAACACATACTTCTTTGTTCTATTATTCCCTATTATCGCCTCGGAAGTTCCCCATATAATAATATTTATGTATTATTATTTGTACCCAGTATTCTAAGAAAACCCAGCTTGACATCTATAGTCAAGAATTCAGTGGATTTTAGCGACAAATGGGAGCCGCGATAGCTCAGTGGTTAGTGAACTGGACCACAAAGGACAAGAGGTAGGGTTCGATCCCAACCGACGGCTTCCGGGGGGTTCACCCAGCCTTTAATGGGTACCGGATTTTTTTCTGGGAAAGTAAAGCGGCACGGGCTTAATACTGACCACATTACCCCTAAAATCATGTGCCGAAGGTCTGTAAAATGTATGGTCGCTAACACCATATTCCCTATACGCCACTAAACGTGACGGGGGCACTTTTACCTTCTATTTACTAGCGACAAATGTATCAAATGCAAGATCCCTCATAAATGAGTTGCAGAGACAGTGATCAAACTACCTACAAGTTAACTCAATATTCTGTAATACTTTTTTAAATATATTAAAAGATTGATTTTTTTAAAAGACTATTTGAATGCTTCAATCGTTATATCTGACATAGCTCAAGCACTTATGAGTATAGATAGACGTTCCAGCATTAGGGTTGAGTCCTTGTCCTGATTCTCATTAAATATTCAGCTTGAATCTGCTCCAACGTTGGCGAGACAATCTGTGCACATTGCAGCTTTAACATTTATCATTTGGGATTTGGCTTGTGTCAGTCATTTATATTTGAAATAAGGTTGATAATATTACTCCCCATATTGTCCAGTCGTGTCTGTAGAGTTTCTTTCCTTCTCTTAAATTTGAAGGATGACAGTGTTACTTCTATCTATAATGACGTTTGTCCTATTCTTCTGGGGATTTTAATAGGGTTGAAGAATGAAGGCCACATCCTCTGTGAAGTCGCTTCAGAGGTATTCAGATAAGAGAGATTATTCAGTCCTGACTGACAAAAAAAGTTGTTACCTTCACTCATATTGACTTAAACCTGCGTTCTTCTCATTTGTAGAATGACAGGTTTTAGAGAAGAACAAGTGGCGTCCAAATGTGCATTTCAGCAGCAGTAGACTCTACTCTCAAAATTTGTCACAAGATTTTCTCACCATTTCTCACTTGTAAATTTTCTGTTTTAATTTTAAAACAAAAACATCTTTTGTCATGACTAAATACAGGTTTTTTTTTCAACCAAAATTGTCGGGAAGACGTTCTGGTATACGTAGAGACTTTAGCGGTCACCGACCTTCGCAATTCACTTACTGATGATTTGTAATGTTTATTTTATAAATGTAATCTAAATACAATATTTTATAATTTAATACATGCAAAACCCGTTCGACTAATACACGTACACGTCAGAAATCTTGTATATAGCAACTGATTTTCACATTTTACTGAAGGGCATAATAGGTACAGGTAAGAACTGCGTTGGGTGGACACTTGAATCTAACTTACGGGGTCTTGATTTTGCAAGTGACATAGTTCTTAAACGGAACAAGGTGAACATGATACAAGGAAAAAAAACGAATGGTCTGTCACCAATATCTAGGGAAATATGACTTGAGATCTACAAAAAAAAGACTACAGCAATGAACATTCAAATTCGTCCAGAAGAAAAAATATACTTGGAAGAAAAGGCAGTGGAAGAAGTAGACCACTTGGAAGCTGTATAGATCAAGATGGAGACACAAAGAAAGAAATTAGAATCAGAATAGAGAAGGTTGCAGTGATTTTTAGAAACCTTGATAAAATATGGAAATTAAAATTACTAAGCCAAATCAAATTTCATGATTTTCAAATCAAATTTATTATCAAATGCATTATCAAATGCATTACTTAAGCTTCCGAGAGCTTGAAACTACAAAAGAATAGAAAATAAATAAATTAGATGTTTTTGAAAACAAAGGCCTCAGCAAAATACTTTGCACTCTATGGAATGAATGGTATATGTCGTTGAATATATTTATGATCACTTCAATACCAAAATCTTCTAGTGCCTTTAATGAGCATCCCTATCTGTAAGATGTCAGGTCCTGCAGCTTTTTCCTATATCATTGTATGTATAGCATGTTTCCACTTCAGGTTTTAAGATTTGATGATATAATGGATTAATTTATAACAAAAATAATTAATAATTAATAATAATAATAATAAATTTATATAACAGATAATATCTTCAATAATAATAGAAGAAGTATCAATTATTAATGAAGAAATAATGTTATATGATTTATTATCTTCTGATCATCATTTTCTGATAGCCAAACTTAAAATTAAACTAAAAAGGTATACTACAGCGAATAAAGGTAGAAAGTATTTCAATGTAGGGTTTCTTAAAGAACAAGGAATTAAAAGATAAATTCGCAGTCACAATATCAAACAAATACCAGGTCCTCCAACAACTAGAAAATACGATAAATATAGAAGATCATTGTAAACAGGTAAAAGATATATGGAAAGACACATGCGAAGAAACACTGGGGAAAAGAGAACGCCAGAATAAGGCATGGATGACAGCAGAGACCCTGGATAAAATTAAAGAAAGAAAGAACAAGAAAGCAGACAAAAATAAAAGCAAAACGAGAAGTAATAAAGCCAAGACACAGGAAGCTTACACAGAGGTGAACAAAGAAGTGAGAAGATGCATTAAAAGAGATAAGATGAAATATATAGATGAACTAGCTAAAGAGGTAGAAGAAGCAGCAAAAAAAAAGGAATATGAAAGAACTGCACAACAGCATAAAGAAATTAAGTGGAAAATACAAGCAGATCAATGCCTTTATTAAAGATAAGAAAGGAAATCTGCTTAGTAATATAAGGGAACAAATGGAGAGATGGAAAGAGCACTTTGAAGAACTTTTGAATAGACCCAGCTCAAATAATCCTCCAGATATACTACCAGCAGAGAAAGAGTTACACGTTAACTGTGGAAAACCAAGCAAAGAAGAAATAATGAATGCCGTCAAACTATTAAAAAATGGTAAAACTACAGGGCCAGATGAAATTCCTTCGGAAGCCATCAAAGCAGATATTAACACCTCTACCAAGATGTTACATACTCTATTAGATAAAATTTGGGTGAGGGAAGAAATACATAAACACTGGAAAGAAGGTTATATGATCAAACTACAAAAGAAAGGAAGTTTATAGGATTGCACAACTTATAGGGGAATTATGCTACTATCAGTGCCAGGGAAAATATTAAGCAGAATCATTC